>OY821521.1:53198407-53255907 GCA_963682025.1 Cordilura impudica
TTTATTTTTATTTTATTTTTATTTTATTTTTATTTTATTTTTATTTTATTTTTATCTTATTTTATTTTTATTTTTATTTTTATTTTATTTTTATTTTATTTTTATTTTATTTTTATTTTATTTTTATTTTATTTTTATTTTATTTTTATTTTTATTTTTATTTTTATTTTATTTTTATTTTTATTTTTATTTTTATTTTATTTTTATTTTATTTTTATTTTTATTTTTATTTTATTTTATTTTTATTTTTATTTTATTTTTATTTTATTTTTATTTTATTTTTATTTTATTTTTATTTTATATTTATTTTTATTTTATTTTTATTTTATTTTTATTTTTATTTTTATTTTATTTTTATTTTATTTTTCTTTTATTTTTATTTTATTTTATTTTTATTTTATTTTTATTTTATTTTTATTTTATTTTATTTTATTTTATTTTATTTTATTTTATTTTATTTTATTTTATTTTATTTTATTTTATTTTATTTTATTTTATTTTATTTTATTTTATTTTATTTTTATTTTATTTTTATTTTAATTTTATTTTATTTTTATTTTTTTTATTATTTTATGTGGGGCTATTTTGGACTACTATATTATGGATGTAATAAGCACATACAAAAGCAATTGGACCGAGATCTATATGATAATATGGATCTCATGGCAATTTAAGTCGATCTCACAGGGGTCGTTTCTTCACTAATTTCAACAGCGTTCGTCCTATGGCTGATAGAAGCTTATATACTTAATTTCGTCGAAATATGTTCTTATTTGCGAACCGTAGTCTGATCAAAAGCTTACATGGACACACAGATGGACAGGCAGATAGACAAACGGGCGGACTTCGCCAAATCTACCCAGAAAGTTATTCTGCGTCGATCGGTACAATAAACCATTTTATAAGTTGTAATTAATTTTATTTTTATTTGGCTTTCTTTGGTAATTTCCTAAGATTTTAAATCGTAATTTTACATTAACTTTTTAGTAAGTGGAAGTTGATTTAAAATCCAAAAATCCATATTTGAAACTCGCTTAAATTTGGTTGATGTTCATATTTTTTATAATCCTTATCCAAAATCTATCGTATGGGCTAGCATATAGTCGACGTGGACCAACTATAACATCATTACTTATTTCTACATGCTTTATTAATTGCAAGTTGTCCTCAGGTGGCTTTACTGCAATGCGTCAAAAAGTTTATGGCTCAGCTCAATTCCTAACCAAACACGAACTCTTGCTGCCTTTTAAAATTACTTCTTTCCGATTAAGTTTTATTTTTTTTTTTTATTGATAAAATGAAATAAACCATGACAATGGGGATATACATTGTGATAGCTAGAGCAAAATAAATGTTTACCATGAAATGAAGTAGCTCCAGGCTGACTGTGTGATATTTAACACCTCGCATGCGGGTAGAAAAATTTTTCACGTTAAGAGAGCTTCATATGTATAGCATTTGTTATTTGCTGATATGTTGAACTTCATTTTGAATGATATTGGTTATCTGTTCTAGGGTCAAAGTATACTCAAAATAAACGTCAATTCGAAAGATTTATGTATCAGTTTTGTTGTTATTTCTGGGCTTTAGAAGGCTAATATTGGTTTTTTTTTGAAAATTTACATTATATTTAATGCCATTTTCTAAAATAAAAAAACAAAAATCAATTAATAAAATCCGACTCACAATTTATACGTCAAATAATTGAATGCTTTGTTAATAATAATAATAACAGAGTTAGAGAATATACAGTGTTGGTCAGACCAAAAGTAAACAAAATCACTATTAAACTTTATTGTATTTTTAACAGAGTTCAGAACAAAACACACACTGAATAAAAAACTCGTACATATATGTAAACAAACATAACTTAGACCAACACACACATATTTTTATTTTCATACCAATTATGTTTGTTTTTAAATTTTCTTCGGTGCCCAACACAACCATG
Organism: Cordilura impudica; assembly: GCA_963682025.1. Taxonomy (NCBI): domain Eukaryota; kingdom Metazoa; phylum Arthropoda; class Insecta; order Diptera; family Scathophagidae; genus Cordilura; species Cordilura impudica. The sequence goes on from OY821521.1 coordinate 53,200,359, forward strand.
ACTGTGTTCGTTTTAATATTTCGTTATTTACACGAACATTTTTGTATCACATACTTTTTGTTTCAATTACACATAAAGCACACATTTTTGAGTGTTGCTTTATTTGAAGTTCATGTTCTGGTACGTGTACTGAAAAAAAACACAGAACAAGTACAATAAACAGGTTCGAGTTCGGTTATATTTTAAGTCGTGTTGTGGCTCGTGTATTAAGAAAAAACAGAACATGTACAATAAACAGGTTCGAGTTCAGTTATATTTTAAGTCGTGTTTAAAATATAACTGAACTCGAACCTGTTTATTGTACATGTTCTGTTTTTTCTCACTACACGAGCCACAACACGACTTAAAATATAACTGAACTCGAACCTGTTTATTGTACATGTTCTGTTTTTTTTTTTTCAGTACACGTACCAGAACATGAACTTCAAATAAAGCAACACTCAAAAATGTGTGGCTTATGTGTGATTGAAACAAAAAGTACGTGATACAAAAATGTTCGTGTAAATAACGAAATATTAAAACGAACACAGTCATGGTTGTGTTGGGCACCGTAGAAAATTTAGAAACGCACATAATTGATATGAAAATAAAGATATGTGTTGGCTGCTTTTGAACAGAACATTGTGTGATTCATGTGTGTATTTTCTGAACCTTGTGTATGACCTCTTTAAACTAGTAAGGAGGGTATAAAAAACTGATCACAGCCCACATACGCACAGTGCAACATTTGGCCAATCTAGGTGGACAAAAATCTAATTTAAAAGATACTGGCTTATAACTTGGTTCCATGATAATGTTGGACACAGCCAATATTGACAACAAAAATTGGAAGAATCGAACAACTGTCACGCCCATTGTTTCAAAATGTACTTATTTTAAGAGATTGCTTAAAAAAATTTAAGAATTTTATTGAAATTTTGGAAAAAATGATACACAACAACCTCTAATATAATTATGAATGGGCGGTGTAAGAAACTGTTACGTCCACTTTTTTATACAGATATTTAAACTGTGTGGTGGACAACCTTGTGCTACATTTAATTTTATGACTTAAGCACCAACATTTGCAGTTTTATTACTTCGTTATTTATCATAAACACACAACCAGTTTTAACAAACTGTATTTCCATTTATTATTTTCTTAGAAAAAATATACAGCTCTCGAAATTCGAGTGCAAATTCTAGGAAATTTTATTTTTTCATTAAATAAAGACCCTAAAAGTATGCTAATCAATTATAGCCAATTCGCATATCAACACAAAAAAACAAACTCATTTTTATTACAAACACATTAACAAATTTAATAAACACAAACATAGTATTGTATAATTTTATGTATGTAATAGTTAGCAACTTTAAATGCAATTTACTCAAAATAAAGGAAAAAATTTTAAAACCTGTAAATCTGCAAAACGGCTAAAAAGAAATACCTCTCAAATAATATACGTTTGGTCGAAATAGGGATAAAACGGTAGAACAAAACATCAGTCACAAGAAATCGCCTAGCGTATTAATATTATAGATTACATAAAAAATAATTCATAATTTCATATTGTTTATATTACAATATTTTACTCAGAATCGCCAATTATATTGGCAGTAACTTCCGAATTTCTAAAAAAAAACGTTCTCGCAGTGTTGCCGTTATTTGTATTTGTAGAATTATATTTTGGCATATCAATTAGTAAACCAAGTTAATTTCTAAAGCGCTGTTGAATTATTTTTTTTCTTTCATAATTTTTTTTTATTTTCCTCTCCTTTAATTTGCCATTGTTTGAATTCCAACCTGCATGATATATGGAGCAAACACTCCATAAATCTGATCCAGGCATGTAAAGAGGAGAGACTTAACCCCAACGTAGTCGTATCAGCTTTCGTCGACAGCAACTCCACATTATTCATATACTTTGGTGTTGCACCACAAATGTAGCAGGTTTGTGATAAAGTGTAACTAGACAGACCTTTACATACCTTACCATCTATCATACATAAAACAAGAGTATTTTTAACAATTACGTTTGTGTTAGCTGTATTAATTACTGTTGCATTGAGTGCCAATATTTGATTTTGAATATAATCGACTTCTTCCTCAATGACTTGGCGAGTTTCTTTAGTAAATCGGAACCGTATAGGGCGACAACATCTTGTGGAAGATGGTGCTGGGTTTTGTCACATAACAGTTTTTCTGTTTCATCTCGACAAAACATTTGAATAGGTACTAAAGTTGTGCTAAATAAGTTTTTGTCATTGAAATTTGCATCAGAAAATTTTTGTTTATATTCCTTTTGATCACTACCATTACAACCCCATTTACATATAAGGGTGACTTCTTGAAATTTTTCGGGATTCGCCATGAAAACATATTTTTGTGCCGCACATAATCTGTTTGACCTAATAATGATAATAATGTGATCTAATAATGATTGTAGATTGATATCGACAATATCCTCACTTACCGATATTTGTTCGGGGTAACATATCTGTATAGCTTTTTTAACGGTATTATAATGTGGTAAACCACGTAAATTTTTGTAGATTTCTCTTAGAGAACCATAGCGATGTGATGAAAGATTACCATCTATGAGTGCTTTGTCGGCCGGCAGAGTTTTAATTGTTTGTTTTGACAATAATTTTTTTATTTTATTTGTGTACCTCTCGAAAGGGAAGCTTGTTAAACTTCACCAATAATTTTCGCGGCATTTCTTTTTCCTGCAATTTGAAGCTGCATTTTAGTAGCTGTAAACAAATAATTCGAATCTATATTTTTTACTAGCTCCTTTATTGTTCGTTTTTGAGTCTTGAATGAACTGTCTTCAAAACATTTTTTTGGTCACCCTCGGATACAGCTAGAAGAAGATGGAGTTACGTCAAGAATAAATTTTGCAAAATCAATTTCCTTGGACATTGCCCTCGAACGTCTTAAAGACTGTCTGTTTCTGCAAGATACTTTCCAACCATGAATAAAATTGTCACATATTTTTGATAAACATTTTTTTTAACTTTATATGATCCACATCTCGTCGTATAACTTGAAACACAGATTTTGTAATTCATTGTAATATGTAAATTAATTATTTCTTGTTATCAAAAACTTAACACAAATTGAATAAACACAGTTATGCAAATGCAAAAAAAAAGTTTAGATATGACAGCAAACGCGATGCATCGTTTTTAAAATTTTAATAGAAATAGCAGTACAGTACTTTAGTGATGTAGTCTACAAATATCCATTTTAGTCGTTCACTAAACTTTAAAACTCTTTCAAAATAGCAAAAAGTTGCCAGAAATTATTGCTTTATCTCTTACTAGTAACATCACAACAACACCCAGATATAGAGGTGCCGTGAGGAAGCGTGTTTAATATAAAGTTTTATTCCAATGGAATTTAATTTTTTTTAAAATTTTTTAAAATTTTCCGTATTTTAATTTTTATTTTATAAAAACCGAGTGGATTTTAAAACAAGATTATATAAACTGTCTTTCCAAAAAAAAGTGGACTTATAACTTAAAAAACTAAAAATATATTTGCATTTGAAATTGAGATATTGCTCTTTCATAGTCATATTATGATTACTTCCATAGTAAACAGATTGTTGGCTGTCACATTCATTAAAATTATGACAATCCGCCAACTTTTATTTTTAGATTTTTGTCCACCTAGATTGGCCAAACGTCACACTGTGATATGGTAACAATAACTATTATATACCGTATATTGAATAGTGATAATTTAAAAATTATATTTTTGTCCAATTAATGGACAATCACTGCAATCACCAGTGAACATGCTAATAAGTATTCGTGTGTGTACGTAAACTATGAAATTTTGTTTTCATAAAAAACAAAAAATCGAAGATCGAATATAATGTCACTTTAACTATTTTCTCGTTTATAGCTCGATATTTTGAAAAACAACAAATCCACTACCAATACACTCCAATCGATTTTGTACTTCCTAATCGTACAGGGAAAATATATTCCTCAAAATTTCTCCTTACTTGAACATTATATTTTTCTTTTGTGTAACGAGCAATTTCCTTGTTACTACACATATTCAATTCACATAAACTTATTCGCATGTGAAAAAATAAACTTATATATACTCGTATAGATATATTCAATTCCAGACATAATTGAGTTTAAGATATGTTTTTTTTTAAACATTTGTAGTTTTCATTCAATCGTCCCCATTTACAATTCCGCAAAATGCATCAGATGCTGCATTACACTTACATCTTGTTCTTCACTACAACTTATCACAAATTTGTAAGCAACATTTTTCTAAGAAATCCTTTTAAATATATTTAACAAAATTATGCTATACATAAGTAAATTAGAAGTTATGTAGAGAAAATATGTTGGATCTTCTTGAAAAATATAATAAAGCTGCACTTAAGCCATCAAGTGGCATTTACGTGTAAAATCATACAACAAATATAATATAGCTATAGGAAATGCTTTATGTACGTTATTTGAAAGGGAAAACAAATATTTTTATAAGGAAATGTAATGCAATTGTTGTCTAGCAGAAATTCATGTTATCAGCAAAGGAATTTTATATTGTATGTTAGTTATGTAAGACGCATACATACGCGTATGTATGTCAGCGGTGGCAATGTATATAATGCAGTAGGTATGCAGGTAACTCCTGGTCTAGTATTTAAACTATTGTCATCATTATAAGATGGAGCCATGTTCTGTTAAAAATTTGCCTCATGCCACCAAACTCAAGAGAACTTGGTCTACGTACGACTTAATCAAGCAGTGACAAATGCTGTTATCATCTTTTAGGGTGTAAAATCTTTGATTTATTTTATTGTTTTAAGATTTTAGACCAGTATATTTGATCTTAAGCCATCCAGGTTCCATATTACTTAGGACCGTAAGTATAGAATATGGAAAAGTAATTTTTATGTCCTCAGGCCTTACAGGTGTTGATAGGTAAAGCCCCTTTTGACTCGCAGGTGATACGCAAGATTATTGTTTACAGGATCAAGAAAGGACAGCCATTGTTGCAAGACGATTGGGTGACTAACGAGGACATTAGTGGGAAGAGGTGGACGAAGTGCAAGGCACTCTTAAATGAGTGTGTTGTCTCGAGATGGCAAAATAGGTGGGACGGTAGTGACAACGGACGTGGCGAAACGTCCAGATTTTGGTTTAAGCTTGAGTATGGGCTTACGGGCCACGGTTAATGTGGACCTTTTACCTAGGACTGGTTTCATATTTTGTGCATATCCACGTTCTACTCGGACATAGGAGACCTAGATTCTCTGGGTGTCGTAGTAATTGAAGATGGTTGTGATGTCAGTGGTGTGCTTGCGAATGATGAGAGAATGCATCGTACGAATGTGTTCGCGTGTGAAGTCTTCAGAAGAAGACGTTTAAGAAGCGTTTGATCGCACACGCATGTTTACATCCACAGGATGTACGCATGCGTGTGTACTCAAGACCTTCTAGAAGAGCTTAGTAGTGTACCTACACACTCACTGACAGGGTGAATGTTTGGGTATGGGACTGAGCCCTTCGAATGGCCACCAGTCCAGCTGTATGGGGCTAAACTAGTAGTAGTTTTGCTACGAAGTCTGACCGGAGGCTATTATATATATATATATATATTTATATTTTGGTACCATGGGTAGGCAGGAGCCCGTGGAATCACAGATTCCAGCTGACTTGTTGGGTACGGCCCTTAAGTGGGAGTATCGCGATGATTGTGGTTTAAACCCAAATCACGGGAAGAGAACAGCTCGATATGGAGTTGCATTCAACCGGGCGCTCTGACCCTTAGAACAGCAGATGTGTGTTAGTTAGGCCTCGGCTTCCCAACAAGGAGTGGCATTTATTGCCCAAATACACAAATCTTGAATTGATACATGAGTGTAGTTTCTACACAACGAGGCAGTGGTCGGCGCATATTAAGATCCAGTGTTCAGAGCACCGTGAGGTTATATCAACGAGATAGGTACTCACGTAAAACATAAGAGACTTCTGCGGTCAGTATCTAAAATATTGCTATGAAATATTATTCTACTTGTTGTATAGAGTGGATTGCAATTGCACAAAATGTGTTTTGGTGTGTCATCTTCTTTCAGAGATAACCGAGATAAAGCTTGAGTCTCTTTGAGTTATTCCTATGCCGTCAGTGTATGCAGTCTCCCTTGTAAAAGACGCTATGCAAGACCAATTATTTCCATAATAGGGTGCAGCTCATATCTAGCCAAAAGTTACTATTTTCTGCGTGGAGGGCTGTTGAGGGTTATACAAAATTTAAGTTTTGATGAATATGACCAGAATGATAGCGCCAAGGGTGCTAAGTAGCAATCAGAAAAAAATTAGTAGGTGCACCCCTTAATCTGTTTTCAATATTTAACCTAGCACGAAGTATAACTGCTTGGATTGCGGCCTGACATACGGTCGTTCACTTAACCATTGCTTCAATGGCTTGGATTTTGTATCATACGAGGGCGGATCAATAAGTCCGTGACTTTTAGAAAAAAATATTTTTCAACATAATCTCCTTTTAGTTCAATACACTGAGTCCAAGGTTTCTCCAATTTTTGTATCCCTTCCAAAAAATAGGATTTTTCGAGGTCCATAAAAAAGGTATTTTTATCAAAAATTTCATCGTTGGAGCTAAATCTCTTTTCAGCGAGCGATTTCTTTAGGTTTGGAGATAGGAAATAGTCATTAGGGGCTAATAATACGATGACGTTTCTGGTCAATTGAGAGGAAACGCGGCACCCATCTTACAGACAGCTTTCTTAAACCCAACTGAACTTGTACATGACATCCCTAACCCTAGAATATCTTCCAGAATCATCAGTATATCAGTTAAGAGTTTCAGAGTTCACAAAAGAACCAGCTTCCGCCCTCTTCCTTGCGAAGCGAATCTCACTATTTCCTAAAGAATTAAGGAAGTTGGAATGCCCGTTTAAGTTTTGAGGACCTGGGTGGCCAACCTGTATTGCCTTAGCTTCAATGAATATATTTAAAGGACTGACTTTAACACTAGCTCCTTGGGACAAAGTTGGACAGGTTTTCATGGCTGTCAACTGCTGTAACTTGTAAAGCTTAGATATTACTCTCTATTGCTGAACTTTCGGCCACCAAAAAATGTCTTGTCAAACACTAAAAAGAGTCCACTAATTCACTGCTTAAATATCAAATCACTTGAAATGAACATTATGCTCTGAGGATTTTAAAATATCGGATAAAATCTTTTAACTCTTATTTAGACATACGAGAGTATTACCTAGCACTGTCTCCTTTTCTCCACATATTGAAATGCTACGCCATTCGAACTTTAGTCCGAACTATTCCTCATGTCTTTCGTACCATCAGTAACCCGTCAACACAGTCTTTTACCTTTATATATAACGTTATCGTCCACTGAGAAGTAATTAAGCACAGAATATCAAATCCATTAGTTCCAGGAATTAAAATATTCGATTATCACAACTTAAATACAGAGAATATAAATTTAATTGTAAGTGCAGACGTTAAGCTGTTATAATTCAGTTGCAGTTGCGTCCCACATTTTTTCCACGATTTTTCAAAAGAAACGTAACGTTTTCATCATGGTAAAGTTCATGAACGATTAATGTTTCAAAATTATTAGAAATTACTAACGAAATTCTGAGTCGGTGGTTGTAACTTTAAGAGCGCTTTTTCCATTGAAAAATTATCTTTAGCCATGAAGCTAGAAAAATATACATTAATGGACACCAAAAAAGCTACAGGAGCTTCCGCAGACTCCATGGCATCCACAAAAGGCGATTGTATCACAATTTTTCATCGCTGAGTATTACCGACATTTTACGGTCAATGGAGTTCGCTACCGTAACAAATTCGGCGACGGTTTTTAGCCAGCATTGGATGAACTTGATATCAATGACCATCAGCTGATCAATTATATTAACTATTAAAGACGACGTTCGGTAATAGTGTAGTCTCGAGACATGGTAGGGTCGACTGCCCACCTCTCTCATGCGACTTAAAGTAGTTGGATTTCTTTTTATTGAATTACGTTTAGTATTTACTTAATGCCAACAACGTTCAAGGAGCTCATGAAGAATATCGAACGTGATATTGCGAGCGATGCTAGTAATATGGGCGGAAGAGTGAAGAAAGGACCGATCCCTGGGTATGTCATCGTATTGGTCATATGAACGAGATCGAATTTAGTTCCTAAATGTAACGTGCAATAAATTTAAATGCAAAATTGTAATGTGCTTATTGAAAAACCCGACACATCTGTCGATGTATTTTCCTATTTTTCCTCTACTTCGAGACAATCCTCGAATATACCTGTCTTAAAAATGCCTACTGTTGTTAAGAACAAAACCCTGGAAGAATCTTCAAGAGCAAAAGCCCTGCCAATTTCTCACACCCCAAATCCCCACAAATAAATTTTTTTATGCCAAGTTCCGGGAAGCCGAGTGGCTTGTCTGCAGATTAAAATTTTTGGGTCCAGGGATAAGCCGGATTTGGCTAGCTTTTACAGCGACAGACCAAAGCCTCTGTTTGGAATCGAACCCACGACCCCCGTGTGATAGGCGAGCACGCTACCTACTCACCTACTGTTCCAAAACTGTTCTGCAAGATTGAAAGATGTTAGTTAACAAAATTCATATAAAAAATTCCCAAAATTCCTTCTGAAGTTCAAAACATAATATAAAAAAATATAAGAAAAAATGGTGGTGAAATTTCAAGACGTTGAAATTTCGTTAAAAGCGGCTGGCTTAACTGACAGAACAGGCATGAAATACCGCATTTCGCCCCACAAAATAAAAGAAATAGATAAGAGTGGAGCAAAAAATATGAAAACTGGGCTTTCGACGTCCTTGCAAGGTCCTTTGGTTCGGCGGATCGAAGTATGAAGTGTCTGGCTCCAAGAGGCGAGTTTGTGTGAGGTGCTCAGCTGGAGAACGTGCATCGCAAACCTTCGTTTAGATTGATAGTGGCAAAAGTCAAACACGGGAGTGGTTCTGTAATGGTGTTGGGTTGTTTTTCTGGTGAAATGTTGGCGGGTTATATAAAATCGAAGGAATACTCGGTACAACCCAGTATAAAACTATCCTGAAAGATCGTGCCATGGTTACTGGATTGAGAAGTGTGGGTCAGAAAGATAATGACCCAAAACATATAGCAAAAATTTATAAGCAGTATTTAGAGATCCAGGAAGTAGATGGAACCTGTAAAGTTATGGAATGACCACCACAGTCACATGACGTCAATCCTATAGAGTTATAGCGGGATGAATCCGACTGGAAGATTAGAACTTCCTGTCCTATTTCTTAAGAAGACCTGTGGAATAAACTGCAGAAAGTATATAACCAGATCACTCCAGAAGCTTTTGAAAAAATTGATGCAAAGGATGTCGGGACTATATATACGAAATAGAGGTGGTCACATTGATTAATCTAAAGTTTAAGAATAGAATATAGTTTCCATGTAGTTAGTGAAAGTAAATAATATGGAATAAATGATTCAAATTTGAAGAGTTTTCATTGAAAAATAAAGGAGATGTGGGCATTTGAAATTTAAGCAAGACGGCTGGCAAATATTTTTGAACGGTAGAGTAGATAATCTAGTATGCTTTCTCCTTATCGATAAATGTATATGATTTGAGAAAAAGCTGTTCTGATCTTTGAGCTTGTTAAAATATATTTAATTTAGGTGTATTTAATGTAGTTTTATCTAAATTCTGTATGCAATTCTTTATGTTTGAGATCTCTAATGCTAATGGAACATGAGACTGGTCCCAGCAAAGAATGCAAGGCAGAGTTTAGTAGTCACATGTAGCGTAAATACCCGCTTGCATAATATTTGTTTTTTTACGATATCCAACAGCTAAACTGCACTCTTTTCATGGAACTTAGCTACAAAAATATCATGCCTATGTAAGCAAGTAATCGGAAGATATTTTAAATCAAAGATCAATAAAAATTGTTTGTCCTTTTTAGAAGCAGTATCGGTTCCGCCATCGTAAGTCTCCGAAGCCACAAAAAAGACACCGCTTTTCAAATCGCAATTTTTTAAGCTGGGATGGGCGAATATAACTTCATCCATTTAAAATTTTATAAGAAAATTTATAAATTGTTTGGATTTTTTTGCAATCCACTAATACCCTATTCCTTAGTAAAGGTTAAAAGAAAATTTTTTCAAGTCACACACTGCGGACCTAAATACACAAGAAATATAATATGTTAGCAGAATGTTATCACAGCTGACAGACAAACCATTAACAGGAAGGAAACAAAAATCACTGTAATAGTTGTAGTGAAATTTAAAACGACTACAAAAAAAAAAAAAAACAAACTCATATACTGTCAGAGTAACATGTACGAGTATGTGGATGTGAATGTATGAGTACATATTATCATAGAGTTAACCTCCGCATGGAAAAATCACTTGAGGCAACTCCAGTTTGTGTTTGCTTGTTTGTTGTACTTAAGTATGTACAACATTATTTCACAAAAGGAAAGTGTTCACGTACTTTATTACGTCGTTTATAGAAACAAAAAAGACTGTACTAAAATACATATTTTTATACCCTACACCACTATATGGTGAGGGTGTAATGGGTTTATGCTGATGCTTGTAACTACTAAAAATATTTGACCCAGGCCCACTTTTTATTATACCGACCGACTCAAAATAATTTTCTGAGCCGATTTAGCGCTGTCCGTCTGTCATTTCCTCTGTCTGTCTGTCTGTCCGTCCATTTGTATGTCCATCTAAACCTTGTTATCAAACTGCAGGTCGCAAATGTTAATAGATTTTAAAGAAATGTGGTATATAAGCTTTTATCGGCTATAGGAGAAACGTTATTTATGAAAACCGGTCGACGGTCGGACCTAACCCACAAATAAATTTCCTCTATCAGACCGAATAAAATGGTAGCAACATCCAGATTATCATCGTATATCAGTGGTTTTCTAGAATAACCGCGTATGTCATAAAATCAAAATTTTCAGGAGAGCCAAAGAGAACATTATGTATCAATTTACGGGTTCGAGATAAAGTTTTTAGAACTGAGTTATAAATGCTTTATAAAAAATTTTGAGTTAAAAATCTTTAGAGGAAGAGATCCTAGAGACGGACGAAAACCAATAAAGTATGTGCAGATAAAACAACTTAGGTCGAAATACGTCATTTTCTTTCAAACAAAAGTTACCAATGCAACCACACATGTAGACTGAAATGAACATGCACGTTATTATAATTGGTTATAAACTAAAGATAATACAAAATTGTTTTTAATTTTTTTTTAGCCTTCGAACTTACATGGTGTCTCGACTAGCCATAATTCATGACAATATTCAAGTCAATGGCTAGCGGAGACCGCTAATGTTCATGTCATGACTAAAAAATCCAACTTTTTGCCATGACAGATTTGCCATGTCATAAACTCAGCCATTGATTTGAAGTTTCATTCGATTTTGACGTTTAAGTATAATAAAATGGCGCAACCTAAATTAAATAAAGGCGTAATTATTAATTTCATTCTAAAAAAGGATTCACTGAAAATCTCGTGCTTTTTCTTTCATTTGTTCTTCTTCAATTTATATTTTTAGTTTTTGTAACTCTTTTAAAGCATTGAGTAAAATAACACATTTTTATTGTTTAGGGTGCAAAGACATTTTGGAAATGAAATGTCTAAACGTAATTTACCTATTTCGCGTTTTCCCTCATTTTGTTTCTATGACTTGAACATGAACATTGTCATAAATTATAGCTAGTCGAGGCAGCGTGTTATGTTGACATGCGTCGTTAGTGCTGAAATTTATTTTAATCTATATATAATATTAATAGGCTAGGCGATTTCTTGTTACCAATGTTATGTTATACCGTTTTATCCCGATTTTGACCAAACGTATATTATTTGAAAGGTAATTCTTTTTAGCTGTTCACCAGATTTACAGATTTTTATTTATTTTTTTTTTTTTTTGAGTAAATTGCATTTAAAGTTGCTAATAACACATACATAAAATTGTTCATATTGCTATGTGTGTGTTTATTAAATTTGTTAATGTGTTTGTTAATGAGTTTGTTTTCTTTATTCACAATAATAATAAACCAAAATAGTGTTGGTTTCTGAATTGGCTAAATTGAAAAATAAAATAGCCTAGAGATTGCACTCGAATTTCGAGCGCTGGAATCAGCTAGTAAACATTTAATAAGTTACGTCGTTATTACAAAAAAACAAAATAAATAAAAATGGTAAAAAATTTAAAAACGAATTTATAACACGTGATGGACATACCGCGTTATTCCAGAAAACTACAGACATGCAGTATTGAAAAAATAGGGTGAATGTGTGTCTGTTTTAACCATTTTTAGTTACAGTCCCCATATGAAGCTGATTCTTGATCTTCACTTAATTAAATTAAAAATAAATAGGAATGTTAATTGAAAGTTTAAGTTCGAATACCAATTCTATAGAAGGAATTAATTACTATCATTATTTTTCTCTTACTAGGGTGGAGAACCTATAAGTTCTACATATAATGCCAATGAGATTCAAAAATTAATGCAGCCGGCTCACAGTAGACATTTCGCGAGAAGGCGGTCAAAAATAATTTTTTTTATGCTTCCGATTTTAAAGTTATGTTATTTATTTGAAAGTAAATACCAGTGAACCTCGGGAGCCAAAAAATTGCGACTCTCTTTCAACTATATCACAGAGAACAGGGTCTTCGAAAATTGACTTTCTCAGTATTTTGCTAAAATTAAAAATTACTTTGTAAATTTTAATTTTTAAATGACTGTAACTTTTTTGTTTTAAAAGATTTTAAAGTAGAACAAATTTTGTATAATTTTGTAACTCCTAAAGCTGCGTTCACACTACGTCTTTCGCTTGTGTTTTTCTTAGTTTTTTAGCATGTGTAATTTGTACACATAGTGTGAACCCTTTTAAACATTGTTTATGTACAACACATTTTGCAAGACATATGTAAATTTTTCAATTAGAGCAGGTTCTATTTTGGCAAGACAAACATATGAAAATACAACACTGCTTGTGGCGAAAGAAAAAAAGAGTAAATTATAAAGATTAATATTGAAAGAAAAATAAATTGTTTAATATTAATTAACAATTAAAAAATATATAAAACATATAACTTTATTTTTAACAATAAATTTTTCTAAATTCACAAATTAAATCAGCTGTTGTTTACATTTAGAGGTTATGTCATACGGAAATACATATGTACGTTTGAACGCAAAAATTATGAATCGTATGTAAAACGCTAATTTTGACACACACACGGAATTACGTATGGATCGTAAAACTGAATTTACATATGGAAAATACACATAGTGTAAACACACCTTAAGTTATTAATGTTCTGATTCGTTAAGAAACTAAAAAAAAAATTTTAAAAAGATCAAAATTTCCCGAAAATCTCCTACTTAATAAAGCATAACTCCTGCCCATCAAAAGCCATCAAAAAAATCTTGCTCTCTTCTGTATTCCGAACCCTCCCCTATACACTTATACCCCATTATACACCCGCCAGTTTCCACCCGTGTGCACCAGAACAATTTTCTGACCCAAGATCAGATATTTTGTGCAAAATTTAATACAAAAGTTTTCCACTATGTGGTTAGGGTATAATGTGTTTGCCCTGATGTTTGTAACTACCAAAAATATTGGATCTATAGCCATCTTTTATTATACGGATCAACTCAAACTCACTTTCTGAGTCGATTTAACGATGTCCGTCCGTCCGTCTCTGACGGTACCAGTCGTACCGGTGTATTTTTTTGCGTGAGTTTATTTGTTTTTTATACTGACAGAAAAAGGAGACGGTAGAGTCAGAATCAATACAATCAATTTAATGCCGAAAATTCATCAGAAGCTAATTTATTTATAGTATCTTTCGTTCTATTGCGCTTAACAAAAATATATAGCGGCTTAGAGCCGACAACTAGTAGAGCAACAGAAATTGATGTATGGAAAAATTAAATTCCTTCTTCAACAAAGTATTGCAATAAAATTTACTTTCAAAAAGGAAACGAAAGATGTCATAACTGAAGAAGTTCAAAAAATAAAAGATTAAATTAAACAACTTCAACCAGTAATATTTAAATATGATGACCAAGGCATTGAAGTAAATTTTAAAATGTGTCTCACAATGATTAATGTAAAAGTTGCACAAGCTTCAACCGAAACAAAGTCATCGTCAAGCTGCATTATATGCCAAAAGGCATCAAGTCAATTAAGGCAAGACGATAGCTTTATGGAAGCCTACGAATTTGTAATGTCCCCTCTTCATGCTAAAATACGTTTTGTGGAGCATATTCTTAAATTGGGTTATGATTTGGATTTTGGTCCGTTAGGCAAAACAGTGAGAAAAATAAAGAAAATTAAGAAAAAAGAAAACAAAAAATAAAATATATTCAAGAAAAATATCTACAGATAGGCCTCATAATCGAGCAACCAAAACAAGGAGAAGGAAACTCAAATGATGGAAATACTGCAAGGAGCTTTTATACCGATCCAGTAACTGCAGCATCTATCACAGGTGTAGATCATGAACTAATAAGACGATTCAAAATCATATTAAAAGTTCTAGCATTCAGCAGAAAGATAAATGGGAAAAAATTTGGAGAGTACGCAAATAAAACAACTATACTTTATAACGAAAAATACACTTTGAGATATATGCCATCCACAGTTCACAAAATTTTGTACCATGGGGAACAATTAATTCAAAACAGTATGCTACCAATAGGAGATCCATCTGAAGAAGCGCAAGAAAAATGGAAAAAAGACTACAGATAACACAAGAAAAATGCCCAGATATTGCACTAATAAAGACCTTATCACTATTTTATTGTGCACTTCAGATCCATATAAGTCCAACATTCGACAAAAATGGAAAACTACCTCTATTGAATTAGACGAAGAAGCTAAACAACTTCTAACGGGTGATTTTTTAAGAGCTTGATAACTTTTTTTTAAAAAAAAACGCATAAAATTTGCAAAATCTCATCGGTTCTTTATTTGAAACGTTAGATTGGTCCATGACATTTACTTTTTGAAGATAATTTCATTTAAATGTTGACCGCGGCTGCGTCTTACGTGGTCCATTCGGAAAGTCCAATTTTGGGCAACTTTTTCGAGCATTTCGGCCGGAATAGCCCGAATTTCTTCGGAAATGTTGTCTTCCAAAGCTGGAATAGTTGCTGGCTTATTTCTGTAGACTTTAGACTTGACGTAGCCCCACAAAAAATAGTCTAAAGGCGTCAAATCGCATGATCTTGGTGGCCAACTTACCGGTCCATTTCTTGAGATGAATTGTTCTCCGAAGTTTTCCCTCAAAATGGCCATAGAATCGCGAGCTGTGTGGCATGTAGCGCCATCTTGTTGAAACCACATGTCAACCAAGTTCAGTTCTTCCATTTTTGGCAACAAAAAGTTTGTTAGCATCGAACGATAGCGATCGCCATTCACCGTAACGTTGCGTCCAACAGCATCTTTGAAAAAATACGGTCCAATGATTCCACCAGCGTACAAACCACACCAAACAGTGCATTTTTCGGGATGCATGGCCAGTTCTTGAACGGCTTCTGGTTGCTCTTCACTCCAAATACGGCAATTTTGCTTATTTACGAAGCCATTCAACCAGAAATGAGCCTCATCGCTGAACAAAATTTGTCGATAAAAAAGCGGATTTTCTGCCAACTTTTCTAGGGCCCATTCACTGAAAATTAGACGTTGTGGCAGATCGTTCGGCTTCAGTTCTTGCACGAGCTGTATTTTATACGGTTTTACACCAAGATCTTTGCGTAAAATCTTCCATGTGGTCGAATAACACAAACCCAATTGCTGCGAACGGCGACGAATCGACATTTCACGGTCTTCAGCAACACTCTCAGAAACAGACGCAATATTCTCTTCTGTACGCACTGTACGCATTCGTGTGGTTGGTTTAATGTCCAATAAAGTAAACTGAGTGCGAAACTTGGTCACAATCGCATTAATTGTTTGCTCACTTGGTCGATTATGTAGACCATAAATCGGACGTAAAGCGCGAAACACATTTCGAACCGAACACTGATTTTGGTAATAAAATTCAATGATTTGCAAGCGTTGCTCGTTAGTAAGTCTATTCATGATGAAATGTCAAAGCATACTGAGCATCTTTCTCTTTGACACCATGTCTGAAATCCCACGTGATCTGTCAAATACTAATGCATGAAAATCCTAACCTCAAAAAAATCACCCGTTAGAAGATGAAAATCAAGGCTATTTAGAAGAAATATTTACTAAAATTGTTTGATTTAAAGTAGTTTTTCAGTACAATAACAATAATTTATGCTCCTTTTTATATAATTAACAATTTTTCTTGATTTAAAAATTTATGTATTTTATAAATTTACAATAAAAATTGATATAGAAATATTTAAAAAGACAATAAAAAAATGTTTAACTAAAGTAAAACCATACGACTTTTTCATTGAAACTTCTCTATCTTGAACCAATATCAGGTAACTTTTACGTTCGCTGCTTAGTAAATTATATTTTAACTCGGGCTCTTTCAAAAAAAAAAAGCCAACCTTTGGCGTTTGTGAACATTGGGAATAAAAGGTTTACGGGGCCAAAGTTTGGCATTTTGTGACAAAATTTAACTTACAAAATTTTTAAAAAGTATTAATTGTAAAATTAACTGAAAAAATAAGACATTATATAAAAAAAAACTTTTTTAACCTTTTCACACTTCACTTTTGTACTAAATTTCAACTAAAAATGAATATGTATTTTAAACCCTCCATAACTTTTTTTTAGTATCGGTCGATATTTAAGTTTTTTAGCAAAGATTAAAGACTAAAGTTCCAGCTAAAAAGCAACAAAAATTCCAATCCAATCAAAAGTTATGAGATGGTTTACTGTGCGGCGTTATAATACCCAAAGTTTGATCCCTATAAGAATGTATCGAGACGTTAGAAGTCATACGGAAATTCAAAAAACAAATTCAAATGACTCTTCGCATTTAAAAAATGGTATTTTTTAAACAAGGGTTCTTTATAAAAAAGAGTAGTTTTTAAAAAAGAATACTTTTTAAAAAAGGGTATTTTTAGAGCATTGTTTAAAAAATGGGTATTTAAGGAAATGTACTTTTTAAAAAAATGGCTACTTTAAAAGAGGGTAATTTTAAAACAAGTAAGAAAATTATAATAGGTCTAGAGACCCTATCACTTCGGTCCAACTAATTGGATATAGAAAATAAGCATAAATAAAATTTGAGTGGCATTGTTATTAATTTTTTTGCCTGTATATATAAAAGAGTTCATATCGGGTGTTATATTTATATGGGGACTAGGTCGAAAAATAACCCGATCCTGACCATATTTGGTAAAGTCAATTATATTTTGAAAAAATATATACAAACCAAATTTGAGAAAAATTTGTACAATATTTTTGTTTTTTTAATAGATTTAAGTGAAGATCGGGAAGCAGCTCTATATGGGGTCTATGACTAAGAATTGTCCTATACGTATTATTTAAAAAGTGTGTTTTTTTAAGGTACTATTTTTAAAAAAAGGTACTATTTTCAGAAAAGCGAGCTTCTTCAAAAAAGAGTACTTTTTAAAAAAATCGGTACTTTTTAAGGAACAACGGTACTTTTCAGGGAATAAATTCTTCTTTTTTGTTTATATTGCACCTTTCCTGGCAGGGTTTAATAATGTCGTGTATATTTGGGTAGTTCATATCAACCGTCTTCTAGGCTAAACGCAAAATTTTCCCTCTTGGGTATTTTTAGTAATTAGTTTTCTAACTTCAATGCTAGTTTGTCTTTACTTCTTGATTTGATATGCCCGCACAATGAACAAAAAATGACAATTTGGGATTTTCGCTAGATATTTTGAATGTTCTCAGAAAAGCTGATTGAAAAAATGACGCAGGGTTGCCATTATTTGATTCGTAATTGCCGTCGGCCTGAGTTTGACTTGTGCAGTTTGGCTTGTGTACACAAAAAAATTTTACCATGGTGTCCGGATTTGGCATTTACATGCTATATTTATGACCTTTGATAATTGGCAAAAAAAAAAAAAAAAAAACAATAATTCCATTTGTCTTGTTAAAGACACTTACAAATGATACCTCCTCTGAACTTGTAGGTAAACTACTTTTAAAGAAAATTATTTTTTTCACTTTTGAAGCCACTATATTTCGGGAAGCATAAAAACCAAATGTTCAACATGCCTTACTTGAGTATAATGCAACATTTATACAAATTCTTAATATTTTGAAAAGTTGTTGATTACAAATACAAGATTGAAAATAGCACTTGTATGTACGAGTATATTACAAAATGTTTATAGAATAATGTCTGCAGTCTGATACCTAAAAGGTATCAGTGTATGAAATTGATTAGAAATCGTTTGATATCGTTTAGTTATGTATTTTATATGTGTCCTTGATAGCAAATGGTTGGAATGATTGCCCCCCAGTTAATAATATGCATTATCGAAAAATACACTTTTTTCGTCTGAACCTATTTCATAATTATAAATACATACACATGCACCCATAAATTAACAATGATAAAATATGTGCTATTAATATATACCATACATAACATTTTTCCAAAATTCGTTCATCACATGAAACCCTTACGCACCACATACACACTTGCAAATACCCTAGCAGCCATAAACAATACGTTTTACTTTTATAATGCTTCCTCTCAAAAAAGTTTTGAAAAAAGTAGTAGAAAGCTATATGTTTCACAAAATGATGACTGGAATTAGGGTTAAGTAGTTAAAGCTATTAAAATTGGTAACAAAATAAAAACAACATAAAACAGGTTAAGTTACAAATTTGTAAGATATTTTCGCATCCCATATAGCAGTGTGTATAAAAATACCAGAAGGAGTAATAAGTCTTTGCATAAACATATAAAACCGAAAAATTTTTGTGGGATTGACACATTTGATACACTTCGCGTTTTTAAGTTCTCCGCAAATAAAAGTTTATAAAGATCCTCAAAATAAGCTTCTGTTGCAGAAATGACCATCTCAGTCAACTTGAATTTTTTTTTGCCGCCAGTACAATTACACTGTGGAACAAATTCAGGTTAGCAAAAGTTAGGCCGATTCTGAGAATGAGGGTGAAAATAGAGGCCAAATTAGAAGACCCGTATCGCGGCGTTTGTTTATGTTAGTTCGAATTTTTTTTTAAATCGACCTTCGAACTTTGTAGTCAAATGCCGATTTTCAGCATATTGTTTATATGGCTTTTTGGCTATAACTCGTCGACTCATTGATATTTTATCAATCTGTAAAAGCCAAATTATTGCTAGAGACCCGTGCAACAATTAAAATTTTTTAAAAAATTGATTTAGAAAATTTTTGTGGTGCTTGAAGCAAAATGTTGGAAAAAAAAATTTTTTTTCATGCTTTTTGAAAATATTTTCCACAAAACTAAGACTTTTTTGCTTTCTGCTTGCTCTATAATATGCTTCTCAGTTTCTTCAATAAATTTAATTTCAAAAGAAAATGGTCTTAGTCGATAATTTGCGTTAAAAATTCCAAAACTATTAAATAAATAGCGATTTAGGTAGAAGTAATTAAAAAGGGAAGTTCCAAGAATTAGGAATAAGTAAAACAACTTTTTTGTTTTCAACCACCGCACAGGTAGCGAATTTCTTTTATTTCATACAAGCGAACTAATTTTAAAAATTAAGATTCAGTTAAGACACGAAACTCAGCCAAAGCTGATGTCTTTTAATTTTCGGTCGGTCGTGATAAAACTCGCTATTAATTTTTTTGGAACTTATTTCATTTTGTGAGTGATTTAAGTTAAGTCATCGGTTTCATAAAAATAACAAAAAAAGAAAACATTGTATAATATATATTGTATTAAAAATGTCGGAACCAAAATGTAAAATGGACCTTTTACAGATTGAAGAAATATCAATTAGTCGACGAGTTATAGCCAAAAAACCATATAAACAATATGCTGAAAATCGGCATTTGACTGCAAAGTTCGAAGGTCGATTTAAAAAAAATTTCGAACTAACATAAACAAACGCCGCGATACGGGTCTTCTAATTTAGCCTCTATTTTCACCCTTCACTCTCAGAAACGACCTAACTTTTGCTAACCTGAATTAGTTTCACAGTGTTATACAATAAATGTGTCGTGTGGCTTTTAAACAAGAACTTTCGGCCGTGCTTTATACTCATTTTTAAAAATCAAATGAAATAAATTGCTCATCAGCACTTGTACAAGCAAGATCTCGCTGCGCAATTTTATATACATATATATGTATATATCTGTGGTCACAAGCGATAACCGCCTAAGTCGACTTAAAAACGATTTGAGTTATGCATGCTGTCATATTCTACATTTCTCTAACACTGCTTAATAAAAAGTTAATAATGAAAACATACTGACCTAAGTCGTAATGAAGCCCCATTACATATAAAGGGTGATTTTTTAGCTATTATCTTTTTGGCAACACTGGTTTAAACAGCTGGCGCACGTTTCGTGTTTTGTTTCGTTGCCAAACATCTTCAGTTTGGTCCATAATTTAACCATGAATCGTCTTACAAACGAACAACGCTTGCAAGTTATTGAATTTTATTATCAAAATGCGTGCTCTGTTAAGAAAGTTCATCGCGCGCTTCTTCCATTTTATGGTCAGTTTAATCGACCCACTGAAGCGGCTATTCGGGCTATTGTGACTAAATTTCGCACCAAATTTACATTGTTGGACATTAAACCACCAACACGCTTACGTAGAGTGCGAACTGAAGAAAATATCGCAGCTGTATCGGCCAGTGTTAATGATGACCATCAATTATCGATTCGTCGTCGTTCGCAGCAATTGGGCCTCTGTTACTCAACAACGTGGAAAATTTTGCGAAAGGATTTAGGTGTGAAGCCTTCCAAAATACAGCTGGTGCAAGAATTGAAGCCGAACGACCTACCGCAACGTAGAATTTTTGGTAATGGGCTCTTGGAAAGTCGGCCGAAGATCCACTTTTTTACCGAAAAATTGTGTTCAGCGACGAAGCTCATTTTTGGCTCAATGGGTACGTAAATAAGCAGAATTGCCGATTTTGGAGTGAATATCAGCTAGAAGCATTGGAAGAGGTACCAATGCATCCAGAAAAAGTCACAGTTTGGTGCGGTTTATGGGCTGGTGGCATCAGTGGACCGTAATTCTTCAAAGATGATGCGAATCGTAACGTAACTGTGAATGGTGAGCGCTACCGAGAGATGTATCCAACTTTTTTTTGCCCAAAATGCAAGTGCTTGACTGGCATGACATGTGGATTCAACAAGACGGTGCCACATGGCACACAGCACGCGCAACAATGGACTTATTGAGAAGCGAGTTCGGTGAACATTTTATTTCACGTTCGGGACCGGTCAATTGGCCGCCTAGAACGTGCGATTTAACGCCTTTAAATTATTTTTTGTGGGGCTATGTTAAAGCTCATGTCTATACAGACAATCCCGCTTCAATTAACGCCGGCCGAAATGTTGGAAAGAGTATGCCAAAATTGGACTAAGCGGATGGACCATTTGAGGCGCAGTCACGGCCAACATTTGCATGAAATAATCTTCAAACATTAAATTATATGGACCGTACTATCGATTCAAATAAAGATTTCATGCATTTTTCTGAATTTTATGTGTTTTTTTTTTTTTTTGGAAAACTTTCCTATAGCTCTTAAAAAATCACCCTTTGTATAAGAAATCATTTTTCTCGAAAGTATGGTATTCAACGATTTGGGTTATCTTTACTATCATGTTCTACTAAAAATTCTTTATATTTACGTGAAATCCCCATTCCTCCGACACTGTTTATTAAAAAGTTATTAATGAAAACAAACTGACCAAAGCCGTAATGAAGCAACATTACAATTATATAAAAAGTTATTTTTCTCAAAAGCATGATTTTCGACTTAGGCGGTTAATGCTTGTGACCACAGATATATATATATTAGGGTGACAGCCATTTTCTCTTTTTGGACTTTCAAGACGTGCGGCTCGGATTATTGTGACACTGGATTTAAAACTTTAGTGCGCAAAATTTGAGTCAAATCGGACAATGCTTTCTCGACGCGCATTGAGTTCAAAGTTCAAATATGCATTTATTTGTAAAAATTCTCACAAAAAAATCGTTTTTCACAAAAATTTTGATATTAATAATCACATTTTAATTAAATTAATTAATAATCCCTAATCTAGAGTAAATTATCTTTCTAATAAAACAGCAAAATCTATTATCGGTTGAAAACCATCCACATTATATCAAGTTCCCCAGGCAATAAATGCACCGCAGATCACTTGATTAAGAAAATCGAGCTCACATTTTTAAAGACATTGCAATAATTTACAATAACTACATTTTTGCATTCTCCTGATCCCAAAATGATATTATGTAAAGTATTTGGCATCTCGTCTATTGTTATGCCGTTCTAAATTAATGTCAAAACGGTTAGCATTTGTTAGCACTATTTCAAAATATCCAATTTTACTTTTTCAAAAATGTTGTTGAAGAAATTTTCCGAAATCAACGATTAGACCTTAAGGTCTTATTAACAAAATATGTCTGATTAAAAATGCCAATTATTGTAGGTATCCTGTCCTTAATTTGGCGAGGGCAGCGTTTTTATTTCAGCGGATTTGAAGAAAAATGTGATTTTTCATACTTTTACAACTTTTAGGCTACATCTTTTTCGTGTTTTCATATCTCAAATATCTTTTATCAAAATATTATACCACTTGATATAAGTCCTCAATCCTGGAAATTAAGGTTAAATTGAAAAACTATAAATTGTCCCTCTTTAAGGTCAAAGGTGAAATATAAGGATATTTACATTTTTTTAACACAAAATATCAAAATAATATATATTTGTCAAAGGATTTCGATAAAACTTGTTGATAATATTTGAATAATTACAAAAAAATAATATTCTGGACTTATTTCTGAAAATAACCCGTGAAACATATTATTATCAAAATTTTTGTGAAAACGATTTTTTTGAGAATTTTTACAAATAAATTCATATTTGAAGTTTGAACTCAATGCGCATCCAGAAAGCATTGTCCGATTTGGCTCAAATTTTGCACATTAAAGTTATAGATCCAGTGTCACAATAATCCGACCCGCAAATGCATAAATTCCAAAAAAAAAAAAAAATGGCTGTCACCCAACTGTATGTCTTATGCTGCTTTAGGATTAGAAGCTGTCTCTTTTGGGGCCCTTTATTAATGTACAAAGCAGTTGTCATATATAAACTAACCCTTTTCCCATAACTACAAAGAACCTGCCTAAAAACTTTTTCGGAACTTTATTATATTTTATATTAAATTATTCGCGTAGATATGAGAAGTCGTCAAGCATAAATGATTCATCATCTAAAATGCAGCATTTATACTCGTTGATAAGATTACGTTAAAGTTTTGCATCACTTTCGCTTGCCTCGATGTTCTTCTTGGCATTTCAACCCGCCAATTTTTGTACATTTCACTCTTCATTGGAAAAACTCCACGCAATTAATTATACCCTATACCACTATGTGGTTTGGGTATAATGACTTTGTGCTGCTGTTTGTAACAACCAAAAATATTTGACCTAGACCCATCTTTAATTACACCGATCGAATCAGAATCATTTTTTGAGTTGATTTAACAATGTCCGTCCGTCCGTCCGTCCGTCCGTCCGTCCGTCTGTGTGTCCATGTAAAGCTTGTAATCAAACTGCAGGTCGCAAATATGAATATGTTTTGATGAAATTTGGTATATAAGCTTTTATCGGCCATGGGATAAACGCTATTGAAATTGGTGAGAATCGGTCCATGTTCAGACCTAGCCCCCATACAAATTACCCCTATGAAATCGACATAAATTGCCATAAGGTCCAAATTGTCATATAGATCTTACTCAAATTGGGTTTATATGCGTTCCCTTTGGCCCCATATAGGGCTGCTTCCCGATCTTCACTTAAATCTATTAAAAAACAAAAATATTGCACTGATTCTTCTCAGATTTGGTTTGTATATATTTTTGCAAAATACAAGAGACTTTTCCAAACATGATCAGGATCGGTCCATTTTTGGACCTAGTCCCCATATAGATATAGCATCCGATATGAACTTTTTCATATCTGCAGCCAAAAAAATTAATAAAAATCCCACTCAAATTTGGTTTTTGCTTAGTTTCTATGTCCAGTTAGTTGGGCCTAAGAGATAGGGTTTCTAAACGCATGGTATAGGGTATCGTATAGTCGGTCTAGACCGACTATAATTTTCTTACTTGTTTTATGAGCTGCTTTAGTCCCCCAAATATTCGGATTATTCATAAAAATTGTCGGTCATATGGCGATTTCTTTGGCCACTTCTCGAGCGTCTCTTTATTGTAAGACATTCGTCAAAATTTTGTGCAGAGAATTTTTCATAACAATTTTATTGATAATAGTGAATAAATATAAAAAAAATACCGTAGAATTTAAATTTGAATACAGCTAAAGTTGTTTTTATCTCAAAGAATAATTAAAATTAATAAAAAAAAAAATTTTTTTCACCTTTAAATAAACTTTTCATATAAAATACTTCAAACTCTGAAATATATTTTTCCCTCAAACATTGAAAATGTGTTTATTTGTCATTAATATCAGGTCGGGTATTAAGAGACCTAGCATGGCCGTTTATTTAACACTTTTTTTTATCAGTATGCAGATGTGTTGACAAAATAGAGGAACAAAATTAAGACAAGCTTAATATAACCGTCTTAACACTATTATTGCTTTAATGATAAGAAATCTTCGCACCAAAATACGTAAAGTCATTATTAATTCCAGTATCCTTAAATGAAGAAGTTGGTTAAAATAAAATACAAAAAAATGTCAAGTTTATTAGATGAATCGTTAGAAGTCTAAACAAAATACACGAACTCATTCCCTATCTACCATTAAATATTTAATACAAAAATTTCCAAAAAAAAAAAAATGTAGGTCAATTATACTTCAAACTACTGCTACTTCTTCTATCCAATTTTTAATATTGTACATAAAATTTAATCTCCGGAGTGAGTTGAAAAGAATGTAGCATTTTTTATTATGCAAGCGACCATCAGCAACCAAACAAGAGCCACACCAACGACAAAGTAACAGCTTTAGTGCAATGCAATGAAAAACATTTTATGTAAAATCATTATAGTTTATTTAAAGCCCACTTTTGCAGTGTTGGTGGTAGTGGTCAATGTGGCCAACGGCCACAATACTGTTATTAAAAGATACTTGTATGAAAGTAGACCATTGTCCATAATAGCAAAAAAAAAAAAGGAGAAAAAAACCTTTGGTCACTTTTGCTAATACCCAATTTCCCACAGCAAACACTTTAAATAAAACTCATATAAAAGAAGAGATTAAAGCAAAGAGTTAACAAATGATACCAGAGATGCTGTACTTATTGTTGTGCAATGTGTTTCTGTTTTATGAAAATTAAAATTGGAAAATAAAAACTCAAAATCTCAAAGGGTAAAATTAGGCATCCTCCCAAAGGGGAATATAACTGTAATCTTAAAATAAATTATACTTCTTAGAGCAGAAGTTACTTTCTATAACAAAAGGTAATTTTTTTTAAAGTAACGTCTTTTAAATAAAAGGTACTTTTTGAAGTAAAAGGTACTTTTTTATATAAAAATACCTTTACTTTTTTAAAAAAAAGGTACTTTTTAAATAAAAGGTACTTTTTTATATAAAATGTAATTTCTTTAATAAAAAGTATTTTTTTATTATATAACTTACTTTCACTGGTAAAAGGTACATTTATAAAAACCAGATACTTTTTATAAAAAGAATATGCGCTATAAAAACATATACTTTAAAAAAAAAAAAACTTCTTACAATAAAAGGTACTTTTTATAACTATAATATGAAAGTAATGTTTTTTGGTATTTTTTCTTTACATTTATTTACATACTAATATGCCCCTCTCGCGCTTCGCTATTAATTAACGAGACTTATTGACCTGGTTTATTACATACTAAATTTTTCCTACGAAGTTTGTGTTGTGTAATTAAAATGTTCTATTCAATTTATTTTATATTTTTTATTTCAATGTTTGCTGATATACAATATCTGTTTTTTCATTCGGTGTAATCATTATCAAAATTATCGGCTCTCCTACTCTGCTCATGAGAAGACCATGCATTTTAATATCGACATAAAAATACTTATATATACTTTTTATATTATATAAATTATAGTAATTATTTTTAAAAAATGTTATTAATATTTTATATACCTACATAATATACTAGAGAATACGAATATCGGACTGTGTATATTTATTTATACTAGCAGATTCCAGCCCTTGAAATTCGAGTGCAAATTCTAGGATATTTTATTTTTCATTAAATAAAAACCCTAAAGGTATGCTAATCAATTATAGCGAATTCACAAATCAACACAAAAAAACAAACAAATTTTTATTACAAACACATTAACAAATTTAATAAACACACACATAACATTGTATAATTTTATATATGTGTTAGTAGCAACTTTAAATGCAATTTACTGAAAATTAAGGAAAAAATTTGAAAATCTATAAATCTGTCCTTACAAGTATACAGATCAAAAAAAAAAAAAATTATGGCTTTGTTCAATTTCTCAATGTTGAAAAAAGTGCCATCAAATTTCATGACCTAGTTTTTTGGCCCAAAAGTGGTCTGGGGCATTTGCTATTTTATTCGATATTGAAGTTTTATAGCTTTTAGGAAGAATAATTTAATACCGATCCCGAATTATATAACAACTTGTCGGAAATTTGCGCAAAATCTGAAAAAAAAAGTTATATTTTCCCCATATAAACACACTTGAAATTTTCAATCGCGTTGAGGCACGACTAAATGTTTTTTGGTCCAAAACTTTGTATTTCTCAGTTTTTTTGTTACTTGCATATTTCTAGGGGGTTTGACGCTTTCTCGTAAATTAACGACCTATCCGCAAAAAAATAAGCATAATTTTGATATGTGATATTCATAAATTTTAAACATTTCTGTTGAACTGGAAACAAGTGAAAAATCTATAATTATCAAGATCTGTATAATACCGATCGAATCAGAATCACTATCTGATTCGATTTAACAATGTCCGTCCGTCCGTCCGTCCGTATGTGTGTCCATGTAAAACTTGTAATCAAACTGCAGGTCGCAAATATGAACACATTTTGATGAAATTTGGTATGTAAGCTTCTATCAGCCATAGGATGAACGATGTTGAAATTGGTGAGAATCGGTCCATGTTCAGATCTAGCCCACATACAAATGACCCCTATGAAATCAACATAAATTGCCATAAGATGCAAATTATCATACAAATCTTAGTCAAATTGGGTTTGTATGTATTTATTACATCCATTAATCAGTAGTCCAAAAATGATCCTTATGGGACAACTCTTAATCATAAGCCCCATATAGAGCTGCTTCCCGATCTTCACCTAAATCTATCAAAAAACAAAAATATTGCACTCATTCTTCTCAAATTTTGTTTGTGTATGTATATTTTTGCAAAATATAAGAGACTTTACGAAACAAGGTCAGGATCGGTCCATTTTTGGGCCTAGTCCCCATATAGATATATCATCCGATATAAACTTTTTCATATCTGCAGCCAAAAAAATTAATAAAAATCACTCTCAAATATGATTTATGCTTATTTTCTCTATCCAGTTAGTTGGGCATGAGAGATAGGGTCTCTAAACGCGTGGTATAGGGTATGGAATAGTCGGTCTAGACCGACTGTAATTTTCCTACTTGTTTTTATACCCTATACCACTTGGGCTTGGGTATAATGACTTTGTGCAGCTGTTTGTAACTACTATAAAATAATATACGTTCTATAAATCTATAAAATAATTTATAAAATAATATACGTTCGGTCAAAATCGGGATAACACGGTAGAACAAAACATCGGTCACAAGAAATCGCCTAGCCTATTAATATTATAGATAGTATTTGCTTATTTATAGTTTATGATTATATAATTGAATTAATTAAACGAATTTAAAAGCAAGTACTTTTTATTAAAAAAGGAACTTCTACAATTACTTACAATTACAATTACTTTTTATAAAAAAGGTGCTTTTTATAAAAAGGTGCTTTTCTATAAAACATTTTCTTTTTATAACAATTTTACTTTTAATAGTAAAGTAAATTTCTATAAAAACTCCACTTTTGCTAATAACAGGTACTTTTTCTAAAAAAATTACTTATTATAAAAATATGTTGAAGATTATTTTATATAGAAAAGGTGCTTTTTTAAATAAATGGTCAATTTTTCAATAAAATTTATCTTTTTCTAAAACATATTCTTTTCATAATGGAAGGTACTTTTATAACAAAATTTCCTTTTTCATACACATGATCTTTTTTTTAAATAAGAGTTACTTATTACAATAAATGGTAATTTCTATAAAAAGAAGTTATGTTAAAGAAAAAAGATAATTTCTGTAAAACAATGTACATTTCTTAAAAAGTGATTTTTAAAATAAAATGTGCTTTTTATTTAAAAGTGAGTTTTTATTAAAAAGATAGTTTTTCTACTTAGAAGTACTGTTTTTTATAAAAAAAATTGTTTTTATTTTTTAAAAAGGGATAATTTTTACACAAAAAAAAACATATAAAAGAAAGACAATTTTTATAAAGGTAATTCTTATAAAAAGGGTATTTGTTTAAATAAAATGTAATTTTTCTATTCAAATTTACTTTTTAACTAATGGGTACTTCTTAAATAAAAAGTCATTCTTTAATTAAAGGCACTTTTTTTATAAAAGGTACTTTTGTTAATAAAAGGCACTTTTTGAATAAAAGGTGCTTTTTTAATAAAAGGTACTTATTGAATAAAATTTATTTTTTCTAATAAAAAGTACTTTTTTAATCGCAGGAACTTTTTCAAATAAAAGGTACCTTTTTAAATAAAAGCTATTCTTTATATATTAAATGTACTTTTTTTATACAAAAGGTCTTATTTTTAAATAAAAATTACACTTTAAACATAAACCTACTTTTAATAGCAAGCCGTATTTTTTTAATGGAAGATGCTTCTTTTAATAAAAGCTATTTTTTAAATAGAATGTACTTTTCTATATAAAATACATAAATATGTAAAATAAAAAAGTAAAACCCTATTAGAAAAGGTTCCTTTTATAAGAAAACATGCTTTTGTTATTAAAAACGTCATTGTTCTTTTAAAAGGTAATTTTCATAAAAAAGTTGCTTTTAAAAAAAAAAGGTATTTTTAAATAAAATTTACTTTTTAAATATAAGGTACTATTAGAAATAAATTATGTTTTTTTTAAATAAAAATTACGTCTTATAACAGAAGTTACTTTCAATTATAAAAGTTATTTTTTACCAACATATATATTTTTTGTAAGAAAATATACTTTAAATAAAAAAACTTTAAAAAAATAAGTGATCATGCTCTAGGTCTGTGTTTATAATACTTTATTTTTATTTTATTTTATTCTAGTTTCAATATGGCGCATGCAATGTTAGAAGTTAGACCATAAGGTCTTAAAATAATTTTTGAATTATTGTTACACGTTGTTTTATTTCCTGATGATGCTTGCCGATTGTAGGCGAAATATTGAAATTAAATAAATGTAAAAATAAAGTATTATAAACACAAACCTCGAGCCTGATCACTTATTTAATTTATTTAAAAATTAAAAGGTCAAAATAAAAACATATCGAGTTAAAAAAAAATGCTTTTTAAAAACATGTACTTTTTTTTAAAAAGTATGTTTTCAAATAATAGAAGCTTTTTTTAAAAGGTCCTTTTTTAATAAAATTTACTTTTTCTCCTAATTCTTTAGAAGGTAATTTAAAAAATAATAAATTTTTATAATAAACATTGATAAAAAAAATGAAAACGAGGAGAATACCAGCAAAAACTGAATCATGAAATAAGCTCATATAGGAAACGAAAAGATACTTTGTATTTACAAGACTTTATAGAAGCCATAAATTCTGCCAACCCTTCAAAACTTAAAAACAATGTTAAACAACAAATCTCAAAGGAAAACAAATGGTTTCATTTCAAGTGTTTTAACTCTAGGGAAAGATCCTTTAAAGCATTACAAAAAATTTGACAAAATCCTACAGAAAAAAATTAATTAAATTATATTGTTGAGAATAAAAAATTCAATAAAAAATCAAGTAAAAAATAATAAAGATTGGTGGAACGTAATCAAAGTTTTAAAAAGCACAGAAAAATAGCAAAGGCCTGAAATACCACTACATCAATTTAAACAGTATTTCCTAGAACTGCTTAGCCCCCCACAAATTTCAAATAACATTGAATATGCACCAATGTTCTTTACGGACAATGATTTAGATCGCCCATGACCATGACAGAAATAAAAATTTTATTAGCAAAAGCAAAAAACAATAAAGCACCTGGAGAAGATCGGGTTAGCTAGGAATTTTTTTAAAAATTTACCAGATATGGTACTCAAGGAACTTGCGAATTCTTATAATATATTTAATGAATCGGCCCAACTAGAAGAAAAATTTACGAAAAGTATATTTATTTTCTATATATAAAAAGGGCGATAAGGGCATTGCGAGTAACTATTGTGGAATATCGTTCATGAATATCATAGCAAAAATGTTTATGGGTATTTTAAACACAAGGGTAAATTTATGGCTAAACAAACACAATATTATTTGTGAGTACCAAGCAGGCTTTCGTGAAGGATATTCTACTGTAGATGATTTGTACAACTTAGCAACAATTGCTGATCTAAAATATAACGAAAATAACAAGCTATACGCAATCTAACTAAATCGGAAGTGATGATATTCAGAAAAGCAGGGAGACCCGCAGAAAAAGAAAATTTAATTTACAATAGTGAATCACTTAGAATTTCAAATGAATACACATATCTTGGAGTTACACTCTCGCCAAAAATGAATTTTAAAGAAGTAAGAAAATTATAGTCGGTCTAAACCGACTATACGATACCCCATATCATGGTTTAAAGACTCTATCTCTTCGGTCCAACTAATTGGATGTACAAAA
Organism: Cordilura impudica; assembly: GCA_963682025.1. Taxonomy (NCBI): domain Eukaryota; kingdom Metazoa; phylum Arthropoda; class Insecta; order Diptera; family Scathophagidae; genus Cordilura; species Cordilura impudica. The sequence continues at coordinate 53,231,426 of OY821521.1, forward strand.
TAAGCATAAACCAAATTTGACTGGCACTGTTATTAATTTTTTGACAGCAGATATGAAAAAGGTCATATCGGGTGCTATATTTATATGGGGACTAGGTCGAAAAATGGACCGATCCTGACCATTTTTGGTACAGTCACTTATATTTAGAAAAACTATTTACAAACCAAATTTGAAAAAAATCTGTGCAATATTTTTGATTTTTGATAGATTTAAGTCATGATCGGGAAGCAGCTTTATATGGCCTAAGACTAAGAATTGTCTTATAGGGATTACTTTTGGACTGCTGATTAACTGATATAATTAACACATACAAACCCAATTTGACTGAGATCTAGATGATAATTTGGATCTTATGACAATTTATGTCGATTTCATAGGGGTCATTTGTATGGGGGCTAGGTCTGACCATGGACCGAATTTCACCAATTTCAAAAGCGTTCATCCTATGGCCGATAAAGGCTTATATACCAAATTTTATCAAAATATATTCCTATTTGCGACCTGTGGTTTGATTACAAATTTTACATGGACATACAGACGGACGGACGGACGGACGGACATCGCTAAGTCGACTCAGAACGTGATTCTGAGTAGATCGGTATAATAAAAGATGGGTCTATGTCAAATATTTTTGGTAGTTACAAACAGCAGCACAAAGTCATTATACGCAAACCACATAGAAAGAAAATGAAAAATGAATGAAAAATTAAAAATTAAAAACGAAAAGTTAAAAATAAAAAATTAAAAAAAAAATTAAAAATAAAAAATAAAAAACGAAAAATAAAAATAAAAAATAACAAATGAAAAATAAAAAATGGAAAATGAAAGACGAAAAAATTTAGAATGAAAAATTTAAAATAAAAAACGAAAAATTAAAAGTTAACCAGTTGAAATAATAAATAAATAATTATTTTTATATTAGCAGAGCTCCTGCAGATGATTGCTATAAGTGACACATAGATGGCGCTTTCTGTTTAATTTTAAAAAAGTGCCATGGAAAAACTTTAATTACTAGATGTTTACACATCTCCCCTGTGATCGGTCTGACACGATTTTTTTTAACTAAAACTGAGATTAGATTAAACGCGAAGTAGATCCTTTTCAAATCAGTATGTCGAGCTATCCAGTCATATATGGGGCCCATTATTCGAGGAAGTCGATAAACTTCAAAGGTTTTTCTTCAAAAATATTCTTAAATTACCACAATTCACACTTACATACACGCAGATGCTAGAAACTGGCTTGGAAAATAATCATATATGCTAGCAGATTCCAGCCCTCGAAATTCGAGAGCAAATTCAAGGAAATTTTATTTTTTACTTAAATAAAGGCCCTAAAGGTAAGCTAATCAATTACAGCCAATTCGCAAATCAATACAGAAAAACAAACTCATTTTTATTACAAATACATTAACAAATTTAATAAACACGCACCTAACATTGTATAATTTTATGTATGTGTTAGTAGCAACTTTAAATGCAATTTACTCGAAATAAGAAAAAAATTAAAAAATCTGTAAATCTGAAAAACGGCTGAAAAGAAATACCTTTCAAATAATATATGTTTGGTCAAAATCCAAATAAAACGGTAGAACAAAACATCGGTCACTAAAAATCGCCTAGCCTATTGATCTTATAGATATACTCTAGACTTATATCTACGATACATACTAAAAACGCTTTTTGAATATAATGAGAATCGCTTGGCCAACCAGCACTCAAAACTAATTTAAGAAAAAAAGTTTTATTGGTATAAAGATATTGGAAACTTTGCTAGAGATATCTATTCAATACGAATTGCGGCATGCGCAACAAAAGGAAACTGCGAACAACTACGTATTGATATTCTTAATGGGTTAATAACTAAAGAAAAGGATTTTTACTTGGAATGAATGAATGCGTCTAATACAAACCGCTTTTATGCTAAACTGAATTGTAGAGAACCACAATGCTATTTTGATTTTAGTAATAATATGAGAGCAGTAAGCTATATTTTCAAAGCCAGATGTGACCTTACCGAGCTCAATGTAACCAGGTTTCAACAGCAAAGGTCTCGTATATGTTCTTTATGTAACTTGAACGAAATGGAAGATATTCTTCACTTCATGGCCCATTGCCCCATTCTGCGTGAGATAAGACACAACCACTTTAAAAAGACAATCTTACGAGAAATTGATTTAATTGATATTATAAATAATGCAAAAGAAAATTTTATAGCCGTATATCATTATATGGTAGATGTGATTGGTTATAGAAATGAGTTAAGCAATGAACACAATTATTAATTTTACTATTTTTCTATTTTTCTCAAACATAAACATTCTCGATAAAATCATAAATATGTACTATTTATATCCTTTTTCCGACTGACGACAATAATTCATAGTCGTATGTTCTATTTATTTTCTATTAACATATTTTTAATTATAATATTGCAATATTTAAATTGGTAATTTAATGAAATGAACTGAAAATAAAGAACAAGTAACTAACTAACTAATAAAGAGTAGTTTTTATAAAAAAGAAATAATATTATTAGATAAATTAAAGAACTTTTTTTATGTAAAAGGCAATTATTTTAAATAAAAAAAATCATGTGAGCCCGATCACAGGGGAGATGTGTAAACATCTACTAATTAAAGATTTTTTTATGTCACTTTTTAAAATCAAAGAGAAAGCGTCATCTATGTATCACTTATAGCAAACAACTGCAGGGACTTTGGTTATACTTGTGGGGTTGTTGAATTATGTATATGTTATTCGTTTATATTGTGAAATTTTTGTCGCTTTACAGCAAAGGGTTGTTGAATTTGCTGAAACAATTTTATATCATAATAAGTCACACCGATTTGTCTTACGGCTCACAGCGCAATATGTGAGCTCACACGTTACGCTGTTTTTGTGATTGTATTGTGAAATAGAAATTTACCCCCTGCGCGTATAGATGTTTATAGATCAAAATGTGCTTTTCTAAATAAAGGGGCTACTTATTTTTTATAAAAAAAGGTACTTTTTTAAATAAAAGGTACTTTTTTAAAGATTATCTGCTTCTTTAAATAAGATAATGTATTTTCTATAACAAATAAAATATTTCGAAAGGGTAAAGGGTACTTTGTATTATAATAAACAAGAAAGCAAGTTATATTCGGTCTAGAACTGTTATGCGGTACCCTATACCATGCGTTTAGAGAATTGGTTCAACTAAAAGGGTATAAAAAATGAGCATAAACCAAATCTCAGTGCAAATTTTAATAATTTCCTTGCCTGTAGATCTGAAAAAGTTCATATCAGATGCTATATTTATATGGAGACCAGGACGAAAATTGGACCGATCCTGGCCATATCTGGTAAAGACACATATTTTTTGCAAAAACATATACAAACCAAATTTGAGCAAAATATGTGCAATAATTTTTTTTTTTTTTTGATAGGTTTAAGTGAAAATCGGGAAGCAGCTTTATATGTGGTCTATGGCTAAGAATTGTACTATAGGTCATATTTTGGGACTATTGATTAATAGATTTACATTTACATAAACACGCACAAACCCAATATGACTCAGATCTATATGATAATTTGGATCTCATGGTAATTTGTATGAGGACTAGGTCTGAATATGCACCGATTTTCATCAATTTCAATAGCGTTCATCCTACGAAGCTAATATACCAAATTTAATCAAAATATAATTATATTTGCGATGGTGTATGCCTTATTTTGTCGACGCTCTATTGGATTCTCCTTTTGAATTTTGTGAGTTACAGTAGTTCCCGCTTAAATGTGCCCAGCTTAAATGCGTTCCCCGTTTTAATGCGCAAAATCGGCTGGCAACAGAAAAATTCATACAAATTATATTAACTTAATCCCGTTTAAAGAGGTCCCGCTTAAATGCGTTCCCCGCTTAAATGAGTCACTTTCGACTGTCTTAAATAATTAAATCTTAAGAAAAACATTCGCCTAAATGTGAAAAAGCGTTTCTTATGCCTGGTAAGGCGTTTTTTAAAAAACAGAAATCCACTTTTTCTAAAAACGTGGCAACCAAATTTTCAAAATAAAATAAATAATTAAACAAAATTCTCCAGATTTCCTTTTAAAGCGAAATTTGGGAAACAGCAAAAATAAATTTCTGTTGAATTGAAACGTAAATTATTTAACAAGCAAAAAGAAAGTTAATTTATTGAACATTAAAAACATTCACTTAAAGGAAAAAAAAAATCATGTGAGTCCGATCACAGGGGAGATGTGTAAACATCTAGTAATTAAAGATTTTTTTATGTCACTTTTTTAAAATCAAACAGAAAAAGTTATCTATGCATCACTTATAGCAAACAACTGCAGGGACTCTGGTTTTACTTGTGGGGATGTTGAATTATGTATATGTTAAACGTTTATTTCTGTGAAATTTTTGTCGCTTTACAGCAAAGGGTTGTTCAATTCGCTGAAACAATTTTATATCATAATTTTTTCACCAATACAATCATAAGTCACAAGGAATTGTGTTACGGCTCACAATGTAACATTGAGCTCACATGTGATTGTATTGTGATATAGAAATTTACCCCCCTGCGCGTATAGAGGTTTACAAATCAAAAGTGAAATATGAGTGGAATAAAAAAGAAAACTTTAAAGTTCAATTAATAAAAGATTCTACAAAAAAAAGTAAAAATGATTTGTGTCATAAATATGCTTCTTCAATATCATCTATAAAAAAATGAATTGTTTTTTCTTATTTTTTTTTTTTTGCAAAACTATTTTTAAATATTTTTCCATTTTAACTACCTAATAAATTATTGTCCAAAAAAAAAATTGTTTCAATGAGTATTGACGCATTTGTGCGAGGTTTTTAAATGTGCAAAAAAAATGTGCAGTTTGCGTTGCGCTTTTAAGCGGGGACTAATGTATATGCTGTTATAAAAAATCTTAAATTAAACAAAGCTCCAGGGCATAATGAAATTCCGTATGAATATTATAAATTTGCTCCTCGTTGCCTCCTTAATAAAATATTGATTGTTTGTAATAATATCTACCTTTGGGAAAAAGTACCATCATCTTTCAAGCAATCCATTTTGATACCATTATCTAAAAAAGGCGATCCAAATTTAGCAACAAATAATAGAGGCCTGTCTTTAATAGATACTATCTGCTAAATTTTTAATAACATCTTGTTGAATCGAATTTCATACTGGCTAACAGAAAATAATATTCTGAATGAGTTTCAAGCTGGATTTAGAAAAGATTATTCTACCGTTGACAACATATTTAATCTTGTCAACATTGTAAATTTAAATAAATTGAGCAATAAATATACTTATGTCTTCTTTGTTGATTTTTCGTGTGCATTCGATATGTTACCCAGAAACAGCCTATTCTACAAACTATCGTGCATTGGCCTTTCTTCAAAAATTATTAGAATCTTGCAGTCTTTATATGGCAATACAGAGAGCCGAATATGGGATGGAATTTCATTTTCTAAATATTTTACAGTACAGTCCGGGGTAAAGCAAGGTTGCATTTTGAATCCAGCTTTGTTTTCCCTATACATAAACGATCTTTCCGATATTTTACCTGGTGGATTAAGATGACAGATGACATTGTTATACTATCAGGCTCTCCTAGTGTTTTGCAAGAAATGATTGATGCTCTACAACGGTATTGTTCTATATGGAGCCTAAAAGTTAATTTGGCGAAATCGAAAATAGTCATATTTCGGAAAGGCCCAAGAATCTCATCTGACTTAATATGGCATTATGAAAATGAAAAAATCGAAATTGTAAACAGCTACATGTATCTTGGAGTGGATATAACATACAACCTATCCTTTAATAAATAACTACAAAATAAGCTTTCTGCCTCCAAATTCCATCTGGTCCAAATATATAAATAATCCCAAAATATCTAAAAAGAATAAATTAAAAATTTTTGAGGCTAGCTCTTCATCGATAATGTTTTATGCTGCTCAAGTTTGGGGATATAAAAGACACGATGATGTGGAGAAATTATTTAGATTTTTCATTAAAAAAAATGTTGTACCTACCAATCACTACTCCTAACTACATGTTATACTTAGAAACTGGTCCCAATTCCTTGTTATTTCAACTCTAAAAATTCATTTTTGCTATATAAATAAAGTTTTATCTCGAAATTCCCACAGACTTCCACGAATATTGGGTGAAAAAGTTATAGAACTGAATGAATACTGGGCAAAAGAGTGGTCAAATTTGTGTAACCTGCTGCTGTTTTGTCCTCCAAACAACAACGATCCTCTATGTGTATATTGGGAAGAATTACTACATCTACTTAAATTAAAAGACAGATATGATTTCGTTTTCAATGCTCCAAATTCACAATTTCACGACCTTTACTTACAACTGGATTATAATGTAACACCTCAACTCACTGCTGAGTTTTCCTCTCGAGCTACCAGTTTAATTATACGGGCTAGAGGTGGCTTACTGAATCTTAACGCATGATGTTTCAAAAGTAATACAGATGGTATGTGTTCAATTTGTAACATGCACGAATCTGAAAAATACATTCCACTTCATCGGCATTTGTCCAGTATATAGAGAATATGGATATATTTATTTTGGTTTGAATACACTTAGTAAGGATGAAGTATTTAATATATTAAATGGCACAAATTTCGACTTGCTATACAAATATCTAGAAACATGTATAGAATACAGAAAACTTATTTTAAATGAATTTGAAATTCAATAAAAGAATAAAAAAAACAAGTAAAATTAGAATAAATAAATTTTTTAATTAAAATGCCAATCTGGCTAACACCAAAAATGGCTACGCCAAATATAGATTGTAAATAATTTAATAAATAAATTTTCTTTTATATCATAATTATACAAATCTATTAATAAATAATAATAATTATATTTGCGATCTAATGTTTGGTTACAAAGTTTACATGGACATACAGAGGGACAGACGGAAGGACGGACATTATTAAATCAAGTCAGAACGTGACTCAGAGCCAATCGGTCTAATAAAAGGTGAGTCTAGAAGAAATATTTTTGGTAGTTACAAACATCAGCACAAATTGACTACATTGTGGTATAGGGTATAAAAATCCATTAGCCTATCAGAGATCTATATAAAACAACCCATTTAATCGCAAAAAAATCACAACCTGTATAATTACCAAAAAAAAAACATTTTATCAAGTATGCATATCAACTTAAATATCGCTGAACTGATATAAAAAAGAATTTATTATTTATTTAAAAATAAAAAAGAATATTAATCTGTAAAATATACTGGCTCAGAGCAGCGATTGTTTTACATAATGTAAATAAAATAAAATCACAAAATCATGCACTTCCGTAACATGCGTTTTTTATTCTTTGCTAAAATAGAAGATGACAATTATATGGTAGAGGAGATGGCATGGTATTTTTTATGAGGAGGTAATTCAAAATTTTTATTTTGACACATAGTTTTTGTAGAGGTAATATTATATAGTTTGGAGTTCTTTGGGATATATATGTTTTATGCAGACTCTCTACTGATTTTGAATACTACAGATGTATATTGCATATCATAGAAAATGTATTTGCAAGAACAGTCTAATAATGTATAAAATGTGCATAGTCATGTATTAAATTTTACAGATTTTTGCATCGTGGTCCACATGAATGTTATATCTAAACTCATATACATATATTAGACCTCTGCACGAATGCATTTGCTTTTCGTCACACCAGGTTTTTTTTGTGTGTTCAACTGTATTATTTTTTTTAAAATCAGTTCTCATGATATATTATGAACAACCAAATCATGTTAAAGCAGTAGTCAGATTCAAACGAATTTATGTTACACAGTAGTTTGATTTAAACAATTCAATGCAATACATAATTTCATGTATTCGAAAACACAACCAACAACAATTATGAGTCTACAACACAGTTATGTACAGTAAACAGTTCAATGAGTTAGAAAATTCTTCTAGCACAAAAGCATAAAAAAGTGTTTCAAGTCAGAAGGAAAAAAATTAAGAAAAGGTAAATTAATATACAAAAAAATAATATGTATTTTTATACCCTATACCTCCGTGTGGTGGGTATATTGACTTTGTGCTGATGTTTGTAACTACCATAGATATTTGACCTAGGCCCATCTTTTATTATACCGATCGACTAAGAATCACTTTCTGAATCGATTTCGCAATGTCCGTCCGTCCGTCTGTAACCTTGTAATCAAACTACAGGTCGCAAATATGAATATATTTTGATGAAATCTGGTATATAAGATTTTAATAGATTTAGATCTCGGTCAAATTAGGTTCGTGTGTGTTTATTTCATTCGTTAATCAGTAGTCCAAAAATAAACCCAATAGGCCAATTCTTAGTCATATCCCCCTTATAAAGCTGCTTCCCGATCTTCACTTAAATCTATAAAAAAAATTTGGTATTATGTATTTTTATAATTTTATATATTTTTGCAACAAATAAGTGACCTTACCAAATATAGTCTGGATCGGTCTATTTTTCGACCTAGTCCCCATATAAATATAACATCCGATATGAAATTTTTTATATTCAAAAGCAACAAAATTAACAACAATGCCACTCAAATTTGGTTTATGTTTATTTTCTCTATCCAATTCGTTGGGCCTAAGAGATGGGGTCACCAAACGGATGGTATAGGGAATCGTATAGTCGGTCTAGAGTTATGTTCTTTTTTCCTTTCTAAATAAAACACAATTTATTATTTATTTAACTTTAATTGTCCTTATTTATTTAATAAACTTTAAATATCATTTTTTTATATTTAATTTTAAATATCCTTATTTATTTGTTGAACTTTCGATGTCCTTCTTTATTTATCTAATTTTTATTTGTTGCGCTTGGCTTGAAATCTAGTTTAGAACTTGTAAATTGGTGATCGATTGTCGTTGATATACGTAAATCAATTATAATTATTTATGTTCGAAAAAATGGTGCAAGATCATGATTGGTCAAGTATTTTCTTATCCTTTCTTACGCACTGTACGTAAGAAAGCAAAAAAAATATTTGTGGGAATATAAGTATGTAAATATGTGTATATAGATTTACATACATATTACTAGCTTTCTCATTCTTCATGCCCAATTGTCTTTCAATTAGTAACAAAATAATTTACTAAAGCAAGCTTGTGGATGTTCGATCATGTCGATAGCGTTATACATACATGTGTACTAGTGTATGTACATATACATGTAGGTTTAAAACGAAAGCTATAAAAACAAGATTCTGCATTCCCAATCATAATACTTAGCAACAATAAAATATATGTAACAAATCAAATGCCGTTATTATTTTTGACTTTTTATAAATATTCAAAGCAAGCAAGCACTTAGCAACAAAATAATTACATATGTTTAAAAGGTTATGGTAGTAGGTACACAAATTATATTAAGGGTATTCATTATTAGTATATATATATAAACATATACATAACGATATGTAGGTGCATATAACTCTAGACCGACTAGAATCATCTTACTTGTTTTTTATAAATTGTGTTCAAATTTATGAAAGTGGTGAAAGTAAAAAAAAAAATTGATAATTATTTCATATGATATTTGTTTTAATAAATATAAAACAAATAAATTTAATACACAAAATTGTTGGCATACACAATTTTTAAAATTTTAGCTTACATATGTATTTTAAGTTAATTTTTTGAAAAAGCTAAACAAATATTTTGTCCAAATTTATTTATTTTTATTATTTTGTATATATATATTTTTTTTTTTGATAAATTAATAAATTATCTAATAATATATTTTTGTACATTTTTAATAAAATAATTTAAAATAAAAATGTCAATATTCTATATAAATATTTTTCATCTACAATTGTTTATTGCTCCATACAAATCTAGCTAATTACACCTAATGATTTAAAGAATGATATAAGATATTTCAAATCACCTACTGTTGTTTGGTGTGTTTTGGTTCAGTTAGTGTGTTGTGTGGAGTATATTCTGTACTCTTTAAACTTCGTATTTAGTCGTTTATAACACACTAACACAATCCATTTGAATTTGTGTGTAAATATATATTTTTTGTGCTATATGTTTTTCACAATACAGTATTTGATTCGTTAGCAAAGTGTAATCGACAATCAGTATTTAAAAAAAGGGATTGTCTTGAAACGGGATTTAAATGCATTTGTGCAGAGGTTTAATATATGGGGGATTTCATGTCAAGTGCACCAACTTTTGAAACCGATGTCTTCCGATCGGGATGAAATTTGCCCCAAGGTTAGTCCTATTGGATAGTAGTTTAGACACAATTTTTCAACAAGATCGGTCCAGAGCTCTTTGAGTTAGAGGGGATCAAAATTTGACATTTTGGCCAAACAGGTGTTTCTTCTCATCCATGTAACTTATTACCTATTGTTCTTAGAAAATTTTCTCCTAAATAGTTTAGATAGATATTTCTTCAATATTTCGGAAAAAAATACTTAAAAAAAAAAAAAATTTACTTTTTTTTTGCTAAATTAAAGCATTTTTTGCCTTTTTTTCAAAAAGGGCATTTTTTTTTTTATTTTTTCATAAGAAAGCTTAGGATTTTTCCTTTAAGAGCTTTTTGGTCGCTTAGTGGGATGGGAGTGGGATATCTATCAAAATAAATGTTTTGTAACTCAAGACAACGGTTTTTCAATTTTTCACAAATGCACTATTTTGAATTTTTTCCTATTTGTGTCTAAAACCTTACAAATAAAACTTGTACTGAGAAACTAGACAAATTAACCTTTCCGAAGGTATATAACATACCTAACTAAAATTTTATACCCTCGATACTGTAATACCCAGAATATGTTAACCTCAGGAAAAAAATCGCCTTTTTTCTATAGAAATGTTGAAAAATTATTATTTTTTATTTATTTTTAATAATAATTAAATTAGTGTATAATAATAATATTATTAAAAATAAAAAGATAAATAATTTATTAAAATTTAATCTTAATTGCATTAGATCCATTTATATCATAACTATTTTTATACTTAATTTATTGTAGCTGATGAAGTATTTAAGTCTTGTAAATTTTTAAATACCCAGTCTTTCATCCAGCTTTTTTGTCGCCTTTATTTACTGCGTTTTTTTGTCAATCCTTTCTTGGCGTTACTAGGTTCAGCTGTTGATTTCGCTGCTGGTTTATTTGTTGTCTTTGGAAAGAAATCGCATTGAATAGAGGCAGAAAACTTTTTCAACTTGGGTCTTCCATCGGCAAGCGGTATAGAAGCATGGTATCGATTGTTACCATAGCATCGAATCTGCTCTTAAGTGTTTTCAATGTTTCCTGATGATCCTCTTTGCTACTAAAAACTATTTTAGTTTCTTTACAATAACTCTTTGCACAATGGAATAGAGCAGTCGCATCTAAGATGCGATCTTGATGAGAGCACTGGCTCTTCCCTATACTTTGCTGCATTTCTTTTAAGGTTTGCTCCAATACCATCACATGCTCCTTTACCATGAGCAGTAGGATGAAAATGCCACTCAGCTGGCATTCCAAAATCTTTTTCGTGGGCCATAAGATTTGCCAAGTTACTTTTGTTTTTAACATGTTGACGAGCTCCGTCCGAAACGTAAATTTAGATTTTAGAAATTTTAGCATTCTCTTCTGGTACTCATAAACTGCAACGGTATCATGTTTTAAATCGTCGGATATGATTGCCATACTTTTGTGTTCCAGTTTTTCATCTTTCATGTAGTAAATAACTACTGTGAATATAGTTGCTTGGTCGTTATTGAAGTGGAATGCTTGTATGACATCCTAAAAAACATATTTATAGCTTTCTGCGAAATCATATGAAATAACGAATTCACCAGACTTCAAATGTATCTTCAAATCCTTGAAGAATGACCATTGCTCTTTAACTAAAAATTCATGGGTTCTCAAGTTTAGCAATCCTGTACACATTTTTCCACAAAATCATCCACATTTAAAATGATTGTTTTCAATGTGCATATGTCAGTCTGAATCCAAGAATCAAATTTGACCTCCTCTATATATTCTCGATCTAAAGAGTTGATTAAATTTTCTTTGATGAATTTGGTTTTCGGGCAATTGGTACATTCACCTAAGTGGCAAGAAGTTGTTGCATTAGGACACATAGTCAATTTAAGGCAATCGCGGTAATCGTGTAAATCTTCTGCCGAATCGTCTGTTAAATACTTTAAGTTGATTTCCTTCAACATCAGTTTAACATTTTCATAGTAAATGAAAACGAATACTGTGTGAGCTCCGTTGCTTTCTGCCAAAACGCAATGTTTTGGCCTCATTTGGATTAATTTCGTGAAGCCAATTCTAACATCCTCGTGTTCAGATTGAAATATTGCAAATAACTCCTTCAGGTTACAGAGAACCATTTTCTTCTGTTATGTTATGAAGGTATGTTACATACCTTCGGAAAGGTTACTTTGTCTAGTTTCTCAGTATAAGTTTTATTTGTAAGGTTTTAGACACAAATAGGAAAAAATTCAAAATAGTGCATTTGTGAAAAATTTAAAAACCGTTGTCTTGAGTTACAAAACATTTATTTTGATAGATATCCCACTCCCATCCCACTAATAGACCAAAAAGCTCTTAAAGGAAAAATCCTAAGCTTTCTTATGAAAAAAAAAAAAAAAATGCACTTTTTGAAAAGAAGGCAAAAAATGCTTTAATTTAGCAAAAAAAAAAAGTCAAAAAAAAATTTTTTTTTTTAAGTATTTTTTTCCGAAATATTGAAGAAATATCTATCTAAACTATTTAGGAGAAAATTTTCTAAGAACAATAAGTAATAAGTTACATGGATGAGAAGAAACACCTGTTTGGCCAAAATGTCAAATTTTTATCCCCTCTAACTCAGAGAGATCTGGACCGATCTTATTGAAAAATTGTGTCTAATCTACTATCCAATAGGACTAAGACATCGGTTTCAAAAGTTGGTGCACTTGACATGAAACCACCCATACATATAACAATGATATTTGGTTTTAAGAATGTATCAATATTTTGGTTTTAAATAACTGAACGTTGAAGAGTTTTTTTTAAACCAGTTTTACAATGGGTACTGATGTCTTTTAAAAAATTATTTAAAAACTAATTTTTTCGATAAATTTAGTATGGGAGTATGTCTTAAATTTACGACAATCCAATTGTTTGCATATATTGATAATGCTGCCTATATTTTATGCACAAGGTTGCCACTATCAGAAATAAGTGTCACTCCAGTAAAAATCGATTAACCAGAATTAGCCGCTATATCGCAAATAGCTGAAATACGTTCTCATTAAAACAGACCGCGAAAAAAAATATTTGAATTTACAAACCACCACTAAACACACCTAACTAATCATGATCTACATGCACGATTCTCCACTGGGTAGGCCTTTCAGTTACCTGCCATGTGATTTGCTATTTGTTGTGTGGTTTTTTTGAATCAAATATGTGGCGTTTTTGTACATTTTATACTGCTAAAAAAAAGACGCATCACTTATGTTTTGGGTTCTATAACATGTGCCACTTTCATTGCGATCTGCGGGTACAAATATCAACACAATCATTAAATTAACGGTGCCACTAGATGGTGTAGGGTTTATTCTTAATCAGAGATTTTATGTATATGCAGCTTCTCCTGAAAGATATAAAATTCTGGATATAAAATATGGAGTTGTAAAATTATTTATTGCCGGCAATGTAAATTTATGATTCCGTTTGCAATAAGCTGAAAATAAATCTGGAGCCCATAGAATACATATAATCGTGATTCTAATAACAAGCGGAGATGATATAGCGATTTCCGTCTATTCGTCTATGGAAATCATGATTACGCCCTCAATAGATCAGATGAGGTGCTAATTTTGAGTGCAAATAATGCACTGGCATCCTGCGCAGGCTTCTGCTTAAAATCTTCAATATCAGTTCGATAGGTGTGGAGATATCAATGAAAAATTAAAAAAGGCTTGAAAAAATATGATTTTTCTATGTTGGTCTTGATATCGTCGTTATTCTAAATTTGATATTTTCTGGTCTTTTTATTTGTAGTAGTTGCTTCATGAGTGTATAGCGGCTTCATTGCACGTTGTTCTAATGGTACACAGAAATAAATGAAAAAAGAGAACAAAATAAAAATTATAGTAATAAAAAAGTTTTTTTTTAATCACGCGATTTTCTAACCAATATAACTTTCAAAAATTAGTTATTCGGACTAGCTTTTTCCCATCAAAACGAAGCTTATGATCCCTGCTTTTATTGTGTTTTTGCAACTACATACGATATATACGTTATTTTATGAGATAATTCCATATTTTTTAACAACTCTACAACAGAAATGCAATATCTTTAAATAGTTCACAATCAATTAATGGATTTTGGTGTTTGGATGCCAAATAAAAGTCAGTGGAATAAGCTTTCAAATGATATATATATTTATATTTGGTCGGCTCACTCTATATGGAGGAAAAAAGTGAAAAAAGTTTACCCTAGAAATAAACCTTGGTTTGTTTTATAATGATCCTCAAAATATTTCTGGTCTAGCGTTGAGCTCACGCGAGCTGGACCGTATATTTTTTTGTTTTTTTAAGATATTTTCTTTTTTTCCAGGTCAACATATACACTATGGATGTCATATGATGGGTTTTTTTACGTTCATTCGGCATGACATTCGATACATGTAATTTTTTATGAGTTTTTTATGAAAAAAAGTTAGAAAATAAATTCAACATATTTAAGACATTACTCGATTGGAAATAACACAAATTTACTTATATGTTCCTTGATATGTACTTATTCGCATTTTAACTTACATATGATGGCGTGAAAATAATGAGTTTAAACATATGCAATGTGGGTATCAAAACTTATTTTCTCAAAAACATTTCAATTCTGTGGAAAAAATTTTATTTAGCTAATTTAATACAAGTTGCTTCGTGGCTTTGATGGTTTGCTGCTTTTGCACAAAATTACTTACACCGAGAAACTGGTATTTCCTTATGACCAGAAGTTCTAACCGTCTATGCGTAGCACTGACGATCAAATTTTGAGAAGGCGGTCAAAAATCAAATTTTCAGTGATTACCGATTTTAAAGTTATGTTATTCATTTTAAAGTTAATACCAGTGAACTTTGGGAACCAAAAAATTGCGACTCTATTTCAACTACATCGCAGCGAACAGGGATTTTCTCAGTATTTTGTTAAAATTAAAAATTTCTTTGTAAATTTTAATTTTTAAATGACTGTAACTTTATTTAAAAGTAAAATCAATTTTGTATAATTTTGCCACTTCTAAGCTATTAATGTCAGAAATCTAAAGTCACTCAGTCATTTCGAAATTAAAAAACAAAAAAAAAAACAAAAATTATATAAAAATGTACAAATTTCCCGAAAATCTCCTACTTAATAGAGCATAACTCCTGCCCATCAAAAGCCATAAAAAAATCTTGCACATATCTCTATTTCGAACCCTCCCCTAAACTTCTATACCCATTGTGTACTCACCACTTTCCGCCCGTATGCACCAGAACAATTTTTCTGACTCAAAATTTATAAATAAAAAAGTTTTGTACTATGTGGCTAGGGTGTAATGAAATTGCCCTGATGTTTGTAACTACAAAAAAAATTTTTATTATACGAATCGACTCAAAATCACTTTCTGAGACGATTTACCGACGTCGATCCGTCCATCTGTGTGTTATGAATACAACAGTTAGTCGTACTGGTGTTTTTGCTGAGTTTTTTTTTTTTGTTTTTTATACTGACAGAAAAAGGAACCGGTAGAGTTCACACGCGTTGTTATATACTTATAAAATAAGGTTGGGACATAATGCGTTTAATTCCTAACTTATATTAATGGTAAAATCTTTTTTATTTTGACAGGTATGTACATTCACTGTTGAACATTTTCCAATCAGATGTTATTAAACGTGTGCTTACTTAATTATATTTAATTATATATTATTTGATGATTTTATTTTATTTAAATTTATTTTATTTTATTTCATTTTATTTTATTTTATTAATTCTTTATTTTATTTCGTCTTATTTCATTTTATTTTACTTTATTTTATTTATTTTTTTTATATTTATTTTAAATTAATTTCTTTTATTGTATTTTATTTTACTTTATTTAATTTTTTTTATTTTATGTTATTTTATTTCAATTTGTTTTATTTTATTTTATTTTATTTTATTATATTTTATTTATTTTATTTCATTTCATTTTATTTTAATTTATATTATTTTGTTTACTTTATTTTATTTTTTTATTTTATATTATTTTATTTTATTTTATTTTAATATATTTTATTTTATATCTATATTTTATTTTATTTTTTATTTTATTTTATTTTATTTTATTTTATTTTATTTTATTATATTTTACTTTATTTTTTTTTTAATTTATTTTATTTTATTTAATTTTATTTTATTCTTTATTTTATTTTATTTTATTTTACTTTATTTTATTTTGTTTTACTTTATTTTCTTTTATTTTATTTCAATTATTTTATTTATTTGATTTTATTTGGCTACTTTCTTTTATTTTAATTTGTTTTATTTTATTTGATTTTATATTATTTTATTTATTTTTTTTTTATTTTATTTTACTTTATTTTATTTTATTTTATTTTTTTTTAATTTTATTTTTTTATTTCATTTTATTATATTTTATTTTACTTTATTTTATTTTCTTATTTTATTTTTTTTTATTATATTTTATTTATTTTATTTTTTTTTTATTTATTTTATTTTATTTTATTTTATATTATTTTAATTTATTTTATTTTATTTTATTTTATTTTATTTTATTTTATTTTATTTTATTTTATTTTATTTTATTTTATTATATTAATTGTATCTTTTTATTTTATTTTATTTAATTTTACTTTATTTTCTTTTATTTTATATATTTTATGTTATTTTACTTTATTTTATTTTATTTCATTTTATTTTAATATGTGTTATTTTATTTTATTTGATTACCTTACTTTATTTTAATTTATTTGATTTTATATTATTTTATTTATTTTTTTTTTATTTTACTTTACTTTATTTCATTTATTTTATTTTATTTAATTTTTTTGTTTTTTTTTTTTTAATATTTTATTTTATTTTATTTTATTTTATTTTAATTTATTTTATTTTATTTTATTTTATTTTACTTTATTTTATTTTATTTACATAGGTATTTTTCAAAAACGTTAATAGTCGGAACTTGAGTTATATAGTTTAAACTTTAAATACTTGACAAAATGGGAAAAAAAAATTTAATTAACAGGTAAATGGTAAAAAGCTATTGCGACATTTGGAATGTCCCCTCTTCATGTTATAATACGTTTTATGGAGCATATTCTTATATTGGGTTATGATTTGGAATTTGATCCGTTAGGCGAAACAGTGAGGAAAAAACAAAGAATTTAAAGCAAAAAGAAAGAAAAAAAATAAACAAATTTAAGAAAATTATCTTCAATAAGGCCTCATAGTCGACTAACCAAAACAAGGAGAAGAAAACTCAAATGTTGGAAATACTGCAAGGAGATTTTTTTTCCGATGCAGAAACTGCACATCTATCAAAGGTGTAGATCATGAATTAATAAGACGATTCACAAAAGTATAACAAGTTCTGGTATGCAGCAGAAGAATAAATGCAAAAAAATTTGGAGATAGAAAAATACTCTTGGAGATATATGCCATCCACAGTCCATAAAATTTTGTACCATGGGGAACAAATAATTCAAAACAATATGCTACCAATAGGAGATGTATCTGAAGAAGCGCAAGAAAAAAGGAACAAAGACTACAGACAACACAAGAAAAATGTCCAGATGTTGCACTAATGAAGACCTTATTACTATTATATTGTGCAAAATTGGACAAAAATACAAAACTACCTCTATTGAATTAGGCAAAGAAACTATACAACTTCTAAAATATGAAAATCAAGGCTATTTAGAAGAAATATTTACCACAATTGTTTGATGAAAAATAGTTTTTCAGTACACTAACAATAAGTTGTACTCTTTTTAATATAGTTACAATTTCTCTTGATTTAAAAATTTACGTATTTTATAAATTTACAATAAAAATTGGTATAGAAATATTTAAAAAGACAATAAAAAAATTTTTAACTAAAATCAAAACATACGACTTTTTCATTGAAAGTTCTCTATTTTGAACCAATATCAAGTAACTTTTGGGGCTGTTTAAAAAAAGCCAACCTTTGGCCCTTGTAAACATTAGGACTAGAAAGTTTACGGGGCCAAAGTTTGGCATTTTCTGACAATTTTTAGCTTACAAAATTTTTAAAAAGTATTAGTTGTAAAATTAACTGAAAAAATAAGACATTTAAAAAAAACGTTTTTTTAACCTTTTAACACTTCACTTTTGTACTAAAATTCAACTTAATGAAAATGTATTTTAAACCCTCCATAATTTTTTTTTTATAATCGGTCGATATTTAAGTTTTACGTCAAAATGGCAATTTTTTATTTCCACACATATGTTTATGATTAATTTTTATTTCTTTAAAAATTCATGTATTTTAATAATTTCTTGTATTTTTTCTTATTTTAAAAAATACGTTTATAACTTTTATATTGTATTTTAATTTTGTGGCAAATTTTTAAGCTGTGATAATCCTGTATTTTAATTATAAGACTTGTTTTGTAGTACAGGAAAATAATAAATAAAATAAATAAATTTGTTGTACATATAAATACACTGTGGAACATATTCAGGTTAGCAAAAGTTAGGTCGATTCTGAGAGTGAGGGGTGAAAATAGAGGCTAAATTAGAAGACCAGTATCGCGGCGTTTGTTTATATTAGTTCGATTTCTTTTTTAATCGACCTTCGAACTTTGCAGTCAAATGCCGATTTTCAGCATATTGTTTGTTTATATGCTTTTTTTGGCTATAACTCGTCGACTAATTGATATTTTTTCAATCTGTCAAAACCAAATTATTGCTAGAGACCTGTGCAACAATCAAAATTTTTTAAAAAATTGATTTAGAAAATTTTTGTGGTGCTTACGAAGCAAAATGTTGGAAAAATTATTTTTTTCCATGCTTTTTGAAAATATTTTCCACAAAACTAAGTCCTTTTTGCTTTCTGTTTGATCTATAATATGCTTCTCAGTTTCTTCAATAAATTTCATTTGAAAAGAAAATGGTCTTAGTCGATAATTTGCGTTAAAAATCCCAAAACCATTAAATAAATAGCGATTTAGATAGAAGTAATTAAAAAGGGAAGTTCCAAGAATTAGGAATTAGTAAAACAATTTTTTTGTTTTTAACCACAGGTAGCGAATTTTTTTTTTATTTTGTACACGCGAACTAATTTCAAAAATGAAGATTCAGTTAAGACTCGAAACTCAGCCGAAGCTGATGTCTTTTAATTTTCGCTCGGTCGTGATAAAATTCGCTATTAATTTTTTTGGAACTTATTTCATTTTGTGAGTGATTTAAGTTAAGTGCATAAAAATAACAAAAAAAAAAACATTGTATAATATATATTGTATTAAAAATGTTGGAACCAAAATGTAAAATGGACCATTTTTATAATGTTTGTGGACGTTTCATAGCAAGCGATGAAAAATGTGGCAATGCGAGTGATTTTTTTTGGAGCATATAAGCAATAGATCTCGCAAGATTTTGTCACTGACGTAAATCACAAAAAAATGGCCAATAAAATTTTAAAATATTTGATAATTGTAAACAATTTGCAACGTAAGTCATAAAAAAGGGACAATAAAATTTTAATAAATTTAGTTGAAACAATTGTCGTCGTTTTTATCGGGGTGTATCAGATCGCGAATTGATGTTTCAATTTTTCGCAGTACACGATTCAGAAAACGAATTTAAAATATAACCGAACTCGAACCTGTTTATTGTACATGTTCTATTTTTTCTTAGTACACGAGCCAGGACACGACTTGAAATATAACTGAACTCGAACCTGTTTATTGTACATGTTCTGTTTTTTTCTTAGTACACGAGCCAGAACACGACTTAAAATATAACTGAACTCGAACTTGTTTATTGTACATGTTGTGTTTTTTCTCAGTACACGTACCAGAACACGAACTTCAAATAAAGCAACACTCCAATCTGTGTGGTTTATGTGCGTTCGAAACAAAAAATACGTGGTAGAAAAATGTTCGTGTAAATAACGAAATATTCAAACGAACACAGTCATGATTGTGTTGGGCACCGTAGAAAATTTAGAAACGCACATAATTGATATGAAAATATGGCTGCTTTAGAACAGAACATTGTGTGTTTCATGTGTGTATTTTCTGAACCTTGCGTAGCAGTGCCAAGTGTTCAATTACCATTACCGCACTCAGAATTCGTTCCAGTTACCAACATACCGAAGTATTGATCTTCAAACAGATATCAGTACTACAATCGCCACTGATACATCCATGGATTTCTTCTCAGAAAACGACCCTGGTGAAGGTACATCCTATGAAACATCAAAGGACCCAATCCTAGTCACACAAAAACCAATTGGATGGAATTGTTGCAAACTTGTGTTTGACTCAGAAAAAATTAGAACTACTGGCTACATTTTTGAAAGGAAATAATTTGCTGGCGAAAGGTACCAAAGTAACAGCATATCGAAAACGCCAATCCGTTGCAAACATGTTGGCAGCTTTCGATGAAATTGAGGTTAATATGTCGTACAAAATTCATCTCTTGCATCAGCATCTTGATCAACTCGCTAAACAGTTGCCAACTGAATCTGATGAGTAAGGCGAACGTTATCACCAAACTGCGCTTCCATTTGAAATAATATAACTATAGAGTGTGCATATTTTGAGTTCCTAGATTTTTCTAATATCTTTGTCAGAGTGCACAATTTAAACATGTTAACGATTGAAAACTATTTTCGTTTCAGGTGCAGAGGAAAGAAATCTCCAGATGCAATACTCGCTGAAGTTTTTTGGTTGTATAAAAATACCTTTGAAGAAGAGGGAGACGAGGAAAAAGAGGAAGAAGGGGAAACAAAGCTGAAATTCCAGAATATCTGTTGGACGAAATTATCGACCTTTCTGATGATGATGACGATGACCAAGATATTAGAGAGAGCAGTGATGTTGATCCATAGCCGGCTGCTAAACGGCAACTGGCTAAATCATTAATTTAATTTATTTAATTTTTGTACTTAAAACTTTTAAAACTAACATTTCAAAAAAATATTTTTTTTTCATATTTTTATAATCTCTTTTTCAATGTTTCTTCAAAACCAACACTGAACAAAATTGGTACATAAAAAATGAGAAGTAAATTAATATTAAGCTGCCAAACGCAAGTTTTGTATTATGATTGTTTTCTTTTCAAATGAAATTTATTGAAGAAACTGAGAAGCATATTACAGATCAAACAGAAAGCAAAAAAGACTTAGTTTTGTGGAAAATATTTTCAAAGAGCATGAAAAAAAAA
Organism: Cordilura impudica; assembly: GCA_963682025.1. Taxonomy (NCBI): domain Eukaryota; kingdom Metazoa; phylum Arthropoda; class Insecta; order Diptera; family Scathophagidae; genus Cordilura; species Cordilura impudica. Next base: position 53,252,857 of record OY821521.1, read on the forward strand.
TAATTTTTCCAACATTTTGCTTCATAAGCACCACAAAAATTTTCTAAATCAATTTTTTTAAAAATTTTAATTGCTGCACAGGTCTCTAGCAATAATTTGGCGTTTACAGGTTGAAAAATATCAATTAGTCGACGAGTTATAGCCAAAAAACCGTATAAACATTATGCTAAAAATCGGCATTTGACTGCAAAGTTCAAAGGTCGATTAAAAAAAAAATTCGAACTAACATATACAAACGCCGCCATACGGGTCTTCTAATTTAGCCTCTATTTTCACCCCTCACCCTCAGAATCGACCTAACTTTTGCTAAGCTGAATTTGTTCCACAGTGATATGTTACCCATTTGGGTTCTGCTCATTTAGATGCTGTTCGGATATTATGGCCTCATGTATATTTTGGCTAAAACTTGATTTTTCCGAAGAACATTGAATTTTTCGCACGACATATATCTCGGTGACCAATTGGAATTTTATTTTCCAGTCTTCGGCACAATTGTAGCTATAGGATAAAACAAAAGAGTAAATGTAAGCAGTGTTATAATTTTAACATTACTAATAAAGTAATCGTGCCCAATGTTGGCTACAAAATGGAGCTTAAGACACAGGTGGAGGGTATCAAATCTTCGTCACAGTCGTATTTAACACTCTTACTTGTTATAAACTAAATTCAAAAATTTATGAATTTCTTTCTTACTAAGGCAGTAAATTTAATAACATTGATAATTTAACATATATGTATGTATGTGTATAAAACAGTTGGGATTTCCTTTAGACAATAAGTTCAACTTAAGGCCTAAAGTCATTATTCAAAGATCTGTATTTATTTTCAAACTAATAATGCAATTTATTGTATATATTATTTCATGGATATATATTTACATCTATACATTTGCCTAAATACCTTTGCAAAATTTGCAAATTCCAAATGAGTTGTCAACAACATAAAGATACCTTGGGGATTGTTATGTGCATTCATTAGATCTACTAAATCAATCATTCTGCTGATATCAATGATATCAATCAAATATGCTAAACTGCACAATTATCGCCCAAGCTAACAATGTTAAACAAATCCATCAAATAGCATATCAAATTCATATTTCAATTTTTTAGTGCTTTTTCATTCAGTAATTCACAACATGGCTTGTTAACGTTATTGGTTTCTATAAAAAAATTAAGTTGAAGTGATTCTGTATATGGCAGAAAGTCAATGTTTATTAAAATATTATCGAATTAAAAAATGCAATTAAATTTGCAGTCTTCTGAGTAGAAGTGTTTTCGAACTCAGAATTATTTAAAGTAGAAAATTTGTAATATTTTATAAATTTTTTTTTTTCATAAGTTGCTTTATAAACACTCAAACGAATATTTGTAAAGCTTAATTCGAAGACTTTTTGAGATGATTTATAACAAAAGACCAGTTCTTCTAAAATAAAATAGTGGCCACAAGTAGCACATAACAAGGGGTCTCTAAGAATTCTCAGTTGGGCTTCATCGTTATGCAAGTGACTAACGCATTTAAGTTCCACAGGAACCTATAATCATAACCCAGCAGAAATGTCTCGAGGTGTTCGTAAATACAAAGTTAAAAAGGATCCCAGCCGTAGAAAAAATATCTGACTTCTGCTGGTACATCTGTGGCAAAGAAAGTGAAGTCAATTTCTTTTGTGCCCAAAGACATTATGGTCACTGTCTCTTGCGATAAGCAAGGCCGAATTATTTCGATTGTGTTCCGAAAGTTAAAATCAATTAATATTGCACATTATGTCACTATGTAGTATGCAACTCCAACGATGGTTTGAAGAAACACGAACGTATTGGGCAAGAAGACAAGGTTCTAATTCAACAATAAAAATGCACGTTTGACGTTGATATTGGCAAAATTCAATAGATTGAGAAATTAACTGCGACCTCATTCATTCTATTCTCTAAATTAGCGATACTGTGATTTTTTTTACCATTTTAATATAATTCGAGGGCGTATCAATAGCTCCATGAATTTTTGAATAGACAGTTTTTTTGATAGGAAAAAGTTTTAGTTCTCCACTTAGTCTGGTTGTAAACCACTACTCTATGATCAAAGTGTCCAATATACGTTCCCAATAATAGGATTTCTGAAAGTCCAAAAATAAGAATTTGTGTGATCAATGACTTCATCGCTGGTACTTAATGAATTTCCAATGAGCCATTAATTTAGGTGTTCGGAATTTGAAAATATTCACGGGAGACTAAATTCGAAGACTATGGCGGGTGAGGTAACAAATCAATTTATCTTGATGCAAAGCCACTTTCTTCTTGGATAAGTGCGATCGTTTTGTTTAAATCGTTGTTCAATCAGACCAATGAGTTGATATAATATTCACTGTTTAACGCTTTCCATTCAGATGTTATTAAATATGGACTATAAATATTTTTATTTAATTTCATTTTGTTGTATGTTTTTTATTTTATTTTATTTTATTTTATTTTAATTTTTTTTTTATTTTTTTTTTTATTAATTTTATTGTAATTTTATTTTTTTATTCTATTATATTTTTTATTATTTTATTTTATTTTATTTTATTTTATTTAATTTTACTTAATTTTACTTAATTTTATTTTATTTTATATTATTTTAGTTTATTTTATTTTATTTTATTTCGATTTATTTTATTAAGTTTTATTTTATTTTATTTTATATAACTTTATTTTATTATATATTTTATTTTATTTTATTTTATTTTATTTTATTTTATTTTATTTTATTTTATTTCATTTTATTTTATATAACTTTATTTTATTATATATTTTATTTTATTTTATTTCATTTTATTTTATTTTATTATATATTTTATTTTATTTTATTTTATTTTATTTCATTTTATTTTATTTTATTTTATTTTATTTTATTTTATTTTATTTTATTTTATTTCATTTTATTTTATTTTATTTTATTTTTTAATACTAGCAGATTCCAGCCCTCGATATTCGAGCGCAAATTCTAGGAAATTTTATTTTTCATTAAACAAAGACCCTAAAAGTATGCTAATCGATAATAGCCAATTCACAAATC
>OY821521.1:53260907-53520907 GCA_963682025.1 Cordilura impudica
AAAAAATAGTCTAAAGGCGTCAAATCGCATGATCTTGGTGGCCAACTTACCGGTCCATTTCTTGAGATGAATTGTTCTCCGAAGTTTTCCCTCAAAATGGCCATAGAATCGCGAGCTGTGTGGCATGTAGCGCCATCTTGTTGAAACCACATGTCAACCAAGTTCAGTTCTTCCATTTTTGGCAACAAAAAGTTTGTTAGCATCGAACGATAGCGATCGCCATTCACCGTAACGTTGCGTCCAACAGCATCTTTGAAAAAATACGGTCCAATGATTCCACCAGCGTACAAACCACACCAAACAGTGCATTTTTCGGGATGCATGGGCAGTTCTTGAACGGCTTCTGGTTTCTCTTCACTCCAAATACGGCAATTTTGCTTATTTACGAAGCCATTCAACCAGAAATGAGCCTCATCGCTGAACAAAATTTGTCGATAAAGAAGCGGATTTTCTGCCAACTTTTCTAGGGCCCATTCACTGAAAATTAGACGTTGTGGCAGATCGTTCGGCTTCAGTTCTTGCACGAGCTGTATTTTATACGGTTTTACACCAAGATCTTTGCGTAAAATCTTCCATGTGGTCGAATAACACAAACCCAATTGCTGCGAACGGCGACGAATCGACATTTCACGGTCTTCAGTAACACTCTCAGAAACAGACGCAATATTCTCTTCTGTACGCACTGTACGCATTCGTGTGGTTGGTTTAATGTCCAATAAAGTAAACTGAGTGCGAAACTTGGTCACAATCGCATTAATTGTTTGCTCACTTGGTCGATTATGTAGACCATAAATCGGACGTAAAGCGCGAAACACATTTCGAACCGAACACTGATTTTGGTAATAAAATTCAATGATTTGCAAGCGTTGCTCGTTAGTAAGTCTATTCATGATGAAATGTCAAAGCATACTGAGCATCTTTCTCTTTGACACCATGTCTGAAATCCCACGTGATCTGTCAAATACTAATGCATGAAAATCCTAACCTCAAAAAAATCACCCGTTACAAAGAAATGGGTAAACATACACCAACATCGACGTACACATATCACACATATAAAAGCTTTTATCTTCAGTCCACTGAATTTCTGATGGATTGAAGACAAATAATAAGATTTGTATTTAAAATTTATCTTAAGTAATGAAAAAGTCAGGCCGGTTGGTCTTAAAGAATGCAAAATGTCCTTAAAATAATGCATTGCTTTATTGGCCTATAACTCTGAAAATAACAGTTTAAAGTAATTGTTCTTCTAGAGAACATTTATGTAGAATTAGAAGAGAAAATTTCCATAATTTAGACGTTTGGCCTTTCTTTGACCTTCCAAGGGTTTTTGTACAAATTAAAGTAAAAAATTTTATAAAAAACAATTCTATCTTCACTCAGGACAATGATCCTGAGCATGTGGCGCTAAGTATGAAGCTATGGATCTTGTATAAAGTACCAGAATGGATTGAGACCCCTCCACATGGCTCAGATATTAACTTTATAGTACATATTTGGGATATTCCGGAGCAAAATATTAGCAGAAGACACATTTCTAACTAGAACCAATTGAAGGATTGCCTTAAATGAAGACAAAATAATGACGGAAATAAAGTCAAAATTGGTAAACTCAATGTCTAGACGAATAACGGCAGTTTTAGCTAGTAAAGAATACATTTAGTTACACTTATATGCGGTGAAATACATATTTTAAAGTACGGACGAATGCTTTTTCTATTTGATTTTATGTGCCTTTACACTTTTTGCACTTTTTTACCCATAGTAAATGCGAACATGTATATTTTTGGTGTTTTATGTAAAATAAAATAATTTATTAGTTAAATTTGTTGTCCTTATTTTTGTCTGTAGCTAAAAGCGTTTCCATCAAGAAAATACCTGGTTTTGATATTGTATCTAAATTGTCGAAAGTCTTAGCAGATGTCTATAGGTGCAGTGCCACGTCCTTCCGCCCATATAACAAAAAATCAAATATCGGACTTCATAGTGTCACCCGTCATGCTATTCTAAAGATTCCCTGAAAACTTTATCCATCTTTTATTATACCGATCGACTTAGAATCACTTTCTGAGTCTCCTTAGCGACGTCTGTGCGTCCGTCTGTCTGTCCGTCTGTCTGCCCATCCGTCTGTATGCCCATGTAAATTTGTATTAAAACTACAGCTCGCAATTATATATGTAATTTTATGAGGTTTAGTTTATAAGCTTTCATCGGCCATAAGACGAACGCTGTTGAAATTAATGAAAATCGGTTCATGTTCAGACCTAGTCCCCCATACAAATGGCCCCTTTGAGAACGACTTAAATTTCCGTAACATCCCAATTATCATACAGATCTCGGTCAAATTGGGTTGGTCTATGCTTATTACATCCATCTATCAGTGGGCCAAAAATAAACCCCATATTCTTAGTCATAGCCCCCATATAAAGTTGCTTCCCGACCTTCACTTAAATCTAACAAAAAGCAAAAATATTGCACCGATTTTTCACAAATTTGGTTTGTATGTGTTTTTGCAAAAAATAAGTGACCTTACCAAATGTGGTAAGGCCCGGTCCGTTTCTCGACCTAGACCCCATATAAATATAGTCTCCGATATGCACTTTTTCATATAACAACAATTAATAACAATTTGGTTTTATGCTTATTTTCTATATCTAATTCGTTGGATATAAAAGATAGGGTCTCGAAACGCATGGTATATGGTATCGTATAGTAGGTCTAGATCGACAATAATTTTCTTATGAAAATATATATTAAAATATATAACAGGCTGTTAGACATATTTTAATTTCACCTATCTAGCTTTACTAGTTTAGGGTCGACAATTAAACCATAAAACACATATATCTATAATATTAATAGGCTAGGCGATTTCTTTTGACTGATGTTTTGTTCTACCGTTTTATCCCGATTTTGACCAAACGTATATTATTTGAAAGGTATTTCTTTTTAGCCGATTTGTAGATTTACAGAATTTAAAATTTTGTCCTTTATTTTAAGTAAATTGAATTTGAAGTTGCTACTAACACATACATAAAATTAAACAATGCTATGTGTGTATTTATTAAATTTGTTAATGTGTTTGTAATAAAAATGAGTTTGTTTTTTTGTATTGATTTGGGAATTGGCTATAACTGATAAGCATAATTTTAGAGTCTTTATTTAATCAAAAAATAAAATGTCCTAGAATTTGCGCTGGAATTTCGAACGCTGGAATCTGCTAGTATAATATTAATAGGCTAGGCGATTTCTTGTGACCGATGTTTTGTTCTACCGTTTTATCCAGATTTTGACCAGGCGTATATTATTTGTAAGGTATTTCTTTTTAGCCATTTTGCGGATTTACAGATTTTTAAATTTTGTCCTTTGTTTTGAGTTAATTGCATTTAAAGTTGCTACCCACACATACATATAATAATACATATGCTATGTGTGCATTTATTAAATTTGTTAATGTGTTTGTTAATGTGTTTGTTGTCTTCATTCACAATAATAATAAACCATAAAAGTGTTGGTGTGTGAATTGACTAAGTTGAAAAACAAAGTTGCCTAGAAATTGCACTCGAATTTCGAGCGCTGGAATCTGCTAGCAATATTATTCGTATGTCAACCTCACGTCCCATATATCGATTTTTAAGGATTTAAACTTCGAATATTTATTAAGATCACTAGTCAGTATCCACTTTAGAACTATAGAATAATTTTTACCAGTTTTACAGCATTCTGAAGAAAAAGGATATATGGAAGCCAAACGAGTAGAGCGGTGGACATGAAGATTTGCCTTCCGAGAGCTGTGGTCCATTTTAATTATTTTTGGATGACTAATGTAGAAGTATTCACATTTTATTAAATAAGGAATGAAAGTATTATGAAGTGGATATTCTTGCACCGATTTTATTTAAAAATAGAATTCTTTTCCCGATTTGACGAAATGTAAATGTAATTTTTGTTTGTCACTGTGCGGCTTGGCTTTTTTCCACTAGCCGTAACTAACTTTTTATTAATAGGTCTTATTTTTTACCTTGAAATCTATCCAAAAAAAAAGAGTAGGGGAGCAAAGAAAACACCTTTGATTTTCTCAAATATTTCTTAGGCACGTTTATCTACACATAAACTATATGAGTAAGTAAACTAAATACAAATTCATTAAAATTGTAGTTGTTTGTTTATGTTTACAAGTATGTGTGTAAGTATTTGGCAATGGTTATTGTTAACGTGCAGCTTACGACTACCAATCCATAATCTATATCATATCAAGGAAAGACTTACACATACTCGTACATACAGATATAAAAAATAAGTGTATTTCTATGCTGGTGAAATTGAGTCCTTATATTGAAGTTTCATAAAAGCCAAAGACGGTTTACTTAACTCTATAGGTGAAATCTTCCAAAGTACTCGTCTTCCATAGGTTTATATATATTTGTGTTTTATGTAAATATAAATGTAAATGCTGTTTAATATTGTGGTTTAGACGTCTCTTTTTTGGTTAGTTAACTTCTATGTGTTCGTTTGTCTTCTGTATGTTTATGACGTACATGTCTTTTTTGGGGGGTGGTAGTTGGCAGTTATGTGTAAATGGCGCTTTATGCTCCAGTAGTTTGAAATTCCTCGAGCAGAGTGAATAATTAGGTAATAAATATTGTAAAGTGGTGAGAGTTGAAAACAAATCAGTTTGCTTGTTTTATGATGTATTGTAATGAATTTATGATAATTTTTCAAAATTAATGTTCACCCATCAATTTGCTTTCAAAACTTAAAGCATAATTGCTTGGTGGGAGTAAAAATTTTGTATAATGATATTTTTATTTAAAATTAGCCGCTATTTCAATATTAAGTATATAATTAGGCAGGACATTTCTTCATACGAGGGTGGGTTAATAAATCCGTGACATTTTCTAGTTACTTATAAAGCAAGACGGCGCCATTCAACTACCATCTGTTAAGACTGTAAAATTTTAAGCAGGGTGCATCATATGGTTTGCGTTTGACAGCCACTGAAATTAAACAACCTCGAGATTTTTTACAAAAATGGAAAAGGGGAATTTCGAGTACTTGGTTTCATTACCAAAACCATGGAAAAGCTTGATAAATATTGCGGGGCATCTGCACCATCAGCTTCAATGTCTAAGAAGAAGTTTATCGAATTACGTTATGGTCGTACCAGCACAAGGGACGCCTAAAGGTTGGGTGGCCCAAAAAAGGTCGCCAGGTCAGAAATCATCGATAAAAATTATGGAATGATATTGGAACGATCAGTGAAAAAAATTGCCTAAGCTGGTTGTGGTTGTGGTTACCTAAACTGAATGCGTATATCACATTTTACATATGTAAAGTTATTCGCACGATGAGCGCAGCGATTTCTCACAATCGATCATAAAGGGAATGGTGCGACTACCAAATAGGTCACCCAGTATGTATCTGCCTAGTGTTCTGAACTTAATACTACCCAAAAGAGAGTCGCAAAAGAGATGATATACTGTCTCCTCTTATCCATGTGTTCCTCAGCTGCGGCAGTGATCGTTGTGCTGAAATCCGAGTCTTCCTGCATCAACACGACCGTAAGACGTGATATGTCCCTTCTACTTAGAGGAGATTTAGTCCATCTTATGGTATAGTGAGAACACGTCTACCTTGAATACCTGTAGGTATACGTCCATATTCTTCCACCTATTTTCCGCTGCTCGTAAGAAGTGCATGAAGATTGCTCCCCTAATGGGTACAACTGGAGTTGCGACCCAAACCGCAGAGGAAGCATCAAAAGTGAAAGCCGTTCTTGTCAACAACTCTGCCTGCTCAAGGGTGGCCGGTGCAACGGTAATCATGTAGAACCGGTTTAGTTGTGACTGTTACTTCTTGCACTGTCCCACCAGAATAAGAGCGAGAAGTGCCGCCAGACTGTTGACAAAGATACCTACCATTCTCTCGACCTTATGTATTCCCCTTGACAAAAATCCATAAATTGGGCTACGAACTGCTACCCCCTCCAGTATATTTTCCACAGTAAGCCTCCTGTAACTATTTCCTGTTTTTAAAACCTAAAAAACAACTAGCAGCAAATATTTGGAAGGAATACAATAAATTGAAAAAACGCTGTACAAAGTGTGTTGAGCTAAATGGAGGCTATGGTGAGAAATAAACTTTCTTTGCCAAAAAATCTGTCCTCCTTTGGCTAACGCATGGATTGTATTGGATTGGATTGTATTGTGGTAATAATTCCAATGGAGTGGAAACATGCCAAAATTATAGCAATACCAAAAACGGGTAACGAATACCGCCCGATTGCAATTCTTCCATATCTCTCAAAAGTTTTCGAGCACCTTTTACACAGACAAATCTTTAGATATTTAAACGACAACTTACAGAGCGTCAATCTGGTTCAGACCACAACATAGCTGTATAACAACTTTATCTGATGTAGTTGAGGAGATAAGAAGTAACATTGATGATGGGAAAATATCTTTTTTGGTTTTACTGGATCACTAAAAGGCATTTGACACGATGCACCACTCAATTTTATGCCTCAAACTGAAGAGGTTTTTTAACTTTTCTACATTAGCAGTTAGACTCATGTTTTCATATCTCACAAACAGATGCCAATCTGTTGCTAATGGTAGCTCCATCTCAAACTCACTGCAAGTTATAAGAGGGGTACCACAGGGTTCAATCCTGTGACCACTACTTTCTTCGATATATGCCAATGATCTTCCACAACAAATTAAATTCCCTAAGGTTCAGATGTACGCTGATGACATTCATTTATATTTAAGTAGTACTAAGGATTCAATTATTTCTAAAACTCAAGAACTAAATTATGATCTCAAACGTATTCTAAATTGGGCAACGAGAAATGGTCTACGATTTAATCCAAATAAATCTAAGTGTATTATAATAAAGAAGAAAGTGATGCATTTGGAGAATGAGATTAATGTCTTTCTTGGGGGGCTCTAAAATTGACATCGTGTACTCTGTACGAAATCTCGGAGTTGTGTTTAATGACTTGGTCAGGTCATATTAATCAATGATATGGCAGAAGTTATAGTATGTTGAGAAGCTTATGGGTAACACAGCACTTTACTCCACCGAAAATAGGATTGCTACTTGCTAAACATATCTTTTACCAATACTACTATATGCATCTGAGGTTTTCACAGGTTGCAACTCTAGGGATAACAGAAAACTTACTGTAACTTTCAACAACATTATTCGCTATATCTTTGGATTAAGAAAATTTGATCATGTATCCCAATACTCGTGTCATGTCTTGCACATGTCATTTGACAACTATATTAAATTCATGAACATTATATTTCTACATAAAATTATTATAACAAAGGCTTTAAAATATCTTTTTGAACGATTAAAGTTCGCAAGATCTTCCAGAGGGAATCGAATAATTCAACTTAAATAGCGGAACCATGCCTCTGAATGTCAATTTTTCATTCTAACTATTCGCCTCTGGAATCAGCTTCCTAAGGTCATGCAAAATACAAGCAACGCAATTGGGTTTAGAAAATTACTATACCAATACTTTAATTGATTTTATTTGATTTTTTTTTCTAATATTTTTTAATTGTAAATTATAATATTTTCAATTTAGATTAAGAGTTACTGATTTTAAATATATAGTGAATAACTTATCTGATTCCATTACTGTAATTTATAGGATACTGTGTCTTGTTGTAATGGAAAGTCGCATTTAATAAATAAATACAAATACAAAATACAAAACAGCTGTTTGAAAAGTCCAACCAAAATAATATGATTTTGGTTTAGTTAATTTAATTTATTGTTATATATTCACATTAGTTTGTTCTTTAGTTCAGCGTTCTTCCTTATCTTGTGATCCCTTTAAAATAATACGTCTTCTTAACACCTCAAAAAGAGGCGTTTGTTTCAGCGTGAACGAAATAGCTTTCCGCCGTGTCATTCCTTCAGGTTTGGAAAATTAAGATACACGTAGGTGGATGAATCGAAAGAATATCCTGGTTGTAGGAGTAATTAGTAGCAATTAATGCAATTGATGCAATGTCGGCATTTTTTGATGAAGATCGCTTTTCTTTGGCCAAATACGGTAATTTTTTCCTATAATTCCCAATTGCTTCTGTGTTTCTCCTTTGAAGACTAACAATGTGAATTATGTCGAATCGTTGTTGGACGACAGATCCACCTTAACATACTTAGGCATCGATCTGCCAGGATGTCTCTGGTGTATTGTGATTGACCCATGTTTCATCCACAGTTACAATAAACATCCATACGACTAGAGTTTAAGATCACCAAATATTCCATCGAGTTTGTCATTGGGCTTAATTGGCAGCTACCTTGCGGATAGATGGTCGAGTCTTCACGTAGGAATATTCCTACTAGCTCCATTTAAAATATGTGGCATCTCATCTATCCCACACAACTTTCATCGGCGGTCATTCAGAACATTATCGTGATTTTTCCTTAATATTTCTTCAATAACACCCCCATTTGAAAGTTCCGAATGGTATTCAGGACTTGTGAAACAGATGTGCCATAAATTCTATTCCTATGATATGAAAAAATAAAAAAAGCTGATTCCTTTAATCGATTAAAAAAAAATAAACCAGTCTCTGAAAATTTGAAAATATATAGCCTGCCTTCGTAAATTTGTTTGGCTATTATGTTTACTATAATAGCCACCCTACTGTATTTATATATAGTTGATACACACAACTATCTATAACTACGTATGAATAAATATGTATTTATATTATTTTTTTTTTTCTAGCCATAATTTTATCTTTTACTCTCGGTTGCTTTTTGCTGGGCATCCGATCAACATGAAATTGTATGCTTAAATGTATTAATTAAATAAAATGAAATATGCAACGACCTAAAGCCCCCGACGACTACCAAAATAGAAACATGCACAAATGACTACTATAACAGAACCAAACACTCGTTTAAATAAATGTGTATAGATATCTTTGACTTGCCGCCACGCTACTGTCCAGAAGAATATAACTAAGATTGTCCGTTCATATGTTATAAGAGTGAAAAAATTTTGACTCTTTATGAGGTAATTATAGTCTTAATACTTTTTCTGCAACAGGAATCGCTGGTTTTTAGTCTTAATCTATAATATTATTAGGCTAGGTGATTTCTTGTGACTGATGTTATGCTCTACCGTTTTATCCGTATATTATTTGAAAGGTATTTCTTTTTAGCCATTTTGCAGATATACAGATTTTTAGTTTTTTGCCTTTATTTTGAGTAAATTGCACTTAAAGCTGCTACTAACACATACATAAAATTATAGATATGCTGTGTTTTATTAAATTTGTTAATATGTTTGTTAATGAGTTTGTTATCTTCATTCACAATAATAAACCAAAAAGTGTTGGTTTGTGAATCGGCTAAGTTGAAAAATAAAGCTGCTAGAAATTGCACTCGAATTTCGAGCGCTGGAATCTGCTAGTATTTATTAATATTCCAAGTATTTTGGTATTGAAAATGAGCCAAAGTAGTCTTTTGATTCGAAAGTTATAAACGGAAAGAAGCCATTCATTTGACTGCAACAAACCCGTTCATTCTTGTGCAATTTAATGTGATTTCATATATGCATATAGATGCCGTCAAAGCAAAAGTGCTCAAATTCTCAATACTCTACTATCCAAAAGTCTTTGCCATCCCTCCTTCATAAATTTCAAATGTCCATATCGCTTCAAATTTAAAATATATATTCTTTATTATTTTCTTTTTTTACTTTTCTACGTACTTTTTTGAAACTACACTCTATCCTAAAATTTAAGATTAATTAATGTGACCTTTGGCATCCTTTGAATCTATTTTTCAAAGCTTCTGAAGTGATCTGCTTCTATGCTTCTTGCATTTTATTCCATAGGTAGCACAAGTAGTTCGAACATTCTTGAAAAATTCATCCCGCAGTAGCTCTATAGGCCTGAGATCAGGCGATAATGGTGGCCATTCCATAACTTTACAGATTCCAGCTGTTTCCTGGGTCTCTAGATACTGTATATTTTACTTTATTATCTTGCTGAAAGATGATTTAGTCTGGTGACTATGACACGACCTTTCAAGTATTTCGAGTATTCTTCGAGTATTTCTTCGATTCTCCATAACCCGTCAACATTTTCTCCATTTTCACCTCACGTAATGGTTCGGTTCATCTTGGAATCGAATACTTCAAACTTCGATTTATCGGATCTTGCACCAATCGTTAAAAACCCAGTTTCCATATTTTTTCCTCACCCTAATCGTTTTTCTTTTAGTTTGTAAGGTTTTTCACAGCGATTCTCGGAATTAGTAAAATTTTGGAGCTCAGCATAAATAATTCTACGGAGCCGGATAATAAATTAGAACTGAAATAGTGCCGCTGGCTGGTAACTCATAAATATATGTTCACAATGTCCAGTCAATTCTTACTATATAAGGGTAATGAAACTGAAGACTACCGGGATTCGTTAAGAGGCAGTTTGTTAATAATCTTAAGACCAACGCACTTTTTGAAGGTCGAAGATTTTTAGAATTCATACTACGGATGACCAAGTAGTGTTACTGTCAGATAAGGAAATGAGGCCAAGTTATGCATTTTGATATTGCAAGGCATTCTAATTGATGTGTTGCGGTTCATTCGAATCAGTTCCTTATGAATTGGAGTTGTTAACTTTTGATTTATATCGAGCACAATAAAAGATGTCTTCTAATAGATGGAATCCGGTTCAAACCTTACAACAAGGATTTGTTCTTCCTATTTCTTTTCGTTCTTCCTCTCTCTTTTTGTTATACTCCCTTTTATGAATGCACTCTTTATAAATTATATCTACATTTCGAAAATGTCATTTATGCTTCTTCAATTATAAGTCAGGGCTTTTTAAGTTTGGGGGGAATCAGACCAATTAACAATCTCTGAGGGGTTTAAAGAAAATAGGGCCGATTGATTCGTCAATATCATCGATTTATATGGGTGGTACGGGTGAGAAGGATTTTCTGGGCATAAGAATTTAATGTCGATTTGATTGCACATACTTTCAAATGTCGAAAGATGTATTGAACGAACCGAAATTAACTTCAAGCTATCTGATAACCTTCCAATATATACCACTTTTATACAACCAAATAATATATATAATATGTTATACAACTTCTAACTATGGACCGGAGCTTGAAAGTATATTTTGGAGCTACTGCATCATATCGAAAAGTGGGCAGTAGTACTTGTTTTATAGATTCATTTGAACATCACCGGAATGTGGGTTGTGTTCTATAGATTTAACTATGACAAAAGTTCTGTTGCCGAAAACGAACTCATTCCAAGTGTCTGGATTTCATTTTATTCTAGCTTATGGTTCGATATATGTACAAATAACTTAACGCCATTTTAAAAAAGATTGCGATACCACTAAGTTATGTGAAAATTATCAAATCGTCAGGTTGGATATCTATCAGCAAAATAACCTTGAAATATTGGCGAATTTGTTATCAGAATCATACATTTTTTCGTGCTAAAATGACGAACTTTTTATTTAGTTCTTCAATTTGAAGAAATCTTCAGCTGAGGTACACCGCATCGATTACTTTTAGAAGTATAAGGTGATGTTGCCTTAAGCAGGAGAAGTTTCCGTACATGGTTTCAAACGTTTTAAATGCTGAATGTGACATTGAAGATAGAGAACGTAGCAGAAGGCGTAAAGTATATGGGTACGCGGAATTGGGAACATTTTTGGATCAAGATTAGTGCCAAATACAAGAAGAACTAGCACTTAAATTAGGAGGGACTCAAAAATCAATTTCTCATCGCTTAAAAAATAAAGATATTTCTAGACGAAGGAAATAAAGTTCCATATGAACTGACAGCGAGAAACGTTGAACGCCGATTTTCTACATGTGAAATGTTGCCTACTAGGCATAATGGAAGGGTTTTCTCAATCGAATGGTCCCTAGTGATGAAAGCTAGGCCAAATATTTCTGGAAAAAGAAACTCTTGTTGTATATTTGGTGGGAAAAGCCTGGAGTCGTGTATTACGAGTTGCTCAAACGGAACGAAACCATTACTAGGAATGTTGACTGAACACAATTGTTGAGAATGGGCAGAACACTACAGATACTACAAGGTTATTCTCGTGGAGGATGTGTTGCCGTGCCTCTCAAACCCATTTGAAAACACTCAGATATCAGACATTAAACCTTCCGATTTCCACTTGTTTCAATCGACGATACATGGCCTGAGCAGCATATTGATTGTCGAAACATAAAAAATTCTTTTGATGGGGTATCCGTATGCTTCCAGCAAGGTTTCAAATAGTAGTGGAAAGCGATAGATAATACGCTGAATAAATTACGAGGTTAGGTAACTTCATAATAAGTGCCCCATTCGTGATATAAGAGAACGGCAAAAACTTACTTGTACATCTAATAGATTGCTGCGATTACTCTACGTTTCCTTTCACTGTAAAGGGACGACGGATGGCGATTTTCACTTGAGCGGAAACACACGAAAAATCCCAATGCTTTTTTAAAACAAAGTTCTCTGTTTGTGGTTGGCCAAAAAATAACTCGGCATTAGTGAAAAGGGGCCCTTCAAAGAAGTTTTGTAATGAAATATGAATTGGAGTTCTTCAGATGAGACAAAATAAATTTCAATAATCTTAAAACGAAAAAAAAAATAATTGGTACCAAAAGAAATCACAACAAAAGCCAATTTAAACTCTCTGTTTAAAGCATATAAATATTGCTAACAGTAAAAAAATGTTAACTGATTTCAAGATAAAAAAAGTTGCTAAAAATCGTTAATTGAGGCGTAATTCAAAAGTCCAATGGCTGAAGTTAAAAAATACGGAAAACAAACCGATGAGTTATTTTTTTATGACACCACCAGCCTAGTAAAGTTGAAGCATCTCGATTTGTACTGAGTTTTTTCAGAGACCACACAATACGTGTTCTTATTTATGGCGTCTCATCCAATGAGTCTCAGCTTAATTCAGGGCTACCACAAGGTTCTGTTCTTTCTCCCTCTCTTTTTCTTTATGAGCTTCTTAGTCAAACCTTCAATTCTATCTGCTCTTCCGCAGATGACAGCAACATTTGTCATTCCTTTTCGTTCGATGGTGGGCCAATCATTTACCAGATTAGAGGACAAGAGGCTGACAATGAAGGAAAAATCTAATCAATACCTGTTACCAATCTCTGAGGGGGTAAGGTGAATAGGGTTGATTTTAATGCACGCAAGACCCAATGTTGTTTGTCGACCCACAGGGCTTTGAATTTAACAAATCGACATGTGTTAGTATATAGATAGTTTCAACTGTTGAAAGAAGCATTCTAGTGTCTTGATTTTCTAAAACGGTTCAAAAATTATTTACATCCGACCGAAAATGGAATACCATCCCATATATGAACAGGAACTTCAAAGTCAATTTTGGAGCTTCTGGACTATGTTCAAAGGAGGGCATTGATGCTCATTAAAGACAGGGTATTCAACTCTATTGAGTCGTTGGAACATCGTCAAAATGTGGTTTGTGTAACTCCTTTTTGTAGATACTGCCATGGGAAATCTCTTCTGAGATTAGCGAAATAATTGCAAGTGTCCTAGTTTAAGAACGCATTGCAGAGAAAATTAGTTTATCAATCGAAATAATCTATGTGGAATCAACTAATACAATTTAAGTCAAATATCCAAAAACATCTAATTTCTTGAGATCGAACACCACTCAGCGTTTTTAAAGGGCATACCCAGAGTATGATTATACTGAAGTTGGTTTTGTTGCAAAGAAAAAACTCCAACTCTAAATTTATCTTTCTGTCTTTTTACCCTCAATTAAAAAACGTTTTCGTTTTTGTTATTTGACCAGATACAATAGTTTTTTTAAATATTTATTGTTGCTTCGAGCTTACTGGTCGATTTCGAATATGCAAATAAAACGAAGTTTATTTCATAAGTTTCCCAACGTTTCGTCGGTCTATGCCGACTTCTTCAGGGTTAATTTTTTATTATTTTGGAAATTATTTAACAATTATAATTGACATCGGAAATTGTCGTCCAGTATTAATTAAATAAATATCCCAAAAGGCGGTTGTCAAAGTTGTAAAATTAAAAAAATATATATAATAAATAAAACTTGCACAAATAATTACTACACTAATATCACAGTTGCTACAATACTAAAGTATAAACAGAATTTGTGTCGTTTTTATCTTCTTTTGTGTTCATAGAAAACTCTCCTTTTTGTTGTATCCTAAGGCTTTCCAACGCCAGTCTTGTATTTTCCCTCCTCTCAATATCTAAAATTTTTATGTTGGTGAAATCCGCTCTGTGGTTATTCTCATACATGTGTTGTGCCAATCCAGTTGTTTGTTTTTTTCTCTTTATATCAGCTTCGTGCTCTGCTATCCGTGTGTTTAATGTTCTTTTTGTTTGTCCAATATAAAACATATTGCACTGCTCCCCGTTTTCTTCATTCCCCTTACACGAAATTTGATACACAACGCTGCTCTGTTCCATTTTCGCAGTTCTTTCAAAACTGTCCCAGTATAACTTCTTCACCTTTGAAATTTTTAATATTTCTACACAATGTCGGTTCCTATAACTCAATAATCACATCCGTGCAAGGAAACAACACGGCTGGACTCAAGCGGAATTCTTGTTAAGTTGCTTACCGGTTTTTTCGATTTTGTAAACAAAAATTTAATAGCAGCGATAAAATACTTTATGGTTATACAACTGAATTGTAACCTAAACCAATACGAAATTCCATTACAAATTAATAGAGATTCGGAAATGATGTATCTGTTTTCTGTCAGTAAAAAGTCTGTCGGAAGTATTCTCCTGTTCGCAATAGATCAAGTAGATCGCTTTTAAAATATTCTTCATAATCTGCGGCCGTTTGGTATTGAACTTGGATTTTATAGACCGAACATGTGAGGAATGACATACGGAGATATGAATATACTCCGATATAATTTCATATAAAAAACTCAAAATAATGAAAACGTTTATACGATGTATAGACGTTTTTGATTGCTTCTTGCTTTTCTTTTACTTTTTTACATGTGAACAACAACAAGCAAAACAATGTGTATGCATCGGTAATAAAGAAACAACCAAAAATTCATTTTTATATATTTACATTTAGGCTCATTATATTTAATAATTGATTTCCACAAAAACACATGGCAATCGCCATTTTGCTGCTAGAAACTCGAATAGAAGTGATGTAATTATACTACCAGATTCCAGCGCTCGAAATTCGAGTGCAATTTCTAGGCAACTTTATTTTTAAACTTAGCCGATTCACAAACCAACACTTTTATGGTTTATTATTATTTATTATTCGGAATGAAGATAACAAAGTCATTAACAAATTTAATGAAACACACATAGCATATGTATAATTTTATATATGTGTTAGTAGCAACTTTAAATCCAATTTACTCAAAATAAAGGAAAAATTAAAAAATCTGTAAATTTGCAAAACGCCTAAAAAGAAATACCTTTCAAATAATATACATTTGGCCAAAATCGGGATAAAATGGTAGAATAAAACATCGGTCAGAAGAAATCGCCCAGCATATTAATATTATAGATTATAAGTACGTTAACTAAAAAACTCGAAAGTACCTAAGATTTTTGATAACCACGAGTATTTTATTAATTTTAAGCATCATTGTAAAAAATATAGCCCTTATAATTTGAAATATAGTCTCTTTGGTCTTTTAGTTTTGGTAACCTTGGCTATAATATTGTGTTTAGAACACGGGTGGAGGGTATCGAAGATTCGGAACAACCGAATTTAACACTCTTACTTGTATTTGTTACTATATTTGTGGTTGAAAATAAATAATTTGTCATAGTTATTGATTTTGTGTATTTATATATTGATGAACACAACTATGTGTGTATGTGTATGTGTGTGAGTGTGTGTATGTCTGTGTGTGTATGTGTGTGTGTATGTGTGTGTGTGTGTTTGTATCTATGTGTTCATATTTTCACTGTGTGTGGTTATGACGTATTATGTTGCGAAATATAGAATATGGAGGATATTTAACCTTAATTCATGTTAATTTCTTTGGCCTCTTATAAATAAAAAGTAATTATGATTGATCTGTATTTATCAGCATAAATTATCACATGAGGTTTTCAGCTTTGCTTTTTGATATATATATACATACATACACTTAAATATCATAAATTGAGAGCCATATTAAGGATAATATCCAATGTAAAATAATGATATAAAATATTTATAAAATATTTAAAAGAAAAATCATTTGTCATAGTTTAAATTAAAAATATATGTAAAGTGCATATGTAGGTATGTACAAAAACCGTACATCACATATGACAACTCTTACGAAAACTGAGAATAGTGGAAATTAGAAGTATAAATGCAAAAAATATTCAAAATTTAAAAATAACGATTGTTTGTTTGGACAGAGTTGTATCTTCTGAAATTAATACAAAGTAAAGCTGTATGGTACGAAAACTGAAACTAACCACACTGCTCGTAGGCCTGACTTTAGGTGAGTGTGTTAAAGCGCTGACCAAAAAGTGCAAGTACGAGTGTATGTGAAGGTTCATGGTTCAAAACCTCACGGCCGCCCTAAGTAGAAAAAATTTTCATATAGAAACAATCTATTCAATTAAAACATAACAATTATCACAATGTTCAATAAATCGCTGATGAAGGCTGAAATGCCAGAAACCGGTCCGATTAAGAATACAGTGCAGTTATGAATTTTTGAAATATATGCTTTCTTCTTCTTTACCACGCACCATTTAAATAAAATTAATATAGCTCAAGATCACATGTTTTTACTTTAAATCAGTATTCGGGAAACACATACCGTCTTATTTTGCTTTGTGTAAGAGAGCTTCTATATCTCTCTTACTCAATGCACTTAGAGAAACTTATAGTTAAAATAAGAAAACGTACGTAAACAAAAAAAAATTAAATTAATTAACCCATTTTAAGGTTCATGTTGTATTACAATCAATAACAATATCATATGTGCAACATTTTATGCTAACAAGATCCTCAACAATCAATTTTAACGAGAAAAATTAAGACTCACATATATATGTTGGCCCAAGCATCGAATATACATAACTTAAGTATTTCATTCTTTGATTTCGGATATGAAGCTTCATAATTGTTTTTCCAAAACTCAACACCAGTTATAAGCGATAGATTTAAGTCATTTCTCATTTTTAAAAGAGGCTCTTTGATGTCAAGACTTTTCTTTTCAATATTACATAGCAAAAGATTATTATGTAATTCAATTATTTTTTGTCTTTTAATATGTAGTAAAGTTTCCAATATATTAACATTTCATTTTCGCTAATTATATGGAAATATATTAGACAATTCAGAAGTTCTTGTTATATTTATCAAATTTTTTTCTTTAAGATACATTATTAATAGTTAAATTTTTCGTATATATTGATAAACTGCGAAAACTAGTTCAATAATGGTTTTATTTTTACCTTGCAGCTGGGTTTACCGAAAAAATTCTCGCTGAATAAGAATTTACATTCAAAATTGGCATTATTTCTCTCAGTGCATCTCAAACACAGAGCGTCGAATCAACTTCTTCTTGCTCATGCAAGATTGATTGCCTTTTATCATTTTGTTTCATGTGTGAGCGCATGAAGGTGTGAGAGCAAAACTCCGCGTAGTGGTTTTACCGATCGCTGCTTTCAATAAAGCAAAAAACATTGCCACATTGGTTTCAAAAATTGATCTATATTCTGTACGACAAGTAGTTTGTTTGGTAAATAGTTAAATTCATATACGTTTGCCGAAAACAACCAAATGAGAATCCAAGCAAAGAGTTATACTATTTAAGTCTCTCTCAGTACAACAAACTAATTCATAAAACAACTTTGAAACAAATATGTTTGTAAAGGGTGATTTTTTAAGAGCTATAGGAAAGTTTTCCAAAAAAAAAAGCACATAAAATTCAGAAAAATGCATGAAATCTTTATTTGAATCGATAGTACGGTCCATATAATTTAATGTTTGAAGATTATTTCATGCAAATGTTGACCGTGACTGCGCCTCAAATGGTCCATCTGCTTAGTCCAATTTTGGCATACTCTTTCCAACATTTCGGCCGGTATCTCACGAATAAATGCTTCAATGTTGTCTTCCAATGCGTCAATTGAAGCGGGATTGTCTGTATAGACATGAGCTTTAACATAGCCCCACAAAAAATAGTCTAAATGCGTTAAATCGCACGATCTAGGCGGCCAATTGACCGGTCCCGAACGTGAAATAAAATATTCACCGAATTCGCCTCTCAATAAGTCCATTGTTGCGCGTGCTGTGTGGCATGTGGCACCGTCTTGTTGAATCCACATGTCACGCAAGTCAAGCTCTTGCATTTTGGGCAAAAAAAAGTTGGATATCATCTCTCGGTAGCGCTCACCATTCACAGTTACGTTACGATTCGCATCATCTTTGAAGAAGTACGGTCCAATGATGCCACCAGCCCATGAACCGCACCAAACTGTAACTTTTTCTGGATGCATTGGTAGCTCTTCCAATGCTTCTGGCTGATATTTACTCCAAAATCGACTCCCGAATAGCCGCATTAGTGGGTCGATTAAACTGACCATAAAATGGAAGAAGCGAGCGATAAACTTTCTTAACAGAGTACGCATTTTGATAATAAAATTCAATAACTTGCAAGCGTTGTTCGTTTGTAAGACGATTCATGGTTAAATTACAGACCAAACTGAAGATGTTTGAAAATGAAACAAAACACGAAACATGCGTCAGCTGTTTAAACCAGTGTTGCCAAAAAGATAATAGCTAATAAATCACCCTTTATATGAGTACATATTGCGTACAATATACGTGTTTTTTTTTTTTTGTCTTAAAAAAAAAAACAAAAAACAATTTGTTTTTGCTAAACTTATATTTAGCTTTAACGGCATGCGCTCCATATTTCAAAGTTTTTTTAAATTTTAGTGCGTTATATTGGGAGAGAGTTAAACAGTATAACTCTTTGCTTAAATTCTAAGTTGGTCGTTTTCAACAAATGTATATGAATTTAACTTTATACCAAACAATCTACTGCTTTGGTTACTGATGACTCGCCTTGAAACAGCTGTATAACCTCTCATGCAGAATAAAAATCAATCTTTGAAACAGAGCCTGATTAACTTCTAACTTAATCACTAAAAATGATAAAGATCGAAAACAAGCTTTTTTATTTTTATAAAAAATAATAAAATAAAACAAGTGAGAAAATTATAGTCGGTCGAGACCGACTATATGATACCCTATACCATGCGTTTAGCGACCCTATCTCTAAGGCCAAACTAACTGGATATAGAAAATAAGCATAAACCAAATTTGAGTGGGATTTTTATTAATTTTTTGGCTGCAGATATGAAATATTTCATATCGGGGGACTAGGCCCAAAAATGGAACGATCCTGACTATGTTTGGTAAAGTCTCTTGTATTTTGCAAAAATATATACAAACAAAATTTGAGAAGAATCAGTGTAATATTTTTGTTTTTTGATAGATAAAAGTGAAGATCGGGAAGCAGCTCTATATGGGGCCTATGACTAAGAGTTATCCAATAGGGATCATTTTTGGACTATTGATTAATGGATGTAATATATACATACAAATCCAATTTGACTAAGATTTGTATGATAATTTGGATCTTATGGCAATATATGTTGATTTCATAGGGGTCATTTGTATGGGGGCTAGGTCTGAACATGGACCGATTCTCACCAATTTCAATAGCGTTCATCCCACGGGCGATAAAAGATCAAATACAAAATTTCATCAAAATATATTCATATTTTCGACCTGCAGTTTGATTACAAGCTTTACATGGACACACAGACGGACGGACGGACGGACATCGTTAAATCGAATCAGATAGTGATTCTGATTCGATCGGTGTAATTAAAGATGGGTGTAGGTCAAATATTTTTGGTTGTTACAAACAGCAGCACAAAGTCATTATACCCAAACCACATAGTGGTATAGGGTATAATTAATACATTTATGAAAGTTTGAAATTTTTAATAGTACTTTTAAAGACTGAAAATCCGAGAATTACTATTCTATTATTTCATGTAGCACTTGTCTAAGTTCCAAACTGCTTAGCTGCAATGAAGAACTTATTTAATTTTTCCAAAAAATAAGTAGAATTTCATTAAAGGTCGTAATTAAGTATTCACTAAGAGCAAGTAAGAAAATTATAGTCGGTATTACCCGACTATACGATACCCCATACCATGCGTTTAGAGACCGCATCTCCTAGGTCTAAATAATTACATATAGAAAATAAGCATTAAACAGTTTTAACTCAACTGTGATTTTAGCATTATTAAGACCTATTTACTGTGATATTTTTATTTTGTATTCATACGATTATTTTTATTAAATTATACATATAAGTGTTTTGTGTCGTCGATTAAAAAACCTGTGATAAAAATAATAAAAATAATGTAAATTTGACAGAGAAGGATTATTTATTTAATAAAATATTCTCCCTTAGGAAGTAGGAAAAAAATACCAACGAAACGACGGAGTGAAACAATGATGTAAATAATCTTTTATTTCTATATGTACTTGACCTTGAAAGCCTGATTTAGAGAACTCTAAAGAAACAAATTAAATTATGAAATAGAAAAAGTTCGAAATCAAATTTTTTGGCATTGTTAATATTTTGTTTGCCTTTGAATACGAAAATATAAATATAGCATCCGATATGCAATATTTAGATGGGGACTAGGTCGAAAATGGACCCGGCCTGACATTTTTGGTAAGGTCACCTATTTTTTGCAAAAACATATACAAATCTAATTTGAGAAAAATCTGTTAATTTTTGTTCTGTTTTTTGATTGATTTAAGTGAAGATCGGAATTAGCTTCATAAGGGGGCTAATTTTTGGACTACTGATAAATCGATGTAATAAACATATACAAACCCAATTTAACCGGGACCTATATGATAATTTCGATATTATGGCAATTTAAGTCAATCTCATACGGATCATTTGTATTGGGATTAGGTCTGGACACGAACCAATTGTCACCAATTTTAACTCCGTTCATCATATGGCCGATAGAAGCTTATACACTAAATTTCATGAAAATATATTCATATTTGCGACCTGTAATTTGATTAAAAGATTTACATGGGTAGAGGGACATCGCTAAGTCGACTTAGAAAGTGATCCTGAATCGACCGGTATAATTAAAGATGGGTCTATGTCAAATATTTTTGGTAGTTACAAACATTAGCACAAAATCATTATACGCTGACCGAACAGTGGTATAGGGTGCAAAAATTGATGATAAAATAAGAGAATTAATTCTGCACCTTCTGTAAATATAACTAAACCAACACTGATCCTGTTAACTAACATCTGATAACACTAGCCAACAAGGTTTTGGACTGGAGCAACCAAATATCTATCCCAGGGTAAACAATAAATGTTTTTATTCGTTTTTTACATAAAAAATTATTAGTTTATTTAAAAATCAATGAATTTTCAAAAGTGAATGGCGTTATTTGAACGTCGTTTGTTTGTTGTTGGTTCGGTTTCAAGTACTAGAGTCCAGCAATAGTCTCTCAGCCTGCTTTTGTCCCAAAATCCTTGATAATTTCTTTCAATTTTCATTAAATCTTGTTGAGCACGCTCTCCTTGATTGTCGCTCACCGCACCTAGATTTTGTGGAAGAAAATCTAAATGCGAATGAAGAAAATGCATTTTGAGTGACAATCGTCCACCTAATTCGTGATAATTATTCAATAATTTTAATTTTAGTTCGGCTTGAAGTCATAAATTTTAATAAAATTAAATAAAACAGAATTGTTTTAAATTTTACTATTAATTTTGGTTTATTTAAAACCCAATATTTCGATCGAAATCTTCGATCATCTTCAGGGGATCTATTTAATGAAATATGTATAAAAACAAATAACACAATAAATACAAGATATACATATAAAAACGGATAATACATTTATCACAAAAAGTTTAATTACATACATTTTTATAAAACAAATATTCCGCGATTATTTCTGTTTGTTGTTTGGTTTATTGTCACTTTGTGTTTGATTTTAATCTATATTTGTCAATTGTATGTCTGTAAACTTGAGCGCATTTGTCAGTATCAGTTTTGTATCCGTTTTTGTACCCTATACCACTATGTGAAAATTTATATATAAAAAATAACATTCTCATCAAATTACGTTTACTTATGTAACAATTTTTATGTTAGCAATTCTTAAATATCATTTGAGGTTTTCTTAAATTCATTGAATTTAAATTAATATTTTCTGTAGTGCGATTCTGTAAATTTCAAATTCAACGATCTGACAATCGCAAAATATATCGACAGCTATTGTTGTTTGCACTAAGGATTAAGTGATTCACTAAGTACATACATCTTAACGACAGTCGACAAATCTGTTTTTCTATTTATTTAAATTGTAAACTAGTGGCACCTCTGTCAAAATAAGTGAAAAAAAGAATAGAAAAAAACAAATTAGTTTGTGTTTGACAGGATGATTTTATGTTTATGTTTAATATCTTTTTTTTTTACTAATATTTCTGTTTATTTATTTGAAAATGAAATAATGAATTGAATATGCTATTTAATTTTTTTATTTATATAAAAAAGTTTTCTAATAAAAGCAAAATATTTTCACTATTTTATGATTTTTATTTATGTATGACGACATTTCAACCTAAAAATTTAAATAAACAACACAAAAATGGTTGCCGTTTAGATAACAACAACAGCTGACTTTAACAATAGCGAATATCGTTTAAAAATTTTACTGATAATTTTGCAATTTTCTTTTTTTTTTACGATTCGACTATCGTTAAAAGAAGTTACTGAATCGCGGTACTGAAAAGCTATTAATTTCTCCTTAATGTCAATATTTTTTTTAAATGTAAAAATTTTTTAAATGTAAACATAGGTATTTGGTGTTTCTTTTTTTGGAATTTCAATTTGTGTTTAACGAATAAAATTTATATATTAAAGATGCAATTGATGTCTTCTAAATGTAAAATTATAATTTCCGACGTTTTGATATGATTTTCTGAAATTCAATTAATATTTTCTAATTTATAATTGGAAATTTTTAATTCCAGTTTTTAGAATTGATATTTTCTTAAATTTGAATGGAAAATTTAAAAAGTGCAATTTTGTATTTATGTGAATAATAATGCTTTATTAATTATAAACAATTTTTAAAAATTAGATGTAATCGCAATCAGATATTTTGTAGGTAAAGCAGAATAATAGTTCTATATAACTATGTAGAACTGTTTTGAAAGCAAAAAACTCATTGATGAACTCGGTAACTCTATTTTGTAAAGACAACAAAAAGTTAACATGCCAAACTTATGTTCATATTTGTAAAAGAATAATGAAAAAACGTATGAAATAAAAGACCAGCCCGTGTATACTCTTAACATTGTTCTGTATGATATCTAGTTGAAAATATTGACATTCATGTTAAAATAGAAATAACTATTGCAAAGCTAATTAGAACAAAAATTGTGGCGCCATCTACTGTGTCATAGTTACACTGAGCAAAATGAAGTGACACTCTGTTAATGCAAAAGAAATGTATTTTCCCCACAACAAAATATTGCAGAATTTTATGTAAATAAAATAATATACCGATTTATTTCTAACATGCAGTTACTATGAATATACATACATACATATATATAATACATGTATATTATTTGTATTATTTAATACAACATCAAACGTTATTCTTGTGTTTTTCTCTTTAAATAAATTAATACATAAATTTTTTTTGCTAAATTTACATTTGGGCAATTCATAACAGGTGTTGTATATTGTATGTTGTATTGAAATACACAATACAATCATTTGTTGTGAACACTCAGTTGTATTTTCATACTGTAAAACGCTTTCTTTTGTAATTTTCGATCCAACGAGGAAAGACCGCTTCGTCGCTTCTGCTATTTTGTATAAGAGAAAACACTTGTTAGTGTTTGCTTTTTGGTCGTGAGATATACCCTGGAGTTTTAGTTACGTACCTCTTGCATTTTAATTTATAATGAAAAAAAAAAAATGTTAAATGTTTTGGTTGGTACTGAAAGAGAAAATACATACTAAAAATATAAACATTAATTTTTATATAAATAAACTTATCGATGTATTTGCGTTATTTGCATTATTTGCCATATTTTATTTTATAATTATTTATGCTGATAAAATTCTATGAATTTGTTTTTTCTTTTTCATAAAAACTGGCATTCACTTGGAACTGATATGTTATGATACAATATACAACATTTACTAAACATAGCAAATGAAGTTGGATCGTGTATCAGATTTTTCAGTGAAAATTACCAACAACAATTTTACACTATTGTAAAGTGATACACGATACAACAGATACAACGATACATTACCCATTGTGAATTGCCCAATTGTTTTTTTTTTTATTAACAACTAGGTATTTTAGCATTATTTGGTTTAGATGTTGGTGAATTTTTACTCCCTTTATATTAACTCGTAGTGTCTGCTTGTCGAAAAAATTTTGGATCGCTTCTAACCACTTTCCCGTGACGCAATCGATCTGAAATTTTGCAGGCAGGCTCGTGGCAATGACAGAAATTATCTAACAAATTTTTTTAGTGATGCCAAAACAATGGAAACTTTTAAATTTTTCTACCAGAATTGATAAAAAAAAATGTACAAAGGGTTTGTTTTTATTATTATTATATTATTACCACAACGACCACAAAAACGACAAGTCCAGCTATGACAACAATGCAACATTTAGAATAACAACAAGAACAATATAGAAATATCATGTTTTTCATTTTTTTTTTACTTTTTCAGAGATTTCCCTGGACCTGCTCTACCGGTTTTAATGATTTTTGCAATAGAAATCTTCCCATAAATTTGGTGAATCATTCTCACTAAAAATGATCACCCTAGCTGTCCTATTGAAGGCGTGATCGTGACAAGAACAACATAGAAAATTATATTTTTTCAAGCCTTTTTTTAGTTCTTCATTCAAATCTCGGGCCCTAATCGCCCGATTTTGACGATTTTAAATAGCAAACTTCTCAGGATGTTAGTGAATCATTTTTTATGTCAGCGAGTACCCTAGCTGCCCGATTGATGCCGTCATCGTGATTTCCACAGACGGACAGACGGGCAGACGGACATCGCTATATCAACTCCGGTTGTTATAAGGATCACAAATATATATATTTTATGGGGTCCAAAATTTTTTTTCTAATTATTACAAACGGAATGACAAACTTATATATACCCTCTGCACACTGGAGTGGAGGGTATAAAAATGCCACTCAAATTTGGTTTATGGTTATTTGCTATATCCAATTAGTTGGACCGAAGAGATAGGGTCTCTAAACCATGGTATAGGGTCTCGTATAGTCGGGGTAGACCGACTATAATTTTCTTACTTGTTATATGTATGTATATTTTGTATTTATTGTGTTATTTGTTTTTATACATATTTCATTAAATAGATCCCCTGAAGATGATCGAAGATTTCAATCGAAATATTGGGTTTTAAATAAACAAAAATTAATAATAAAATTTAAAACAATTCTGTTTTAAATTAATTAATTAAAGTTATCTAACAACAAAAAAAAAAGGTCAACTATACACATATATTATTAATTATTCAATAATTCAGAAACAATTTGTCTGTAGTTTCACTCTTATTGTTTCTAAGAAAACTGTCCACATGCTCTTGAAAGATTTGCAAGGCTGTATATTCTTTCTCCAATAAACATTGTGAAAAATTATCATAATTCAATAGCTTCCTGATCTGAGGGCCAACAAATATGCCTTCTTTGATTTTAGCATATGAGATATTAGAAAAACCGCTTACAAATATTTAAATGCTGCACCATCTTTGTCCAGAGCCTTGACAAAGTTCTTAAAAAGGCCCAATTTTATGTGCAGCGACGGAAGAAGAACGTCATTTGGATCAATTAATGGTTTATTTGAAATGTTTTGTTTTCCTGGTGAATACACAGTTCTTTTTGGCCACTCTGTTCTGACGTAGTGATGAAGCTCGACTATCCCATAGACAAAGGAAACAACAATATTTTGTGAAACCTCATTGTATACCAGTCAACAAACCTTTGACCTGAAACAGATTAATTTACAGTTATTTACGATGGTCTATACTATATATACAAAAAAATTTAAATCACACACCTTAAGGTCACCACAGGTCTTCCATTGTATTTGAGTAATGTCAAAATTTCAGTCATTGATTCGAAATTTTCGTTTGTATTAATGGCAATTATGCAATAGAAGAGTCTTTAAACTGTACTTAGAGCCACTAATAAATAATCTTCATTCAGTTTTGTCATATGGCTGCTTAATTTTTGAAATAAACCATCAACATCAGCGCAGTATAGAATAGTGTTTCTTTTCAAAATATGCTGCCAATTCCAAGCTTCTATCTCTATAGATTGTTATATTTGTCCCAACCGCAAGATGTTTCCACCGCTGCATGCATGAAGCTAGTAATTCTGCGTTTTGCTTCGTTAAATGTAAATCCCGAATTAGATCATTCAGCTCAGCTTGAGTCACTAAATGGCGTTCGTCATCAGCCTTATATAAACTACCACTGCTGGTGAAAGATATTTCGGACTTACTGCTCATAGCACTAGAAATGACTGGTAATGGATCATTTGGTGGACGTTGAACTGGTTCGGAAACCGATGGGACATTCGCATAAGTAATATTTTTCAGATTTTTCATGTTGAATCCAGCAAATTTTGTTAAACAGAAATAACAATAGGTTTGGTACTTGACTCTCTTCAAAGTACTGGAATTGAAAAATCGAAATAGATCTTCTTGCCATTTGACCACTTGTATAAAACAGTTCTGCAACTATTGTAAAAGATTTTTGGTGTCCAAGTTTCTGACAGCAAAATCAAAATAATGTAAATATGCATATTTTAATGATTCTGATATTGCAGTTCCTTTTTTTTTCAGTCAAATATTCACCACACATAAAGCAAAAATAGCTTGAATCAGTAACACACGATCTCCATGACATGCTTAAACGTCACAATTATGAAGATTTAGAATGAATGTGGGCTTTTGTCAAATTAATAATTGTGAAATTGTAGTGTCAGTATTGACTGTTTTACAGTATTGCCAGCATGCGATAAAAAATGAACAAAACGTGAAAGCACAATTTAAGCCAGATTCGAATTCAGCTCACCCAGAATAGTTAAAAAACATGCTTCGTTTCTGCAGTAAATTTTTTTTCTTAATTTGTTGACCATTGTTACAGACTAATGTGGGACATTGAGCAAGCTACATAATTTAGTTTGTTTTGACAAAGACTGGAGGCAGAGAACCTCGAGAATTTTTGCAAAAATTAAAGTAAATTTCCGAAATCAAAAAACCACAAATGAAATTCAATAACTACAAAGTAGTTTGAAATGATATTGAACGATCGGAGAATGAAAGTGCATAAATTAACTGTAGGCATCTCAACTGAGCGGGTACACATCACCTTTTACATGTACATTGCGATGGCCATCATGTTCACCAGATTTGGCTCCCTCGGTTTACTTTCTATTTCTAAACCCGGAAAAAGATTTGCTAGCAACGAAGAGGTGAAGTTGATGGCTCATTTACTATAAACAGGGTATGGAAGCTATTGATTATAGCTGGGAAAAGAGTATCGAGCTAAATGAAGATTATGATGAGAAATTTGAGAAAACTTTTCCCATTTTTACTATGCTTTCTTTGTCAGGTCGGATTATTCTGAGACAGCCGTCGTATAAGCAAATTAATTATTAATTTCAATAAAACATTTAGATTTTAATTAATAATCAAGCAATTTATATAAAACTTATTTTTATGATAGTCATAAAAAAAAATTAACTGTGAATTTATAAAACTCAAGAAGCATCAATCAATTTTGAAGATTTACATACTTCGAAAAAACCATAAAAATAGGTTTATATGTACTTATACACTGGGATAATAAATTATGTGACACCTGTAGTTGCACCATAAAACAACGAAACAAAAACACTAAATTACAATGTTCGTTCGTAAGAAAATTCATTATCTATAAAAACTTATTTATTAAAATGACCAAAGTATCGACCAATTTATGTGTAGAAATATAAAACTATAAATAAGAAATAAGACAATCTCGAACAAAAAAGCTACAATTTACAGTCAATATGATTTTTATGGTTATAATAAGAACTTTCACATTAATATTATTTTAACGATATTTTCCTTTTTTCCCTTTCGCTTTGGTTGTTGCCGTTGTTGTAGTTGTTGGGTTATGCTATAATACAACCAGATAATTGAAGTACCTATAAAAACGAAGATATTTTTAACAAGATATAACCAAATTATGCATGAAACATGAAAGAACATTGACAGTAAGCGGAGCGAAAGGAAAATAAATTTGAAAAAAAAAATATTGTATTTATTATCATGACATAAAGATTTAAATCTACAGAAATAAACTTTTCTGTTAATAAGCATTTATTCATGTATTTAAAGCAGAAAATAATGCAGTTATAAATAGTGTCATTATTGTTTTCTTAATATTTATTCATTTTGCGACAAAATCTATATAGTAAATTTTTAGTTCTATATTTAAGCAATATGCGGGCACGGAGGAGTGTGAAAATTGGCTTAGTTATAGTTCATATGATTCAAAAGTGGGCAAAATCAAAAAACGTTAAAATCAAAAAACGCCAAAATCAAAAATCGTTAAAATGAAAAATTGCCAAATGATATTCTAAATTCAAGTTCAATAGTTAAGTGTTGCCAGATTTAGTGTGAAAAATCCATGATCTTCATGGGCAGCTATATGTAAAGGGTTTTTCAACAGGGATGCTACAAAAGTAGAAAGACAGGGACAGCAGACGACGCCATATTTCTTGCCGCTCTTTTGACATTTCTCTTCAGTAAGATTTGCCATTTCATGATGGAAAGATATACGAGCCAACAACGAGTCGAAATTATTAAAATTTACTACCGAAATTCGGAGTCAGTGGCCTCAACGTTAAGAGCGCTACGTCCAATTTATGGTCGTCATAATCGTCCTAGCAGATCAACAATTGAGCGTCTAGTGGAAAAATTTGAATCCACAGGCACAGTACAAAATGTTCCCGTGCCAGTGAGACAAAGAGGTGCCCGTAGTGTCGAGAATATTGCTGCTGCTGAGGCTTCAGTTGAAGAAAGCCCAAATGTGTCTCTCACACGTCGCACAGTGGCGCCATTTGAGTTTTTTCGTTGCAAAAATCATATCTTTTGAACCGAATAACATAATTGAACAGTTTAAACAGCATATCATAGATAACTGTTCAGCCTATGAAATGAGCGTTCGGAAAGGGTGCTACGCTTTTTATGGTAACTAAAAAAAATTATTTGTTTTGATTTATCGTCATTTTTCAGACATATTGCAATTAATACTGTAATTAATATGCAATTTTTAATTTTGTTTAAATGGTGCGTGGTAAAGAAGAAGAAAGCATATATTTCAAAAATTCATAACTGCACTGTATTCTTAATCGGACCGGTTTCTGGCATTTCAGCCTTCATCAGCGATTTATTGAACATTGTGATAATTGTTATGTTTTAATTGAATAGATTGTTTCTATATGAAAATTTTTTCTACTTAGGGCGGCCGTGAGGTTTTGAACCGTGAACCTTCACATACACTCGTACTTGCACTTTTTGGTCAGCGCTTTAACACACTCACCTAAAGTCAGGCCTACGAGCAGTGTGGTTAGTTTTCAGTTTTCGTACCATACAGCTTTACTTTGTATTAATTTCAGAAGATACAACTCTGTCCAAACAAACAATCGTTATTTTTTGAATTTTTGAATATTTTTTGCATTTATCTTCTAATTTCCACTATTCTCAGGTCCGATTAAGAATACAGTGCAGTTATGAATTTTTGAAATATATGCTTTCTTCTTCTTTACCACGCACCATTTAAAAAAAAATTATTTTTACATTTTTAGATTGTTTCTATTTTTTTTCTTTAGGGTTTTATGTTTTTAATTAAAAAAAAATTACTTCTCTGTTCAATTAATTTTTTCAATTTTCTGTAAAATATTCATCAAAATTCGTAAGAGAAGGTATATCTAAAAGACTAATCATTTCTAAACTATAATTATTATCTAACTCTATTCGTGACTTCACATGCCGCTGGGAAGAAATAAATGGATAAATGGTCCTCATTTTGCCTTACCCTTGATGCTTTGAATGTGTTCTGCAATCTATATTTTATATAAAATTTGTTAAGAGACTCCTGTGCTTCTTCAGAAAACTCTCCAATTGGCAAAGACTGGTACTCAATTATATCTTTGCCATGCGCCAATATTTTATGGACGGTCGGGGTCAACTTCTTCTGTGGATACATTTCTGCTAAAAGAGATGGAGTTTTCGATGCATATTCTCCATATTTTGTAGAATTGACATTTTCTTTGCAGTTAAAAACATTCAAGATCGTTCTCAATCTTTTCACGATTTGATTGTCAATTCCAGTGATTCTAGTTACTGCCTCAACGTTTTCAAAACATCTCCTAGAAGTGTTTGCATCGTTTGAGTTACCGTATCCATGCTTGGGACAGTCTACTTTTAGTCCAACTTGTTTAAAAAAAGCATCCTGTATTTGCTTCTTTCTGATCTTTTCCTTATCCTTTATTGATGTATTTTCATCGAAGTTTTCCTCCTCTTGTGGTAGGGTATACGCCAGTTTTAGCAAGAACTCCATACACCTTATCCTTGCGTGCAATGGTGATATTCCATATTCGTAACTCTCCTCGTTTGTAGAATCGTTTAAATTACCAAAGTTCTTCTGACTCTTTTTGCAAATCGGGCATGACAATGTTGAGGTTGTTCCTGTCAGTTCGTTTACGACTTTTCCGTCAACCATGGTCAGGTGGAACTCGTAATTGCATTCAATATATTTTCCTTCTCCAATTTGCAGCTTTGTCGGCTTAATCTTGCTTATTTGTTCTTCAATGTCCTTCACCGTGGTCCTTATGAGTTCTGCCGATTCCCTTGCAAACTGAAACATTATTGGTCGGCAATAATGCACTGATGACGGACGTGGATTTTTCCAATATAGGGAAACATCAGATTTTAGCTGCAAAGGAACAACAGATGCCATAAACATATTTCCGTCCGATATTGTAGCGTCATCGGAAGATATCCTTTGCTTATAAACGCTTTGTCCGGATGATCCATCGCAGCCCCATTTGCTGATCAATGTCAGTTTCTCAGGAAGAATTTTCACCTCATTTTCAGGAAGACTCTCCAACAACCGTTTTGCTGTATGGCCCATGAGATCCTGCAGATTGGCTTTCACAGAGACTTCCGTAAACTCCGTATGCAGAGTCGTGAATTTATTTTGGCTTGCGTAATATGCTTGTATCCTGGTGAAACGTCAGCCACGTGTCGCCTCAAGGATGCCCGTAATATCTCATATTTTTCTTTGAAAAGTTGTAAGTCCATAAACAAGGCCAAGGCTTCTTCGGCACCATACTTTTTAATGTGTGCGTTTGTGGGAATGCTTTCCTTAATCCTTTTTAGTCGCAGTGGGCTTGCATCAGCAACAGATTTTGTAATCTGCGACCTAACTCTTTCACTATCCTTTGTATATTTAATAGACAGCGCGTCCGATAAATGCTTCGTGGTCAAGTCATTGGTGGCATCGGCAAGTTTCCTCTTTCTTGTGAAAATTGAACACTCCTCAATACTTTCCTTCCTTTTGCTTCTCTGGTTGATGTGGTGGGTTTATCTACTGCCAATATATCCAGGATGGTGTCTTCATTAAGCCAGTCCTCGTATTTGGAGTTGAAGTTCTGAATGGTTCGATTAGATTTCACCCATTTTACCTTAATATTTGCATATATCAGATAAAAATTATTTTTTATAATTTCGCATCTCTCAATATATCCGTATAAGCTACCAAGTTCTTCTAAAGCAACTTCCGTGAAAAACTTTGGTGTGGTTGACCTTCTAAACAGTTCAAATAATTTTAAATTGTTCAACGCCATGGTTACAGTACTTGTTGCGCCAACTTTCAGTCGTAGACTAATCGAGGCATTATGCTTATTTTCCAATATATGCTTATTTTCCAATATATATGCTACCATGCCTAAAAATTTACCTGTTCCCTGCATACATATGGATTTAGGCTGAATTATGCAATTTTGATATTATGCTCGTGTCTAAATAAGATTTGTGCCTACCTGGAGGGACCATAAGTCAATATTGTTTTTAACCATTTGTACTCCAAAGTAATTCTTAAGTGAGGTACGTATCTGCGAATTTCAATGAGTAGTTTTTTGTGCATCCTGTGTCTGTAACAGAATATTGGGATATACTTTGGCAGAGGCTCACAGGTAGACAACCGACTTAAAATGCAATTTTCAAACTATTAGATCAAACTACTGTCAGTCAAAACATGTTAGGGATGCACGCCATACAATTTCTGCAACCATGTCTTTTTAAACTTTTTTACCTCTAGAAGCCAAACGGGCATGTACGGGCAAATAAAACCTTTTGAATTATGTAAATAAATAATCAAAGAACATATTTTGCAAATATGGCAAATATAGAAAAATATGGATTTTTTATTTTCCGTCAAAGTTGAAAAATAGTGAAAAAACGGATAGTTTTTAAATAGTGATTTACCAGGAGAAACACAAAGCAAACAGTTAATTTTTTTTTATCATTATACATTTAGTAAATACATCAATCAACACAAACAAAAAATAAGGCGATTCGTTATCCATTTTTCGTGATATTACACCTGAAATCGCAACAAATTGACTAAAAATTGTGTGTTCTTTTGAAAACCGAAAGTCGGTCAACTTTGAACGGTTATATCTTCTAAATATTATTAAGAGTAGCATATTTGAAATCGTTGAAAAATTTCCTATAACATGGGTTTATTCAAAACTTCGTCGGCGCACATGAAAATTTTGATTTTTGCAACCTCGTTTGCTCTACGGGCGCCACTGTGCGTCGTTCTCAAGCGATGGGCATCTTTGTGACGTCGTTATGGCAAATTTTGCGAAAAGATCTTGGCCTACATCCTTACAAGATCAAATTGACGCAAGAACTGAAGCCACTTAAGCACCAGAAGCGTCGCATGTTCGTGAATTGGGCTGAGCAACAACTTGAAAATGATTCGGATTTTCATCGAAAAATCATCTTCAGCGATGAGGCTCATTTCTGGTTGAATGGCTTCGTCAATAAACAAAATATGCGTTATTGGTCCGACAGCAATCCACACGCACTCTATGAGTCATCATTGCATTCCGAAAAAAATACGGTTTGGTGCGGTTTATGGGCCGGCGGCGTCATTGGGCCGTACTTCTTCCGTGATGATCGAGACCGGCACGTTACTGTGAATGGGAATCGCTACCGTTCAATATAATCGAATATTTTGGCCCCAGTTGGACGATATGGACTTGGAGGACATGTGGTTCGTACAGGACGGCGCCACAAGCCACACAGCGAATGTCACAATCAATTTATTGGAAACCAAGTTTGGAGAACGAAATGGTCCAGTCGATTGGCCGCTTCGGTCGTGCTATTTGACGCCGTTGGACTATTTCCTGTGGGGCTACGTCAAGTCTATGGTCTATGCCAACAAGCCAGCGACGATTGATGAACTTCGTACGAATATCGAACGTGAAATTGCAGCAGTATCGGCCGATTTATGCTTGAAAACCGTCGAAAATTGGGTTCAGCGTCTGGACTTCTGCAAGCGTGCCCGTGGTGGCCATGCAAAAGAGATCGAATTCCATACATAATAGCATCGAACGTACTTTCACAGGAATAAAGAATTTCATTGATATCCAAAACCGTTTTTGTGTTATTTAAAAAAACTTTTGTAGCGCTCTTATTGAAAAACCCTTTAATTGAATTATGCCAGTAAAAAAAACCCGATAAGCGACGTTGATTTTTGCAATTGCTCACGACACAATTCTGTGGTTTTCTAGAATAGCCGTGTATGTTATAAAATCAAGATATTCAGGAGAGCCAAAAAACGTTATATTTGAAATTATGGGCTCGATATAAAGTTTTTAGAGCTTTTTATTTAACAGTCCTGTAGATATGGGCAATAAATACTTTATATAAAATTTTGAGTCAAAAATCTTCAGAGGAATAGGTTCTAGAGAAGGACGAAAAAAACAATATGTAAATAACACTTAAAGTGTGTGTAGATAAAACAGCTTATGGCGACAAACGTCGGTTTCTTTGAAAAAGAAAACTACCAATGCAACCACCCATGTAGACATAAGTGGTTGTTGCTTGAAAAATGGATTTTTTTTGTTCGTCAACGAAAAGTTAACGGGACTTAGGATGGGAATATAACATCGTGTCAAGAATAATAGTGACAAAAAATAACAAAAATAAACACACAAGTGGTTATAAACTGAAAACTAATCCAAAATTATTTTGCATTTTTTTTTTTCATTAATAACAACGTATGCCACTATGTGTCGTTTTCTGAGAAAATAATTTGTCAGCGATCAAACGTAAGTCGACATACGTCGATAGTGCTGCAAATTAATTTAATAAACATTTAAGTTACGGCGTTATTTAAAGAAAAAACTCAGAAATGGTCAATATTTAAAAAAAAAAATCATATGAGTCCGATCACAAGGGAGATGTGTAAACACCTAATAATTAATGAAAACGTCAACATCATATTTTCCAGTACATAAAAAATAAGTCGATTATGCTGTTTTCTGAAATTCAATTGATGTTTTCTGAAATGCAATTGATGTTTTCTGAAATTCAATTAATGTTTTCAGCAATTCAAATAATGCTTTTTGAAATTCAATTGATGTTTTCTGAAATTCTATTTATATTTTCTGAAATTCAAATGATGTTTTCTGAAATACAATTGATGTTTTCTGAAATTCTACTGATGTTTTCTGAAATTCAATTGATGTTTTCTAAAACTCGAATGATGTTTTCTGAAATTATATTGATGTTTTGTGAAATTCTATATATTTTTTCTGAAATTCAATTGATGTTTTCTGAAATACAATTGATGTTTTCTGAAATACAATTGATGTTTTCTGAAATTCTATTAATGTTTTCTGAAATGCTATTTATGTTTTCTGAAATTCAAATGATGTTTTCTGAAATACAATTGATGTTTTCTGAAATACAATTGATGTTTTCTGAAATTCTATTGATCTTTTCTGAAATTCAATTGATGTTTTCTGAAACTCGAATGATGTTTTCTGAAATTCTATTTATGTTTTTTGAAACTCGAATGATGTTTTCTGAAATTATATTGATGTTTTCTGAAATTCTATTGATGTTTTCTGAAATTTAATTGATGTTTTCTGAAACTCGAATGATGTTTTCTGAAATTATATTGATGGTTTCTGAAATACAATTGATGTTTCTGAAATTATATTGATGTTTTCTGAAATTCTATTTATGTTTTCTGAAAATCTTTTGATGTTTTCTGAAATTTAATTGATGTTTTCTGAAACTCGAATGATGTTTTCTGAAATTATATTGATGATT
Source organism: Cordilura impudica (assembly GCA_963682025.1). Classification (NCBI taxonomy): domain Eukaryota; kingdom Metazoa; phylum Arthropoda; class Insecta; order Diptera; family Scathophagidae; genus Cordilura; species Cordilura impudica. The sequence goes on from OY821521.1 coordinate 53,296,483, forward strand.
TCTGAAATTCTATTTATGTTTTCTGAAATTCAAATGATGTTTCTGAAACTCGAATGATGTTTTCTGAAATTATATTGATGTTTTCTGAAATTCTATTTATGTTTTCTGAAATTCAAATGATGTTTTCTGAAATTATATTGATGGTTTCTGAAATACAATTGATGTTTTCTGAAATTATATTTATGTTTTCTGAAATTCAAATGATGTTTTCTGAAATACAATTGATGTTTTCTGAAATTATATTGATGTTTTCTGAAATTCAATTGATGTTTTCTGAAATTTTATTGATGTTTTCTGAAATTATATTGATGGTTTCTGAAATACAATTGATGTTTTCTGAAATTATATTGATGTTTCTGAAATACAATTGATGTTTTCTGAAATTATATTGATGGTTTCTGAAATACAATTGATGTTTTCTGAAATTCTATTGATGCTTTCTGAAATTCAATTGATGTTTTCTGAAACTCGAATGAAGTTTTCTGAAATTATATTGATGTTTTCTGAAATTCAAATGATGTTTTCTGAAATTATATTGATGGTTTCTGATATACAATTGATGGTTTCTGAAATTCTATTTATGCTTTCTGAAATCCAATTGATGTTTTCTGAAACTCGAATGATGTTTTCTGAAATTATATTGATGGTTTCTGGAATACAATTGATGTTTTCTGAAATTATATTAATGTTTTCTGAAATTCTATTTATGTTTTCTGAAATTCAAATGATGTTTTCTGAAATTATATTGATGGTTTCTGAAATACAATTGATGTTTTCTGAAATTATATTGATGTTTTCTGAAATTCTATTTATGTTTTCTTAAATTCAAATGATGTTTTCTGAAATTATAGTGATGGTTTCTGAAATACAATTGATGTTTTCTGAAATTATATTGATGGTTTCTGAAATACAATTGATGTTTTCTGAAATTCTATTGATGCTTTCTGAAATTCAATTGATGTTTTCTGAAACTCGAATGAAGTTTTCTGAAATTATATTGATGGTTTCTGAAATACAACTGATGTTTTCTGAAATTCTATTGATGCTTTCTGAAATTCAATTGATGTTTTCTGAAACTCGAATGATGTTTTCTGAAATTATATTGATGGTTTCTGAAATACAATTGATGTTTTCTGAAATTCTATTGATGCTTTCTGAAATTCAATTGATGTTTTCTGAAACTCGAATGAAGTTTTCTGAAATTATATTGATGTTTTCTGAAATTCAAATGATGTTTTCTGAAATTATATTGATGGTTTCTGATATACAATTGATGTTTTCTGAAATTCTATTTATGCTTTCTGAAATTCAATTTATGTTTTCTGAAACTCGAATGATGTTTTCTGAAATTCTATTTATGTTTTCTAAAATTCAAATGATGTTTTCTGAAATTATATTGATGTTTTCTGAAATTCTATTTATGTTTTCTGAAATTCGAATGATGTTTTCTGAAATTCTATTTATGTTTTCTGACATTCAGATGATGTTTTCTGAAACTCGAATGATGTTTTCTGAAATTATATTGATGTTTTCTGAAATTCTATTGATGTTTTCTGAAATTTAATTGATGTTTTCTGAAACTCGAATGATGTTTTCTGAAATTCTATTGATGTTTTCTGAAATTCAAATGGTGTTTTCTGAAACTCGAATGATGTTTTCTGAAATTATATTGATGTTTTCTGAAATTCTATTTATGTTTTCTGAAATTCAAATGATGTTTTCTGAATTTATATTGATGATTTCTGAAATACAATTGATGTTTTCTGAAATACAATTGATGTTTTTTGAAAGACAATTGGAAAATGTTTAGAAAAGAACATATCATAATTTTTTCACAAATACAATCAGATAAAGTCACACCGATTTACACTTCAGCTCACACCGATGTGTTACGCTGTTTTTGCGATTGTATTGTGAAATAGAAATTTACCCCCCTACGTGTATAGATGTTTACACATCAAAAAAATTTAGCATATGTAAAGAGCGTTAATAATTAATATATTTGGCATCGTTAACTCAAAACTGACAAAAATGGACATAAGCGGTTATTCCAGAAAACCACAGATATCCCAGGATTCGAAGCACTATGGAAGCATTCAAAGTAAAGGTAAAATAAAATAATTTTGAAACACACAAAAGCGGAAAAACTAAATATTTTTTGTCCTTGCAGGTAGTAACAAGACTGACAGCAGGAGCTGTACCTACTTTTGCGCCTCGATCAAATCGGCCGTTATGCCAGTTATGTCGTGTGGAGTACAGACGTCTGCTAATAACAGAGCGTATTGCTCTATTTGCAACAAACCAGTTTGTGCTGAGTATTCAACATTACTGCATCGTTGCATACCTTTACACTCGATCTGGAAAATCAGCAAGAAACTTCACAACAGTGATTCCTTTTCATTTTCTCATGTATTCATAAATTCTCAAAGAAACATTTCTTGTACTTTTTTCTTACTTTATGTATTCTGAAAATAACCATCAAAATACTCCCCATCAAGCTAAATACCATACAATTTGTTATAGGTCCCTGGGGACCTCTTCACTATTTTAAGGCCAACGTGAGACACGCTAATCAGAGGGTTATATTTAGCCACTCTAACTTTTCACTGAATTCATGAACTCTTTCATATAATTTTTAGAAAATTTATAGTTTAATAGCAATGATTTTTATAAAATCATTGAAATTTTAAAATAATTTAAAAAAATTTGTTTGATTAAATAAAATTCTTCATTAATTTAAGGAATAATATTCGTTAATTCTATGAATAATCCATAAATAATTTGTTTTTTGTCATTTTGTGTTAAAACTCCTAAAACATTATGAAAGTTTATTGATCTAAAAAAAAAGATTAACTCACAGCAGGAAGAAAATTCTTTAAGTTTAAGATTGAAGGTCATTGCCAAATTGTTTTAAAAGCTTTTAAATGTACGACTCGAAAACACAAAAAATCAACTACTGTTGAAATATTTGTAGTGTTTCCTTTTCCTATACATTCATTGCAGAAAATTAAAATTAAAATATTTTAAAAGCTGCTACAATTATTTAATATTTAATAGAGACTAGAGATGATTTTATAATGGATTTCTTGAAATCAAGGACTAATTTTGTAGTTACAAAACGGCTTATAGTCATTTGTTTAGTTTGTGTTTTATTATTATTTTTTTTTTTTTTTTTTTAAAACACTTTAAATGATTTCAAAATATTCTTAATACTTGAGCCAAAGTTTGTTAAAATAAATTCAAATAAACTTACCAACATTTTAGCACGAAGAAGAAAAGGACGGATGTTGATGGCGATGAAGAGGAGCTCGAAATAAAAAGGTTGATTATTTACATTACGAAGACACTAAAGAATGCATGCTTTGGCATATATTTTTGTACACTTGGTATGAGGGAAGGAAAAGATAAATAGATGATGATTTGTGAATCACTAGAATTATTTGCTGGTTTTGTAAAATGTCTTAAATTAAGAAAATATTTGTTGATGTTTTTTATAGTTTTATTTGAGTTTCCATAAACATAAATTTTGTAGGTACTTTTTGGATTTTCTAAATGTATGTTTCTTTTTTTTTTACTGTTTATTTGGTTTGGTTGAGTTCGGGGGGGCGTGGTTTTTTAAGAACTTCCGTTTTTATTTTACTTATTCATGAAAACTAAGGTTTAAGTAGTGAATTGTTTTGTTTATAGAAGTTATCAAAATATTAATTTATAAATATATATCTCACACACATACATATACACACACTAACACATTGCTTAAACCTATATCTAATATTCGCAGATACAAAATTAAATAAATATCATAAAAGGTTCAGTGATGTTGAAATAAAATTTTAAAACCAAATCCATATCAATACATTATTTAACTTTACAGAATTAAGGTTAAGTTTATAAACTGCTTTTAACTTTAACAAAGAAACTCACACACATTTAAATATACTGTATATATACACACATACACATATATGTACACTAAGATATGACCCTTATTTGGTTTTTATGGTTCTATTGTATACCGATGACCTGTTTGGCTGTTTCTTCTCTTTTTTTTTGTGGAATATGTTGTTGTTGTTGTTCATAGGTCAATACATCTGTCATTGTCTTGATATACAACTATGTACATATATATATATATATATACGCACATAATAATAAATAACACTTCACTTCACATACACTATTACTCGTGGTTTATATGTGTTACTTTTTTCTTTTTTTCTTTCAAAATACATTTATTTATTCGCAGACACTTATCTGTTTTCATGCTCTGTAATATTTTTTTATGTATTATTTTTTATTTATCTATTTAATTTCAGTCAATATTATTTTAAAGACTAGAGTTATTCGATTTTATAGATTTCTTTTTTTCACATCACTGTTAAAAAAATTGTTTTGTTACAAATTATTAAAAGTAGCCTTTTGTCGTTATTTTGGATAGAATTTCTCCTTGCTTCAAGTCCAGTTACATTGTTATATATTTTATTTTGAAATAAAAATTTAATAGCATTACTGTTTAAGTTGATGCAGAAACCTTTCTCCGCCTTAAAGTTCAGTATGAGTTTCTAAAAAACAAAATTAAATATTAATATCAAGTAAGAGTGTTAAATTCGACTGTGCCAAATCTTTAGTAACCTCCACATCAGTTTTACGTTTACATTAATATCTGAACGTATTACACCATTTATAACAAATCTAAACAGAATATTTTGAAAAGCAACAATTTAGATGTTGGTGAATTTTTACTCCCTTTATATTAACTCGTAGTGTCTGCTTGTCGAAAAAATTTTGGATCGATTTTAACCACTTTCCCGTGACCCAATCGATCTGAAATTTTGCAGGCAGGCTTGTGGCAATGACAGAAATGATCTAACATATTTTTTTAGTGATGCCAAAACAATGGAAACTTTAAAATTTTTCTACCAGAGTTGATAAAAAAAATGTACAAAGGGTTTGTTTTTGTTATATTATTACCATAATGACCACAAAAACAACAAGTCCAGCTATGAAAACAATGCAACATTTAGAATAACAACAAGAACAATATAGAAATATCACGTTTTTCATTTTTTTTTTACTTTTTCAGAGATTTCCCTGGACCTGTTCCACCGATTTTAATGATTTTTGAAGTAAAAATCTTTCCATGAATTTGGTGAATCATTCTCACTAAAAATGATCACTGTAGCTGCACTATTGAGGGCGTGATCGTGACAAGAACAACATAGAAAATTATTTTTTTTTCAAGACTTTTTTAGTTCTTCATTCAAATCTCGGGCCCTAATCGACCGATTTGGACGATTTTAAATAGCAAACTTCTCAGGATGTTAGTGAATCATTTTTATGTCAACGAGCACCCTAGCTGCCGGATTGATGCCGTCATCGTGATTTCCACAGACGGACAGACGGACATCGCTATATCAACTCCGGTTGTTATAAGGATCACAAATATATAAATTTTATGGGGTCCAAAATTTTTTTTCTAATTATTACAAACGGAATGACAAACTTATATATACCCTCTGCACACTGGAGTGGAGGGTATAACAACTCTACAACAGCAACAATGACAGTCATATGTTTTTCAAATAGGAAAAAACTGTTTATGTGTTAGTTTCGGTCATTCCCCAGTATGTATTGAAATATTAAGTTCTTAAATTGATGTCAAATGTAATTCTCAACTTGGGTTGAACAATTTTTCTCCTTGTTTGCTTTCAACTTGACATCAAGTTGAGACTTAACATTTTTTCCAATCTTTGAGAAACATTTTTACTCTCAATTGGATATCCAACACTTTTCTCCACTTGAGACCAAACATTTTTTCAACTTGAATACGATTTGTGTTAAGTCTGAGATATTATTTAAATATGTCATAAATAATAAATTAAATTAAAAAATGCCAAAAAAGTACAAATAAATCATTGATATATTTTTAATTATTTCTGCTTTTTGTCGAATTTTTCAAAAAATGTACAACTAATTAATTCATTAATTTTTAATTCTAGATTTTAAAAAATGTACATAATATGTACATTTAATGTTAAATATGTATATAGTAATGTTAAATATATAATGAAATTAAATTGAAACATTAAAAAAAGTTCATTGTTTTCATTTCTAAAATTAGTATAATATGGCAATTCCGTACCTTCCATTTGATACCGATTGGAAATATTTCTTTGCTATCAAGTTGAGAATCACAAATTTCTCAATTTGATAACTATGAAAATCGCCATATAAAAAATGTGCCTTTTAAGTTGAGAAGACTATATTCGAACTATTGAGGGCATTTGAGAATTAACGTTGGAGATTTGAGAAATGTATTTGATCTCAAATGCACCTCAAGTTGATAGCAAACAAAAATGTTTATTGGGACATTTATTGTAGGGTCGTTTGCACACACACAAAAAATAGAAAATAAATTGTCAATAAGCAAAGCAAGTGGCTTCGAAATTCGATGATGCCAGTTAATCATTTTTTGTTCACGCGGAATTTATAATTGGAGGAATTTTTTTCTCGAGAAATGTATTTATTTTCCGTGAGAAAGAAATTCCTTGAGAATATTCATAATTGGGATGAATAACTTTTAATTGGAACTTTTTAGTCAGAATAAATCATAATTCTAGTTAGATATTGGTTAATATTTAATTAGAAAAAATATTGTGGTGGCATCTACGCAATTATTGAGGCAGTCACGGAAAAATTAAATGCAAGTCTGTTTTTTTTAATATAACAAAAATGGATTTTCCCTTTAACAAAATATGGCAGAATTCTTTATAAATGAAATGCAAAATGGAAAATCAATTTTGTGCTAATTCTTAACAAAATTAATAAAATATATATATACTAGCTGTTTTTACCCGGTCTTGCCCGGGATGAAAAGGCCTTTGACTTGAAAAATGGTTCACTATGCTTACCAGGCGCTGAGTACTTAGTCCCCAATTAACAAATTCCCCAATTAATTTAGAAGTTTCTTATAAGACGCTGCAGCAAAAATGCTTCAAAAATAAGGTGCGAAACCGTTTTAAGTTTTTTTTTCATTTTATTTATAAACATCAAATTAAAGGAATCAAAACTTTTAAAAATTGAATTAATTCATTCAATAAGTGATCATCATTGAGCAGAGACGTCAAATTCAAGTTTCAGAAATGAAAGACTAATGCGACGTTTAATATTGTGTCGCAAGGTTTCTTTAAGCAACTGCTTATAGTATATGTGTGGCCTATTTTGATCAACAGGTAATTATTTCACATACGTAGATAAAATTTATCATACGACATTTCACTAAGCTGTGTTTCGCGAGCGAGTCGCGTCCGCTTCCGCACGTTTGGCAGCCAGACCCGTGCTGCCGCGCAGTTGTTGTCAACTTTTTTTAATCGCCAAAATATATTTTTCAGATCATTGCGATATTTTTGGTCCGCTGTGTTCCGCGAGCGCGTCGCGTCCGCATCCGTCGCGTCCGCGCGCCTCGCGCCGCTTCCTAGCAGCTACTACCCGTGCTGCCGCTTAGTTGTCGTTAACTTATTTTAATTCCTAAAACATATTTTTTAGAGCATTGCGATATTTTTGCTGAGCTGTGTTCCGAGAGCGCGTCGCGTGCGCATACGTCGCGTCCGAGTCAGCGGTCGCGCGCCGCGCGTTTGGCAGCCACACCCGTGCTGCCACGCAGTTGCTGTCAACTTATTTTAATCGCCAAAATATATTTTTCAGATCATTGCGATATTTTAGCTGAGCTGTGTTCCGCGAGCTCGTCGCGACAGCGCGCCTCGCGCCGCTTCCTCGCAGCTACTACCCGTGCCTCAGCTTAATTCTCGTTAACTTGTTTTAATTCCTAAAACATATTTTTTAGAGCATTGCGATATTTTAGCTGAGCTGTGTTCCGAGAGCGCGTCGCGTCCGCACCCGTCGCGTCCGAGTCCGCGGTCGCACGGCGCGCGCCGCTTCCGCGCGTTTGGCAACCATACCTGTGCTGCCGCGCAGCTGTTGCCAACTTATTTTGAAAAGAATACTCATTTTAAATGCATTTCTTGTTGGACATATATTGAGAGCAGTATGCAACTGTTTACTAAAATAAATATTTAACAAAATTCATTAAATAAAAATATGTAAAAATTTAAGAATGAATTTGGGGAGTAAGTTCATTTTTTATTTCGATTAAAATTAAATGGGGAATTTGTTCATTTCTTTTGGGTACATTTTTTTAAGTTTGGGGAATTTGTTCACCGTGTAACCCAAATTTCAGAGAAATCCGTTGAAAAGTACAAATTTGTATAGGGAAGAAATATACCACACAACAAAATATGAATTTTATATGAAAATTGGGCGTAAAAGTAGGCGTGGTCGGTAAAAATCATATGGCGACCTTCCCTGGAATATGTACTAAATTTCGGAGAAAGCCATTGAAAAATAAAAGTTTGTATAGCAATCAAATAAAGAAACAAATAAAAGGAAAAAAATAAGTTTTATATACATAGAAGTTGGCGCAAAGTAGGCATGTCCTGTAAGAAGCATATGGTGACCTTCCCTGTAGTATAGAGATCGTGTGACCAAATTTTAGACATCCCTTGAAAAATAAAAATTTCTATACTGAAGAAATATATCAAAAAACAGAAAATTAATTTTGTATAAAAAGTGGGCGTAGAAGTAGGCGTGGACGGCAAGAATCATATGGCGACCTCTCTGGAGTACAGAGATCGTGTATAGCAAATTTCAGAGAAATCCGATTAAAAAAAAAATTGTGTAGAGAACAAATGTACCAAAAAACAGAATATGAATTGTATACAAAAAGTGGGCGTAACAGTAGGCGTGACCGGTACGAAGAATATGCCGACCTTCCCTGGAGCAGAGAGATCGTGTGTACCAAATTTCAGAGAAATCGGTTGAAAAATAAAAATTTGTATAGCGAACAAATATACCAAAATACAGAAAATGAATTGTATATAAAAAGTGGGCGTAAAAGTAGGCGTGGTCGATAAAAAGTATATTGTGACCTTAGCTGGAGTACAGGGATCGTGTTTACCGAATTTCAGAGAAATCTGTTAACAAATAAAAATTTCTATAGTGCACAAATATACCAAAAAACAGAAAATTAATTTTGTATAAAAAGTGGGCGTAGAAGTAGGCGTGGCCGGCAAGAATCATATGGCGACCTCTCTGGAGTACAGAGATCGTGTGTACCAAATTTCAGAGAAATGCGTTGAAAAATAAAAATTTGTATAACGAACAAATATACCAAAATACAGAAAATGAATTGTATATAAAAAGTGGGCGTAAAAGTAGGCGTGGTCAATAAAAAGTATATGGTGACCTTAGCTGGAATACAGGGATCTTGTGTACCGAATTTCAGAGAAATCTGTTAACAAATAAAAATTTGTATAGTGAACAAATATGAATAAAGCAGAAAATGAATTTTACAAAAAAAAGTGGGCGTAAAAGTAGGCGTGGCCGGTAAAAAGTATACGGCGACCTTTCCTGTGGTATAGAAATCGTGTGTACAAAATTTCAGGAAAATCCGTTGAAAAATAAAAATTTGTATAGCGGTCAAACAAACAAACAAACAAACAAACAAACAAACAGAAAATGAATTTTATATATATAGATTGGGCGTAAAAGTAGGCGTGGTCGGTAAAAATCATATGGCGACCTTCCCTGGAATATGTACTAAATTTCGGAGAAAGCCATTGAAAAATAAAAGTTTGTATAGCAATCAAATAAAGAAACAAATAAAAGGAAAAAAATAAGTTTTATATACATAGAAGTTGGCGCAAAGTAGGCATGTCCTGTAAGAAGCATATGGTGACCTTCCCTGTAGTATAGAGATCGTGTGACCAAATTTTAGACATCCCTTGAAAAATAAAAATTTCTATACTGAAGAAATATATCAAAAAACAGAAAATTAATTTTGTATAAAAAGTGGGCGTAGAAGTAGGCGTGGACGGCAAGAATCATATGGCGACCTCTCTGGAGTACAGAGATCGTGTATAGCAAATTTCAGAGAAATCCGATTAAAAAAAAAATTGTGTAGAGAACAAATGTACCAAAAAACAGAATATGAATTGTATACAAAAAGTGGGCGTAACAGTAGGCGTGACCGGTACGAAGAATATGCCGACCTTCCCTGGAGCAGAGAGATCGTGTGTACCAAATTTCAGAGAAATCGGTTGAAAAATAAAAATTTGTATAGCGAACAAATATACCAAAATACAGAAAATTAATTGTATATAAAAAGTGGGCGTAAAAGTAGGCGTGGTCGATAAAAAGTATATTGTGACCTTAGCTGGAGTACAGGGATCGTGTTTACCGAATTTCAGAGAAATCTGTTAACAAATAAAAATTTCTATAGTGCACAAATATACCAAAAAACAGAAAATTAATTTTGTATAAAAAGTGGGCGTAGAAGTAGGCGTGGCCGGCAAGAATCATATGGCGACCTCTCTGGAGTACAGAGATCGTGTGTACCAAATTTCAGAGAAATGCGTTGAAAAATAAAAATTTGTATAACGAACAAATATACCAAAATACAGAAAATTAATTGTATATAAAAAGTGGGCGTAAAAGTAGGCGTGGTCAATAAAAAGTATATGGTGACCTTAGCTGGAATACAGGGATCTTGTGTACCGAATTTCAGAGAAATCTGTTAACAAATAAAAATTTGTATAGTGAACAAATATGAATAAAGCAGAAAATGAATTTTACAAAAAAAAGTGGGCGTAAAAGTAGGCGTGGCCGGTAAAAAGTATACGGCGACCTTTCCTGTGGTATAGAAATCGTGTGTACAAAATTTCAGGAAAATCCGTTGAAAAATAAAAATTTGTATAGCGGTCAAACAAACAAACAAACAAACAAACAAACAGAAAATGAATTTTATATATATAGATATGTATTATTATATTTATTAATATTTGTAATTTTATTTGACACAATTTCACACACAGTTTTACAGATCAACTGTTTTCAACTGATTTAGAAGTTTTCTGTTTTTGAAACAGTAGTGCCAATTTGTAACATTTTGTGATGTAATGAAAATCGCAGAATAATAAGTTAATACACAATAAAAAATATTAAATTTTTAAGTTTTATATACATATTGCAATAAAAAAAACTTTGGTAAATTTACATTGAAGATGGTCAGAAATGAATGAGAAAAAATATATAGACATTTTAGAAAAGCACATTTAATGTTAAACTTTATGCACAAAATATATGGGTTTTTGTTGTTTCGAATTTAACTGTGGCTCTAAGTGAAAAGTTTTAGACCGATCGTATATTACATCTTGAGGATCCTCACCTAATATTTTCAAATATTTTAAATTTTTTTTAACTCATTTAACCTCATTACGAAAATAGTAAAACAGTAAATATAGAAAATCCACGCACCTCAAAAAATTGTTTTCTATGAAATAAATTAAAGACATTTCATATTATACAATTTTCTTTCAAAAATGTATCAATTATTGCAAATTTGAAATTTGACATATAGTATTTGTACATATATTTGTATAGATTTCGCAGTATGAAAAGAACTATTATTTCTTTATTTAGAATATATGTAAGTATTGCTCGCAAAAAAATGCAACATCATGAATGAAACACATAGACGACTGCTGGCAGCAGCATTTGTAGTCGTATAGTCAGCTACTTGATTTTTCTGAATACGACAGCAACATATAATACAAATGCATTTTTATTTAAATATACAATTACTTTTACTTATTTAAAATGCATTAGTACAACGTAAAAATAAATAAATTAGTTTAACGCCTTTTGATTATTAATGGAATTATAGCCTTTCATTTTGCGATTTTTTTTAACCAAAATAAAATATTTCATAGCACTAACTTCTTTTACATATTTTGTTATATTGTCAACACTATTTTTGTTTTGTAGCCAACAAAACACACTTGCAGTTTTTTTTTTCTATTTGAAGAACATATGACTGCCATTGTTGATGTTGTAGAGTTGTTTTTTTTTTGATTTTGTTTCGTTAACTCTTTTGTATTAAAGCACCTCCAATATATGTATCCATTTTAGTTTGCAAATTCAGTATATTTATAATTTATTACTTACAGCAAAAAATAATAGAAACAATTTTATCAGTTATGCTTACGAAACTATATAAATAGACTTGAAGTTGGCTGCAAAAGCAGTAGCCTGTGTAAAGAACAAGTTAGCGACATGTAACTGTTACGTAACGTGTCAGCCTTTTTTTCACATGAAAAGTATTGGGACGTTCCGGTTACGTTCGGTAACTGTTTTAAATGATTTTCATGTAAAAAAAAACAACTGACTCGTTACGTTACGTTAGAAAACATTGACCTTTTATATGTATTATAATGCTATGAATGCATTTATCTTTATTTTATTTTATTTATATATTCTTTTTTTTTGTATTGTATATTATTTTTTTTTTATTATTACTATTTCATTTAATTATTTTTTTCTTTAAATAAATTAACACATAAAAATTTGTTTTTTAAATTATTGGTGAACTTTTACTCCCTTTATTTACTGCCTTTATATTAACTGGTATTGTCTGCTTGTCGACAAAATTTTGGATCGATTTTTAGCCCCTTTCCCGTGAGCCAATCGATCTGAAATTTTGCATGCAGGCTCGTGGCAATGACAGAAATGATCTAACAAATTTTTTTAGTGATGCCAAAACAATGGAAACTTTTAAAATTTTCTACCAGAGTTCACAAAAAAATGTACAAAGGGTTTGTTTTTATTATATTATTACCACAACGACCACAAAAACAACAAGTCCAGCTATGACAACAATGCAACATTTAGAATAACAACAGGAACAATATGGAAACATCATGTTTTTCATTTTTTTTTTAATTTTTCATAGATTTACCTGGACCTGTTCCACCGATTTTAATGATTTTTGAAGTAGAAATCTTCCCATGAATTTGGTGAATCATTCTCACTAAAAATTATCACCCTAGCTATCCTATTGAGGGCGTGATCGTGACAAGAACAACATAGAAAATTATATTTTTTCAAGACTTTTTTTAGTTCTTCATTCAAATCTCGGGCCCTAATCGACCGATTTGGACGATTTTAAATAGCAAACTTTTCAGGATGTTAATGAATCATTTTTTATGCCAACGAGCACCCTAGCTGCCCGATTGATGCCGTCATCGTGATTTCCACAGACGGACAGACGGACAGACGGACAGACGGACATCGCTATATCAACTCCGGTTGTTATAAGGATCACAAATATATAAATTTTATGGGGTCCAAAATTTTTTTTCTAATTATTACAAACGGAATGACAAACTTATATATACCCTCTGCACACTGGAGTGGAGGGTATAAAAAGAGATCTTTGTGGATGAAATTTTTGAGGCACTAGATGCAGTGTTATCGGGTTAGTTTGTTTTACACATTTTTTTTTCTAGTCTATAGCTACAATTGTGCTGAAGGCAGAAAAACAATATTCCAGTTTGTTTCCGAGATACAGCCGCGAGCAAAATTGCATGTTCTTCGGAAAAATCAAGTGTTAGCCAAAATAAACATGAGGCCATAAAATCCGAATAGCAGCTAAACCGAAAAGGGGGTTTGTTAGTTTCGATAAGTACTTCGAAAAACGCCCTCGAGTAGGAGTTTGCATTTTGTGTGGTGCACTGTGTTGTCATATCTTAAAGACAATTGCCAGATTTGAAAGAAGTAGCCGTTCATGATTTTAGTGTCGCTACAAACCATTAATATAGTTAAGCTCCAAACCTTAAAATATTAAGCCCTCTCACTGTTCTTTTCTTTTTTAATTATTGACCAACACTCAGGGGATGTCCGTACAGGTGCAGTGCATTATATTGATATCAGATCATTATGTTATGGGAAGAAGTAAAGAGGGAAGAGTTTTTGTGGATATTTGACTTATATTGTACTCGATTTTAAATGTCAGGAAAGACTAATGTATGTTAGGAATTTATTCCACATACGGCTAGTTCGACTGATAAACTAATTATCTCTGTAATGCGTTGTGCGGTCATTTGGACAATAGACTGCCAACGGATGTGATCTACTAGAGAAGCGGGTAGAGCGAACTGAAACGCGGGCACTTGGAGTGGTAGTATCATTATAATATCTATAGAATATTATAAGTGAACAGAGTTGGACACCCTACTGTCATTAATGGGCATCAACGCCTACTTCAAAAGAGACTTTGTAGTTCCTGCCCGTATATAGAAATTGTATTCCATTTTCGGTCGGATGTAAGTGGCATAAATTTTAAGGAAATCAAAAGGGGTGAAGTAATTTTTGCAGCATTTTAAAAAACCAAGACACTTGAATGCTTTTTTCAACACTTGAAGTACATGTTTGTTCTAACAGACATCGCATTGAACTCTCAAAGCTAGATCATCAAGAGTATCCGATTCCTCAATATCTAGACCACCAAAAAATACAGATGGCATTGTTGAATCCAAAGCCCTGTAGGTCACCAAACAATATTGAGTCTTCTGCTCATTAAAATCAACCCTATTCCCTGTACCCTACCCAGAGATTGTGTGTATCAATCAAGACATGTCAGGCTTGCCCTACGAATGAAGGAAAGTGAATGACAAATGTTGGAAAGAGTGGCTAAAATTTAAGGTTTTACTAAGAACATCATTAGCAAAAATAAGGAAAAGAGAGGCTGAAAGAACAGAACCTTGGGTTAACCCTGACTTAAGCTGAAATTTATTGGACAAAACGCCAGCAATAACATCCTGTATTGTGCGGCCTCTCCGAAAATTCATTATAAATAAAGAGAAGTCAATGCCGATCCCAAATTTAATAATATTTGATATTAATGCACCGTGTCACGCGCGATAGAATGCCAAGTAAGTATCTAAAGCAGCCACTTTACTTTCGCCATAATTGTGAATGGATCGACCACAGCATTTTTTTTAAATCAAACTGAAAGCGTCATCTATGTATCACTTAAAGCACTCGACTGCAGGGGCTCTGCTAATATAAAAATATTTATTGTTATTTATTATTTCAACCGGTTAATTTTTAATTTTTCGGTTTTTTATGTTTACTTTTTAATTTTTCGGTTTTCGTTTTTGATTTTTTTTTTTTAATTATTCAGTTTTCATTTTTTATTTTTCAGTTTTAATTTTTCTTTATCAATTTTTCGGTTTTCGTTTTTCCTTTTTTATTTTTAATTGTTCATTTTTCATTTTTTTATTTTTCATTATTCTTTTTTAATTTTTTAATTTCATTTTTCATTTTTAATATTTCGGTTCACGTTTTTAATTTTTTATTTTTCATTTTTTTAATTTTAATTTTATATTTTTCATTTTTCCTTTTCATTTTTAATTTATTATTTTTCATTTTCATCTAAAATTTTTTATTTTTCGTTTCCTTTTTAATTTTTTATTTTTTATTTTTCATTTTTCATTTTTCATTTTTAATTTTTAATTTTTTAATTTTTTATTTTTAATTTTTCATATTTAATTTTTTCATTTTTTATTTTTCATTTTTAATTTTTCGGTTTTCGTTTTTCATTTTTCATTTTTTAATTTTCGTTTTTCATTTGTTATTTGTTATTTTTAATTTTTAATTTTTAATTTTTAATTTTTAATTTTTAATTTTTAATTTTTAATTTTTAATTTTTAATTTTTAATTTTTAATTTTTAATTTTTAATTTTTAATTTTTAATTTTTAATTTTTAATTTTTAATTTTTAATTTTTAATTTTTAATTTTTAATTTTTAATTTTTAATTTTTAATTTTTAATTTTTAATTTTTAATTTTTTAATTTTTAATTTTTAATTTTTAATTTTTAATTTTTAATTTTTAATTTTTAATTTTTAATTTTTAATTTTTAATTTTTAATTTTTAATTTTTAATTTTTAATTTTTAATTTTTAATTTTTAATTTTTAATTTTTAATTTTTAATTTTTAATTTTTAATTTTTAATTTTTAATTTTTAATTTTTAATTTTTAATTTTTAATTTTTAATTTTTAATTTTTAATTTTTAATTTTTAATTTTTAATTTTTAATTTTTAGTTTTTAATTTTTAATTTTTAATTTTTAATTTTTAATTTTTAATTTTTAATTTTTAATTTTTGATTTTTAATTTTTAATTTTTAACTTTAAATTTTTAATTTTTGATTTTTAATTTTTAATTTTTAATTTTTAATTTTTAATTTTTAATTTTTAATTTTTAATTTTTAATTTTTAATTTTTAATTTTTAATTTTTAATTTTTAATTTTTAATTTTTAATTTTTAATTTTTAATTTTTAATTTTTAATTTTTAATTTTTAATTTTTAATTTTTAATTTTTAATTTTTAATTTTTAATTTTTAATTTTTAATTTTTAATTTTTAATTTTTAATTTTTAATTTTTAATTTTTAATTTTTAATTTTTAATTTTTAATTTTTAATTTTTAATTTTTAATTTTTAATTTTTAATTTTTAATTTTTAATTTTTAATTTTTAATTTTTAATTTTTAATTTTTAATTTTTAATTTTTAATTTTTAATTTTTAATTTTTAATTTTTAATTTTTAATTTTTAATTTTTAATTTTTAATTTTTAATTTTTAATTTTTAATTTTTAATTTTTAATTTTTAATTTTTAATTTTTAATTTTTAATTTTTAATTTTTAATTTTTAATTTTTAATTTTTAATTTTTAATTTTTAATTTTTAATTTTTAATTTTTAATTTTTAATTTTTAATTTTTAATTTTTAATTTTTAATTTTTAATTTTTAATTTTTAATTTTTAATTTTTAATTTTTAATTTTTAATTTTTAATTTTTAATTTTTAATTTTTAATTTTTAATTTTTAATTTTTAATTTTTAATTTTTAATTTTTAATTTTTAATTTTTAATTTTTAATTTTTAATTTTTAATTTTTAATTTTTAATTTTTAATTTTTAATTTTTAATTTTTAATTTTTAATTTTTAATTTTTAATTTTTAATTTTTAATTTTTAATTTTTAATTTTTAATTTTTAATTTTTAATTTTTAATTTTTAATTTTTAATTTTTAATTTTTAATTTTTAATTTTTAATTTTTAATTTTTAATTTTTAATTTTTAATTTTTAATTTTTAGTTTTTAATTTTTAATTTTTAATTTTTAATTTTTAATTTTTAATTTTTAATTTTTAATTTTTAATTTTTAATTTTTAATTTTTAATTTTTAATTTTTAATTTTTAATTTTTAATTTTTAATTTTTAATTTTTAATTTTTAATTTTTGATTTTTAATTTTTAATTTTGAATTTTGAATTTTTAATTTTTAATTTTTAATTTTTAATTTTTAATTTTTAATTTTTAATTTTTAATTTTTAATTTTTAATTTTTAATTTTTAATTTTAAATTTTTAATTTTTAATTTGTAATTTTTAATTTTTAATTTTTAATTTTTAATTTTTAATTTTTAATTTTTGATTTTTAATTTTTTATTTTTCATTTTTATTTTTCATTTCACATTGTTAATTTTCATTTTTTATTTTTCATTTTTTAGTTTCGTTGTTCATTTTTCATTTTTAATTTTTATACCCTAT
Source organism: Cordilura impudica (assembly GCA_963682025.1). NCBI lineage: Eukaryota > Metazoa > Arthropoda > Insecta > Diptera > Scathophagidae > Cordilura > Cordilura impudica. Next base: position 53,313,984 of record OY821521.1, read on the forward strand.
ACCACTATGTGGTTTGGGTATAATGACTTTGTGCTGCTGTTTGTAACAACCAAAAATATTTGACCTAGACCCATCTTTAATTATACCGATCGAATCAGAATCACTTTCTGAGTTGATTTAACAATGTCCGTCCGTCCGTCCGTCCGTCTGTGTGTCCATGTAAATCTTGTAATCAAACTGCAGGTCGCAAATATAAATATATTTTGATGAAATTTGGTATATAAGCTTTTATGGGCCATGGGATGAACGCTGTTGAAATTGGTGAGAATCGGTCTATGTTCAGACCTAGCCCCCATACAAATTACCCATATGAAATCGACATAAATTGCCATAAGATTCAAATTGTCATATGCGTTCATTACATCCATAAATGAGTAGTCCAAAAATGATCCCTTCGACCCCATATAGAGCTGCTTCCCGATCTTCACTTAAATCTATTAAAAAACAAAAATATTGCACTGTTCTTCTCAAATTTTGTTTGTATATATTTTTGCAAACTACAAGAGACTTTACCAAACATGATCAGGATCGGTCCATTTTTGGACCAAGTCCCTATATAGATATAGCATCCGATATGAACTTTTTCATATCTGCAGCCAAAAAAATTAATAAAAATCCCACTCAAATTTGGTTTTTGCTTATTTTCTATGTCCAGTTAGTTGGGCCCAAGAGATAGGGTCTCAAAAGGCATGGTATAGGGTATCGTATAGTCGGTCTAGACCGACTATAATTTTCTTACTTGTTTATATTTCATTTTTTATGTTTCATGTTTCATTTTTCATTTTCAAACAGGTTATAACATATGATAATTTTTTCACCAATACAATCATAAATCACACCGATTTTGTTTTACGCATTATGCTGTTTTTGTGATTGTATTGTGAAATACAAATTTATCCCCTCCCCCCGCGCGTATAGATGTTTACACAACAAATTGAAAAGAAACGGTTTTAAAAGCTTAGCCCTCCCCCCTTAAGTAAGAACACAACTATAGTCAGTTTAATGGAATAATTACGATATTTAGTTCATAATTAACCCTGCTTATTAGAATTAATTAAACCAAAATATTAGACACCCTATATGAAACCATTATAGCAGCTATATTTTCGAAAATTCTAAGAAGTCTTAAGACTCGAAGTTTTAAACAGCTTAATAAAATCAAAATTTTAACCTATATAAAACGAAGATAAAAGTTTAATATTTGAACGTCATAGAGCTAACGATATTATTATATTCTAAACCATAAAAAACATAAAAAATGTTGAGTAAAGATTCAAACCCTTATAAATTTTCGAAGCCGTTACAATAGAATTCACAGAAAGCTAAATAAAAATCTAGCTTAAGGCCCATATGTAAGGCCCATATGACTGAAACCGAAAACAAACCACAAGCATAGTGTAAGCGTAAACCTTAAAGATTGAATTCTAAACAATTATTATTGTTGTCACTCAAACCTATAAAAAACCAGTGTACTCAATACCAAAACCCATAAGGAACTACGATTGCGGTCAAACTTTTGAACGATGATAATAGTATCAATAAAAGCCTGTAAGAAACCATGATAGCAACCTCACGTTAAGCAACGATAATTTTATGTGTTTAGAGACATAAATACCCACTATAATAGCATATTATCCAACCATAAAAACACGGTTACCATGATTAACTTTATGTTCGAACAAAAAAAAAATATATATTAATTTTTTGAATCCACAGTTCAAGATGAGTTTAGGTGTCTTGTAGAAAAATTGTTTGAAAATTTTGGTTTATTCTAACTCCCTTTTGTTCTTGGTTCTAAAGTATGAAGGACTTTGAGCATACCTGTCTTTTTGGAAAAAGTAAAAAAAAATTTATTAGGATTTTGGCAAAAATCATGCAACATTTAATTTGGATTAAGACTTGAACACTAAAAAGACTTAGATCTATCTAAGGGGCCTATACTGGGCCCTGGTTAGATTTTTTTGCCTGCTATCTTAAATTAATCCAGATTCGGTAATAATTTCTATGTAAACGTAAACGCAGAAGATTAAGAAAAAAAGTCTTATGTTTTATGGGGTCCTATCAAATATTCATCTTCTGGAACTACTAAGTGGGACACATTCCCACAAGATATGTGTTATTGTCTCGTCATTCCACAGACATAGCCAACATGTAGTGTTGATCTTGTTAGGTTAAGGATTTGAGGATCTAAATAAAAATTTTATGAATAAAAGTCAAAACTTTAGTCTAAATTTGTATATATAGCTATTCAGAACCTCCTTTAAAGTCATAACAAGTAATTGAACCCGTATAGATTATAAGTTGAATCCAGTCAAGATACAAACCAATATTGGGTTGCCATAATAGTCAAGATGTGAACAGATATAAGCCAATGACTTTAGTTTTTATAAAATATCAAGATAACATAATTACTCGGAGTTACGTTTTGTTAAAGAAATTACAAAATTCACGTTTATAAAATCAATCAATAAATCCACGTAATTATAAATTCGAAGAAACGTATTAAACCACTGTGACAAATATGACTCCAAGATCCAAAACAAAAGCTACAAAATCAAGCCCAGATTTGCACCCAAACGGCTAGTTAGATTCACATACAAATTTAAGATTCCAAAATATATAAATCTATCAATACATCCAAGATTCTAACTTACACTAAACAAAAGAATTAAGTTAAGAAACGAATCCATATAAAATCAGTACTAGTGTAAATGAATGTCACGGTAACACTGAAACCATCAGTCGCAAAAAAAAAAAAACAACCATCAATAATATTAAAAATTTAAAACACATTCTTCTGTCTGCCAAAGATATTCGAATGCAATTGAAACATCAAAAAAAAAAAACAACAGAAACTGTCAAAAAAGAAAAACTCATCATGTTAAAGCAATTATATTTCTCATCCATAAAACGAAATTTTTATTGGCAAAGATATTTTCATCACCATCATTCTGTAATGCTGTCTCGAAAATGTGTTTGCAGTAAAACGCATGCAGAGATTCATAAATAAATTTAGTATTCATTAAGACATTGATTTATTACACGCTTTTAAATTTATTGAAAATCGGTACACTGTACTGCAGTTGATGTCTTCAAACTTGTAATTACCAAAAGGAAACATTTAATAAGAAACACTCAAGTAAAGCATTATATACTTTTTATTTATTTTGTGCATAGAATAGAAACCTTGTTAGCACTTAAGAATAACTCAGCTTTAAAAAAAACTTTGTTTTACAAGTATGTACAAAATAAATTTAAAGAAATACTGTTATTTTTTTATAAGAATTTTTAAAAATCTAACTGGCTCAAAACTAAAAGCGCCGGCGCCTTAATGTTATAGTTTAATCTATTTATGTTACATTACTTCTTTTTATTTTTCTTTTTTTAATTTCACATAATCATTATTTTATCTATTTTTTAAAATTTATTTTATATATTTTTTTCCTAATATTTTTCTAATTTTTTTTATTGATTTTTTTCAATTTTTTTTTTATAAAATCTTTTATTATTATTATAAAAAAAAAAACACTGCTTAAATCTTTTGTGACTTATGAGCCGTATTCTAATTGTTAGACGTGTTTCATCTGTAACGTATAAAAATAAACTAAAACTTTGACATAACATTTCAACACTTTAGCAGAAAATGTTTTCATTAAAACTTTCTGGTAAAATTGTTTAACAGTTAACAATATGTTGACATGGTAACAGTTTAATGTAAAATAGTATCTAAATAACCAGGATGTTAAAGCGCAAGTCCTTTATTTGTATAAACCGGAAGTCTATTTAAATAACAGTATTACAGTTTAGTTTTCTTATTGGTGGATGCTGAATAGACAATATTTTTCTCTCTCAGACAATTTAACTGAAATATTTGTATAAAATTATTCCTACATTTAAAGAGCATTTGGAAAAGTTTGGAAGTTAAGAGTTAAGTGATTCCATATTCAATTAAGTTGTATTCTAATTTTTAATGGGTAAATGAATTTAGAAATTAGCCATTAAAATAAATGGTTGAATAAATATAAGTTTGTCATCAGCAAACTGGCAATCCTAAGAAATTTTCAGTATAAGTGTTATGATATTTAAAAGTGATGATAAATAAGCACCAAGATAAATACAAATACAAATACAAGTACAAGTACAAGTACAAGTACAAGTACAAGTACAAGTACAAGTACAAGTACAAGTACAAGTACAAGTACAAGTACAAGTACAAGTACATGTACAAGTACAAGTACAAGTACAAGTACAAGTAAAAGTTTAAGTAAAAGAAAAACTACAAATGCAGGCACAATTTAAATGTCAAATGCAAGTGCAAGTACTAGGCCAAGTAAAAGTGCGAATACATGTGCATTAGGGGGTCCTTCATTATATGGAGGGGGAAACAGTGATCGAATTTAAAGTCTCACCCCCCTAGAAATATGCGAATTGCAAAAAAACTGAGATATACGAAGTATAGGGTCAATAAAAAAAAATTAGAGGTGCCTCAGCGCGACTGAAAATTTCAAATGTTTTTATATATGCAAAATATGACTTTTTTTTTCAGATTTAAGGAAATTTTCACTCGATTTCAGTTCTAAATTATTTCCTTATAAAGCTATATCACTTCAAAATCAAATAAAAAAAACTCGCCAAGAAATAACAAATGCCCCAGACCACTTTTGTGCCAAAAAACTCTTGGTCATGAAATGTGATGAACATTTTTTCAACATTAAAAAATTGATGAAAACCATAATTTTTTTTTTGGTCTCTATACCTATAAGTACTCACATATGAATTATTGTTTTATTACCAAGTTGTTTGCCTATTTTGAAAAGAGACAAGTATGGAAAAATAATTTGATAAAATTTTGAAAACTCCTTTTTTAAGTTTTAAAAAATTTTCTTAAACAAAATTTCAAAAAATGTAGCTGGCACCTTATAATTTTATAAAATTAATGTTAGAGATAAACAAAGTGAATTTTTAAGTAAATTCGTCTGCCTGAATTTTTTTTACAGAGAATTTTCTTGCGGATTTCGAGAAAAATTAGTTTTTTGTGAAATATTCAGTAAATGTACTCTTTCTAAATACTTTGTATCAAAAATTTATCAGTTTTCTAATTTTAAGTGTTATATTTTATCTTAATAGCCTATGGTTTCTGAAAAAATAATATTAACCCATTAACTCTTTTGGACTTTTGGGGTCACATATGACCACAAGCTAATGAAAGACAATTTATTCAAAAAAATCAAATATTTTGTGTTGTTGAATTTTTAGACGTGACACTTAAAATATAATAACCAAATGCGCAGGTCTTGCATACTAAAAATTTTAAATAAATTGAACAACATTAACCCATTCCTTGCCGAGGCCAAACCCTGAATTTTGGCATATTTAAAAAAATTAATAGTTCTAGTAAACTAAATGAAACCCTTACCATGGGTTGGGAAATAAAATTGTGCTATATTTTATCAAAACTTACCCTTATGTGCTCCTAGGGTTAAAATTATCCAAAATTCAAAAGTATTTGCAAAATATTTGAATTTTTTAACTTAATCGTCTAAGTCCAAATGAGTTAATGACGTCAAATTATAAAATCATTATAATCATTATAATCAAATTGAGCGAACAAGTTCAAGTAAAATTATCAGCACAAATAACAGTATCAGTACTAATTATAGTATAAGTAAAAGTACAAGTTCCAGTACAAGTTAAATTATCAGTACTTATTATTGTACAAATAACAATTACCAGTATAACCGTTAGTACAAATAGAAATGATAGCGACTGTTTAAGTTTCATTATAAGATCATTTAGGTATCATCCATATTCTTAATAGGCAAGGCGATTTTTTGTGACATATTCTACACCTTCAATTGCCAACCCAATTTGTCAAAGAATATACCATTTAAAAGGTATTTCTTAGCAGATGTTCACCATATTTACAGATGTGCACCATACATTTTTCTTTCTTTTTTGAGTAAAAATCATTTAAAGTTGCTACCATAAATAAAACTCATAAATAAAATACATTTTTAAGCTTCACATAGAAAACTATACAATGCTGTGTCTGTGTTTTTATTAAATTTTCGTTCAATTGTGAATTGGCTAAAATTGATTAGCATGCCTTTAGGCTCTTAAAAAATTGTTTATAAATGCAAAAATATAATTGCCTAGAATTTGCTTTTGAATTCCGTGTGTGGTGAACGATTTGGCAAACACCTCTGTCGAAACAAAAAAACAAAAAAAAAAGAATCAAAATTGCGTTTAAATAAATTACCAAAGTTAATGTAGTAGTTAAATTGTTAGTAAAATAGCAATCGAACTCCAACATGTATAGAACCCATAAACATTCATATATTTTTTTCAAGTTCATATGCATTCTAATGTTGATAGCAATAATGCTGTTGCTGAAACATTTGTGTTCGGATTAAACTAATTTGAAAGTTAATCGGTACTTTGTACTAGCATTTGTGGTATTTTAGGGAATTAAAGATACGGAATAATAAGAATAATAATAATTAATAAATTTTAATTATTTATTTTTTGTGGTTTTTCTTTTGGTTAAAGACCAATTATAAATGCAAAAATAACATACCCCATATTATTCGCATACACCATGGTTATTATTATGTAAATGAGATGATGTTGCCACTTGAGTTTAGTACTAAACCATAGTCTGTATAATTCGACTATCGAATGCAATTTTTGTATATTCTTTTGGTTCTATACGAGTTCACTCTTCTCACACACTCTACTTGGTAGAACCGAAATAACTTTACTTCCTTTTTGTGACAAACTTCACAGCGTGTAGAACAAATAAGTAGTACATATAAAATCAATTAGTGCGGGAATAAGAAAAAAATCTTAAATCATAATTCGATTATAAGCAGTATTACGGAATCAAGTGTGTTTGAGGTAAGAAGTGTAGAATACAAAAATAAATTCAGTTTTTCTCAACTTCCTAAACAGTCAAAAATTATTGTCCCTAAAATTTAACAGCGCAGCACGTTGCACAGTGGTTTATCGTCATAGTAGAAATGGAAAAAATAGAAGGAGTCATCGTAGAACATCCAAATTTTTTACAGATGCTTTTTTTATCATCATTAGGAAATATATGAAGAATAAAATATGTCCGCCCACTTTTACGCCCACTCCCCATACAAGTGAAATATATAAATGGCAATATTTTCATTTGAATTTATGCTATTTCAACCGAATTCGGAATATATATGTTTTGTAGCAATTAAAATCAATGGCTAAAAAATTTACGAAATTCGCCCACAACCACGCCTACTTCCCATATAACAAAATTTTTTAATATAATGTATATCCCTTGTTATCAATGCTACAATCCCTAAACTTCATAGGATTATTAAAAATAATATCATATCCAAATCTTCCATACACACCCCTCCTCTAATACCCCAACTTTCCCCATCAATTTTCTAAATAATTAGAAAGTTAACATGTAACCTGGTTTTAAATCAAACACGCTTTTAATCCTAGTAATAATAAAAAAACATTAAAATGAAACATGTATATATAAAATTAATATTTTATTATAACAACAATTCCTTAACATCTTCAGGTAGATCTAATTCCTGCTTTTTTTGAACTTTTCGAAACTTATTTATAAAAGGATCCGAAGAAGCTAAAAGTAAGTGCATCACATCTTCATTTGTTGATATTCTACTACATTTTCTGGCATGATACCTTCGATATTCGCGATAATCGCGATTCCTCGCTTCCTGGGCTTCTTCTGATAACATTCCGATAGGTAAAATTGCTGCTGCTATTATTTTTCCTTCATGTATCAAGACTTTATGTACGGTCATTGGCATATAGTACCAGCTATACAACCTAACATATAATTGGGCAGTGTTCGAACAATATTGCTGAAACTTATTCGGACATATAACAGCGTTGCTGTTAATAGTTATTAAAATTACTTTGAAACGATGAATAAGATTTTCATCTACACCCACAGCTCAGCAGTAATTCTGGGATTTTCAAAAAACCTCCTTGAAGTATTTCCATCATTGGTTGTACCCATTCCTTGTTTAACCATGTCAACATTTATTCCCAGGCTCAACTTTAATTTGCCTTGAATGATTTTTTTTGTTTGCTCCCTTATTTCCTTGGTTGCAGAGTTAGTTCTCCAAGCAGCAAAATATTTATTATAAGCGATGTGCAGTATACACTCCATAAATTTTATGCGAGCATGTAATGGAGATACACCGAACTTAAGAGCTTCCTCACTTTCTGGCTTCATTATTAAAATTTCCAAATTATTCATTTCGGAAGGCTTTGCTTTACATATATAGCATACCGCATTTGATGATGTTTATGTTATTATGTTAGCCACCTTTCCGTCAATCATTGCCAAAACCAAACTATGACTTACTTCGAAGATTTTGTCAGAAATTGTGATGATTGTTTTATTTAAATTTTTTATTTCATATTGAACTCTTCCAACTTCACTTGTTATAACATCAGCTGTTTCTTTCACAAATTCAAACTTCAAAGGTCTACAGAATCTTATAGAGGAAGGTAGTAAATTTTTCCAGCACACATTATTTGAATCTACCAAGTCCGTCAAAGTTAATGGTACTAAAGATGTCAGAAACATATTTTTATCGCTTGTGTTATCACTTGTAAAATTTTGATGGTATTCACTGTGGCCAGACGATCCATCACATCCCCATTTCGAAACTAAATTCAACTGCCAAGGAACTTCTTCTAGCTCTGTTTTTGATTTTGCCTCCAATATTCTTGTAGCTGTATGATTAAGTAAGTCTTGTAGACTAACTTTGCCCATATTTTCTTCAATCAGCAAATTTTTTGGATAACACGCTTTTTTTGCTATAAGCACCTGTAATTTTGTTTTTGAGGACCATTATTTTAAAAAAAATTATTACAAAGTACTAATGTACTTCAGCAATACAAAACTCAAAATCACAAAAGTACCTGGTGATATAGTGGAAAAATATCACTTCGAATATTCTTTGCAGCATTTCGCAAAAGTTCGTATTGGTTTTTAGATAAATGAGCGTCAAGAATCAGGCTTAGTGCCTCTTCAGGTGAAAACTTATTAATAATTTTCTCTTCATGACATATTTTTTTCGCAGCAGATGTTATGAGTTCTGCCGAAACATTGCTACATAGCTCATTAATTTTATTTTTTTTTGCACGAGGGCCTAAATCCTCATAGCTTTTTGTTGGACGACCACGAGAGCTACACAGTTCAACTCCATCTTCGGGAAGATCCCCAAACGTATAGAACTTGTCAGCCCAAGCTTTATTTTTAAAAAAAAAAAATATTCTATTACGACTAGCGCTTATCCACCGCTGATTAAAGCGCGGCTTAAAAGTTTTTATTAAATAATTTTTAAATACTTTTAAATCATCTTTTTTAATAAAATTATTATTTATTGATACTACATCCACTACTGCATCAACATCATTATTGTAATCAAGCAGAAGATGTACAATTTCACCATTAGATATTTGATAATTATCCATGTTTTATAAATCAATGCACTTATCTCGAAATAAACTTTGCTTATGTTTATAAATTTCTAATGTAAACTGAAAAGAATAATAGAGAAAAAAACTAACGGCAAATTACTAAATAAAGAGATTTGCAAGTAAATTTGCATTAGTTGTTCTTGTATTTTTTTATTTTGAGAAATTAATAAAATAAAACAAAAAGAATTTGCAGGTGAATTTTAATAACATTATTATTATATGTATAAATATCTTTGAATATTTCTCTGAGAAAAAAAAAAACAACAATATTATTGATAAGCGAGATTATTAAATCTCTAATTTCTAATAAAACAGATGTGCTCTTATCATCATTCATTGTTATAACAAGAGGTATGGTTGCTATGGCAACAAGCGAGCAAGCAGCAAACGTAATATAACGAGAGAATGCGTAATAAGCAATAAAAAGTAGCTTGTTTTCTATTTAAACGTTTACTAGACAAAGGCTAGCAAAAACTAGTAGCTGAATTTAACTTTATTGTTTAAATTAGACTTCAAGCTTTCATTTGGTATAAGGTAGAGCACCGCGCTCGACCGCGCACAAAAGTTCTAGTCCATCAAAGTTGAAGAAAATAATAATTTTTAGACTCCTAAGATGAAGCAAATTTTTGTCAAAAAAATTTTTTTTCTTTAATTTTTTTTTTTTTTTAATTTTCATCTTAAATACCTAAATTATGGGAAAATACACAACAACAATACATATTAAAAGTCATTCCAAGACTTTTTAGTTTCTTACTATTTTTTAGGATTTTCTTTCAAATGTTGTGTGGCACACTTTGAGGAAACGCCTACAAAAAAGTAATGAAAATATCGCCCTAGCATTTCAGATACATGATATTCAATATGTTTTTAATGAAATTAATAAATTTCATCATGAGCGGAAAACATGAAATTCAGTATTAATTTCAACTTTTCAACCACTGTGCGTTGCGACATCGATATCGTTGCGTCTTCTATTGAGAAACTTGGAAACGCACGATAAAGGTTTCCTCCCAGGTGTAGTCCTTCTCAGTGCAGGTGACACCTGACGTCATATACTAATTTTTCTGGACTGGATCGTCCATATATATACATTCACCATTACATCCATAAAGTCGGATATTTTTGCTAAATCCACTAGAAATAAAGTGGGCAGTATAGGATTCCTAAAAATAACCAAAAACTTCTGGTTTAGGATATCCAAAACTCCATAACGAATACTTGTTGGTAAGTTAAAATCCAGCGGAAAGTTAACCACGAAATAACCATAGTTTTTTCCTTTCATTAGGTCGGTACAATACGTCGATAACGTTAGTTCATATAAATTTAAAAAAAAAAACGAAGAAAAAGTTAAACCATTATAAACCATATATTAATCTTCCCAAAGGATTCAACGTGAGATCGCGATTAAATTACTTAAACCCCGATTAACGTAAATAATGTAAATTAAATGTTTTATTTAAAATAAAAAAAAAAAGAAAACATTTAAATTAAGTAAATTTCGCCAGAAAATGTAAAACTCAATTTAAAAATTTACTACAAATCAATTTAATTAATGTTATAATCAGTTAGTACTAGTTAATATAATAGTCGTTATATGAAATATGCTAATTTTTTTTAACTCTTTCTCAAAATGAACATAAATACTTAAAATGATAAAGTCCTAAATCTATATAAATATCTTAAAATTAGTATCATAGATCATACAATAAAATTAATCAAATAAATAAAACCCATATAATTAAATAAATAAAAATGAAAATCGCCACAGGTAAAATCTTACAAAAAACAAGTAAGAGTGTTAAATTCGGCTGTGCCGAATCTTTGATACCCTCCACCTCGGTTTGAGTATTGATAATAAATGTAAACAAAATATTGGAAAAATAGGCATGCGTTTCCTATATGCATGCGTTTCCGCTTATATGACATAACTTCTCGTTTAATTTAGTTTTCGCTAATTAAATAGCTCGCCCTTACCTCCATTGCAAAGGTAGTGGTTGTGTAGGGTGGCTATATGCATTAAATCGTGCTAATTGGAGATGGCTGTATAGTTTCTTTTAACTGGCGAAATATTTTTTCATTGCGGCCATGTAGGTCGGATGGAGTAACAAAATAATAACCAAAAAAAAAAAAGCTCTCTCAACTTTTTTATTAAAATATTGCCATATTTGAGAAACATAGACAATAAATTTATAATAATAAATATTCAAATTAGGGATGCCAAACACAAAAAACCAAATATCGCAAAAATTTTAAATAAAATAATTTGTTATCTTTATTTTCTGAAGAACTTCAAATATTCATCCAAAAAAAATTGTGAAAATTTCTATATAAATAACATTCTCATCAAATTGCGTTTATTTATGTAACAATTTTTATGTTCGCAATTCTTAAATATCATTTGAGGTTTTATAAAATTCATTGAATTTAAATTAATGTTTTCTGTAGTCCTATTCTGTAAATTTCAACGATCCGACAATGGCAAAATATATCGAGAGCTATTGTTGTTTGCACTGTCATTTTTTTTTATCCATATGAAATTCCTCATGTCTGTCGAAACTGTCTTTTACATACGATTCATAATTTTTGCTATCACACGTGCACACGTGTATTTCCGTATGACATAACTTCTAAATGTAAACAACAGCTGATTTAATTTGTGAATTTACAAAAATTTATTGTTAAAAAAAATTATATATTTATTAATTGTTAATTAATATTAAACAATTAATTTTTCTTTCAATATTAATCTTTATAATTTACTCTGTTTTTCTTTCGCCACAAGCAGTGTTGTATTTTCATATGTTTGTCATGCAAAAATAGAACCTGTTCTAATTGAAAAATTTACATGTGACTTTCCTCATGTATTGTACATAAACAATGTTTCATATGTATCACACGATGTGTACAACTTGTACATACATCTTAACGACAGTCGACAAATTTATTTTTCTATTTATTTAAATTGTAAACGAGTGGCATCTCTGTCAAAATAAGCGAAAAATACAAAGAAGAATAGAAAAAAACAAATTACTTCGTGTTTGACAGGATGATTTTATGTTTATGTTTAATATCTCTATTTTTTTACTAATATTTCTGTGTATTTATTTAAAAATGAAATAATGAATTGAATATGCTATTTAATTTTTTTATTTATATAAAAAAGTTTTTTCTTAGAAGCAAAATATTTTCATTATTTTATGATTTTTATTTATGTATGACGACATTTCAACCTAAAAATTAAAGTTTTTTATCGATTGTATAAACAACACAAAAATGGTTGTCGTTTAGATAACAACAACAGCTGACTTTAACAATAGCGAATATCGTTTAAAAATTTTACTAATAATTTTGCTTTTTTTTAACGATTCGACTATCGTTAAAAGAAGTTACTGAAAAGCTATTAATTTCTCCTGAATGCCAATATTTTTTTTAATGTAAACATTTTTTAAATGTAAACATATTTGGTGTTTTTTTTTTGGAATTTGATGCAATTGATGTCTTCTAAATTTAAAATTATTATTTCCGACGTTTTGATATGATTTTCTGAATTTCAATTAATATTTTATAATTTATAATTGGAAATTTTAATTCCAGTTTTTAGAATTGATATTTTCTAAAATTTGAATGGAAAATTTAAAAAGTGCAATTTTGTATTTATGTGAATAATACTGCTTTAGTACTTATAAACAATTTTTAAAAATTAGATGTAATCGCAATCAGATATTTTGTAGGTAAAGCAGTATAATAATTCTATATAACTGTGTAGAACTTTTTTGAAAGCGAAAAACTCTTTGATAACTCGGTAACTCTATTTTGTAAAGACAACAAAAAGTTAATATGCCAAACTTATGTTCATATTTGTAAAAGAATAATGAAAAAACGTGTGAAATAAAAGACCAGCACGTGTATACTCTTAACATTGTTATGTATAATATCTATTTGAAAATATTGACATTCATGTTAAAATAGAAATAACTATTGCAAAGCTAATTAGAACAAACAAAAATTGTGGCGCCATCTACTGTGGCATAGTCACGCTGGGTAAAACGAAGTGACACTCTGTTAATGCAAAAGAAATGTATTTTCCCCACAACAAAATATTTCAGAAATTTATTTATTTATTTATTTATTTATTTATTTATTTGTTTGTTAAATGCTATCACAACAAGATAAATCTTATAAGTTAAAGTGATAGCTTAATAATTTGCAAAGTATTATATGTTTTAGAGCTTATTTTAGTATAATGATACATTAGATATAATATTTTAATTGATACAATTATAATTTATTGAACGAAAAATAACAATTTTCAAGGTAATTTTACTAATTCCTTCACTAGTTCCTTTTTAAAACGTAACGTGTTGCTTTCTGTTTGAACGTTATTGTCTAATTTATTCCAAAGACGTGTAGTATAGATGAAAAATTGTCTTTCCGAAATAAGGCTTCTAAATTTTGGTAATATCATATTCTTCCCACGCTGAGATCTAGCAAAAGTAATTTTTGTGTAAAGATATTCAGGCTGCTTATTGTATACGATTTTATGCATCAATACAAGGCATTTAAATCGTAGTAGATTTTCAAAAGTCATATTAAAAATCTGATACGAAAATGCCGATATACTGTCACTTCGTTTTTTGGTAAATACGTATCGAGCTATATTGTTATAGACAACAGTAAGTTTTTTAGTATCAGTACTGTCACAGTTTGCAAATATTTCACACCCATACAGCAGAGTTGGTATGAGATATGTTTTGGCCAAGAGCATTCTTATGTTAAGAGGCGTCGAGGATTGAACAGCCCATAAATTTCTCAACATTCCATATATCTTTCCTGCAACGATATTAATATGGTTAGTCCAGGATAGCTGTGAATTAAAATGTATTCCCAAGTTTGATGACGATTAACACAGTCGATTTTAGCATTGTTTATTTTCAAGTAAACATCAGTATCTACGGTAATCTCATTTTTCGCAATAAAAATATACTTCGATTTGGCAGGATTAAGACTAAGACCATTTTTGACTGCCCATTTATATATATTATTTAAATCATCATTAATTAACTCAGTGCAGGTTTCAATATTCTGTATTTTTGTGCTGATGTATACCTGTACGTCATCTGCATACATTTGGACGCTACAGTGTTTAGGAACTCCAGGGAGATCATTTATGTACATACAGAAAAGTAAGGGGCCAAGTATGGAGCCTTGCGGAACTCCCCTGTCAACGTTGAGGGCTGATGAAGTTATACCATTTAGGTAGACAATTTGTTGGCGGTTTGAAAGATATGAGGACATGAATTTATAGGCTGATTTAGAGAAGTTAAAAAATTTTATTAGCTTAGAAAGAAGGATTGAATGATTGACCGTATCAAAAGCTTTACTGTGGTCTAATAGCACTAAATAGGAAACCATGTTTACATCAAGTTTAGACCTGAGATCCTCTACGACGTCGATTAAAACTGTGATACAACTTCTTCCTTGCCTAAAACCTGACTGCTTTTCTGATAGTAGACTTAGCATTTTTAAATAATCATTTATTTGTTTATACATCAATTTTTCCAAAACTTTTGATAAAAATGGCAGTATCGCAATTGGTCGAAATTCTGTGTTGTTTTTCGGGATTGGGATAACTTTAGCTTGTTTCCACATATCTGGGAATATCGACTTAGTAAGGCTCGTGTTAAACATGTAGGTAAAAAATGGTAAAAGTTTTGGGATAATAATTTTAATAAACTTCGGACTGACTTTATCCACGCCAACAGCATTTGACTTAATTGATAGTATACTTTCCAGAACTTCCGATTGTTCAGCACATCGAAAAGAAAAACCATTTTCTACAGGCACAGATGGGATATTTTCATATTCATTTTCAGTCGGTGTATCTACTTGGATCTCAACAAATTGAGTGTTTAGATTGTCAACATCAACATCAATATTGGCATCACAAATATTTTTTTTACCGATGCCTATTGACCGTATTTCCTTCCATTTTTGTTTACTTTCCATAGCAGATGAAAATTTTTGTTCGTAGTATGACGATTTTACAGTATTGATTGTGTTAACAACTTTATTTCTTAAAGATTTATATAAAATATGTAATTGCGGGGTTTTAAATCTTTTCCATCTGTTATAACTGGCGTCACGACGTTCGATTAAGCTTTTAATAGTAGAATTAAACCACGGTGGCTGCGTGGCCTTGGCAATTTTGGTCTTAACTGGCACAACATTATTATAAATATCAATGAGGTTGTTATGAACGAAAGTTACCTGATTATTTACATTTTCATAATCGTAAATCAAACTCCAGTTAACATCATTGAGCTTTTGGTTCAACATTTCATAATTAATATTTCGAAAATCACGAAAAGTAAATTGATCGTCTGGTGCTTCAATCGGGTTGTCATACACAATCAAGAGAAGGTCATGCCTCGAAAAAACTGGTGCAGAAATCTGATCATACAGCAATATTTTCTTTTTCTGGTTCACAAAAAATACATCAAGTAAACTGTTAGAGCCACTAGGGAAGTGAGTTGGAATAGTTGTATTTATAGGTTGTAAGCCTAGGATTTGCATGGACTCTATAAGCTCATTATCAACAAGAAGATTGCAGTTAAAATCGCCAGCTATAATTATATCATTATACAAAGGCATCAGTGGTTCAATTGTTTCTAAGAATTTGGAAGTATCAATATCTTTTCTCGGCCTATACACAGTCCCCACTAAAAGTTTAGTTTTTTCCTTAGTAGTCAATTCTAAAAACAAGTATTCAATTTCGCTTGATAATGCAGTTTTAAGTTTGACTGAAAAATTTAAATGTTTTTTAATATATACGGCAACACCACCGGCATGTGTTTTTCTGTCAGCACGAGCAAGTTTAAATCCAGGTAACTCATAAATTGCATCATTTATTTTTGGGATAAACCAAGATTCCGATACACAGATAACGTCAATTCCTGACCCAAGAAAAATATATCGGAACTCATCCATTTTACAATTAAGACTTTGGGCATTTATATGAACTATTTTAAGGCCTGATTTCTGTTTAGACAAGATACGAATCATAGTGTAAACACAGTCTTTGGAATTAAAAATAGAATCGCCTATCATTTATCAAAGATTGAAAAGCAACACGTAAGAAAAAACCATTAGAGATAAACCATATAGTGTTAAAAGGAACGGTACAAGAAATGGTACATTTAAAAACGATAATATAAGAAATAAAAATATAATTTGAATCATGTATATAAAAATAATATAGAGATAATAATTGGTTAATAATCACGGCAAATATAGTTATTACAAAAACTGATCGAGTTGTTCAGGCATTTCAATTCGATATGGTTCATCATTTTCATTCTTTTTAACATGCACTATACCACGTTGAGTGTAGGCAGCAACAAGTTTTTCATCTTTTTTTAATTGAAGTGCAGTTTTGAATATTTTATAATTGTGCGGTGTTAAATTTTCATTTATATAAAATGGTTGATTACTCTCGAATCCAACATGATATAAACGTAGAGGACTTTTATTCGCACGACAAAATTCACCAATATTTTTAAGCAGAAAGTTTTTTTCATATGGCGAATACAGTTTAATAACAATAGGCCCGTCATCCAAGTTACGAACATATTTCACAACATATTTGTTGAAGAATTTTTGAATTTAAAATTTTTACATCAGCTTTAAGTTGAACAGTTTCAATGTTCACTGTTTCTAATACTTTCACCCTATCATTTAATTCGCATAGTTCTTTCCTTACATCGTTTATAATTTCTTGTTTCAACTCAGTAAATCTCTTTTCAATTTCATTTATTAGACTACTCTTAGTTTCTTCGAACATTTTTTTTATTTTATCAGATTGCTCTGCAATATATTCATTTTGTTTATTAAATTTAGTGTCTAACCAGCCCCACAAGCGTGATTGTGATTCAGTTGTATTTGAAAACACAAGCTCCGATGTTCTTGGAGCATACGCCGAACAAGTGCCAAGATCAGCTTCGCGTGCTGTTCTCTTAGATTTACGAGGAGACATATTTTTAGTTTAAGAGATAGTTTTAGTTTAAGAGATAGAATATTCTCACTATTTGTTTATTTATTTTTTATTTTTAAAGCCACTCAGTTTTTTGCTTGTATATTTGGTTTTTTTATTTTATATTTTTGTATTTGTTGTTGTACTTCTACGGTTTTTGCTGTTTACTTTCATGCTTTGTTTTATTTATTTGGGTTTCTATTGCTTGTAATTTTTGAAAAACAGAAAGTTTATTCTAATATTTGTGTAATATTTTTATAAAATGATGTGATAATTATTAAAGTTTTGTTTCAATTTTGTATCACTGATCTATGTATGTTGTTTATTAAAAATGTTTATGAGTTTAAATTATTTTTCAGTTTTTATTTGATGATGTAAAAGCAATTATAATTGGAGCGATTAGAAAACACGAGTTAACCGCACAACAACGCATATTTAATTTAATTTATTTATTTAATTAATTTATGTAAATAAAATAATATACCGATTTATTTCTAACATACAGTTATTATGGATATACATATATAGAAGATATGTATGTATATTATTTGTATTATTTAATATGTGTATGTATGTATATGTAAATATTACACACAAAAAATACAACATCAAACGTTATTTTTGTGTTTTTCTCTTTAAATAAATTTATACATAAAATACTTTTTTGCTAAATTTACATTGTTTTTTATTTATTACCAACTAGGTATTTTAGCATTATTTGCTTCAGATGTTGGTGAATTTTTACTCCCTTTATATTAACTCGTAGTATCTGCTTGTCGAAAAAATTTTGGATCGATTTTAACCCCTATCCCGTGACCCATTCGATCTGAAATTTTGCAAGCAGGCTCGTGGTAATAACAGAAATGATCTAGCAAATTTTTTTAGTAATGCCAAAACAATGGAAACTTTTAAATTTTTCTACCAGAGTTAATAAAAAAAATGTACAAAGGGTTTGTTTTTGTTATATTATTACCACAACGACCACAAAAACAACAAGTCCAGCTATGACAACAACACAACATTTAGAATAACAATAAGAACAATATAGAAACATCATATTTTTCATTTTTTTTTACTTTTTCAGAGATTTCCCTGGACCTGTTCCACCGATTTTAATGATTTTTGAAATAGAAATCTTCCCATGAATTTGGTGAATCATCCTCACTAAAAATTATCACTGTAGCTGCACTATTGAGGGCGAGATCGTGACAAGAACAACATAGAAAATTATATTTTTTCAAGACTTTTTTTAGTTCGTCATTCAAATCTCGGGCCCTTATGGACCGATTTGGACGATTTTACATAGCAAACTTTTCAGGATGTTAGTGAATCATTTTTCATGTCAACTGGCACCCTAGCTCCCCGATTGATGCCGTCATCGTGATTTCCACAGACGGACAGACGGACATCGCTATATCAACTCCGGTTGTTATAAGGATCACAAATATATATATTTTATGGGGTAAAAAATTTTTTTTCTAATTATTACAAACGGAATGACAAACTTATATATACCCTCTGCAGACTGGAGTGGAGGGTATAAAAATTCTAAATTGCTTAAAATTCAAAAAAGAAAAAAAAAATATAAGATTATTAACAAAAGGTATATGCAAGAAAATCCATCATAATCATAATCAATTCTTTCCCAGAATCATCAATAACATCATCGAGGATCGAGGAGGCCTTTTCGTTCATCGTTGTTAAGTTGGGTGAGTGAAACCGAACCTATTCCAAATATTAATTTTTTTCTTGCATATAGTAAAACAAACAAAAGTAAGAATCAATGAAATAGTAAAAGAAGAAAAAGTTATTAATGAGTGTGACGTCACCAAGTGTGTGCAAATTTTTTTTTTTTAGTACTCTCAATAAGAAGTTTGATAATTGAGTAAATGTAAACTCATTTTTTTCACTTCATTCATTCATTCATTTGTTTGCTTAGTTAAATATGTGTTAACATTTACATAGTAATGTTTAAGATCATTACTCTCACTACTACTCCTTTTGTTGCAATTTTGTTACCGTTACCGTGTTAAAAATCGAAATAATTTTCAACACGGCAAAAACGTCACGTTATCGTTTTTTGATGTGTAAACATCTATGCGATCAGGGGGGTAAAAATCACAAACTTCCCTTACGGAAGCGGAACTATTTACGGAAATGGAAGCTACAATTATTTAGCTGATTCATCAACCAACAGAAAGCGCCATGAATGTATAGCATACAACTGCAACCATCAAGTATGACAAACATAGCAGTTGCTTGCTATACACATGTAGATAGCGCTTACTGCTTGAATAGATGTTTTTATTCACAAACCACAATGATTTCCAGAATTGCACCAAAATATTTCGGTATTTTGTTTAGTTTTATTTGAGTTCTAAAGAAAACCGCGTCTTTACTCTATTTGGAAATGTTTTTTCTGTTTTTTTAATACAGACGATGGAAACATCAATTCTGTTTGTTTATTGAATATATTAGTACATACTAAAGAACTATATGTGGAAGAAAATAAATTTTATATTCAGCTATAAAATTTGCAAAAATTTATAAAAATTTCTATATTTTTATATTAGTTTATAAAATACTTAAAATTTTCATTATCATTATTATTTATAAAATTTTTAAAATTGAATATATTAGTACATATTAAACAAATATATGCGGAAGAAAATAAATTTTATATTCAGCTATAAAATTTTCAAAAATTTATAAAAATTTATACATTTTTATATTAGTTTATAAAATTCTTAAAATTTCAATTATCAGTATTCATTATTATTAATAAAATTCTTAAAATTTTCATTATCTTAAATGTTCTCCATTTTTGTCTTTTATTTTCTTTAGTCCGATATACAAAACAACATTAAAGCACTGCTCTCAATTAAATAATAGAGCAAAAACAGTAAACATTGATACAGCCGTGGAACATTCAGGTTGGAAACATAAAATATCAAAATAATTTGATTTTTGACGAACCAAAATTGACACATAAATTTGGACATGAAACATTACTACACACGATGGATCATTAAGGGAAACATGCCGGTCATTTGTATGGGGACTAGGTCTGAACATGGACCGATTCTCACCAATTTCAATAGCGTTCAGCACATAATAAAAAATGCTTTAATTTTTAGATGTTTACACATCTTCCTTGTGATCGGACTCACATGATTTTTTTTTTTTTATATATCTTAAAAAACCAAAATAAAATATGGCGAATATTTTGTAGAAATAAAATTGAGAAAGGGTAAATTTTTGTTATACAAGTATTTTTTCCTATTTTTCTAAATTATGAATTATATTGCGCTTTAAACTGTGAATTGTTAATTTACAATTATAATTTTGTGCCTAATAAAAAACCTAATGGGTTGAATGAATCGTTTAAATTCTAATAATGAATTGCTAAATAACGTTCTTTTGTTTTCTATCATGGGCTAATTAGTTAGAGTTAAGTCCTTTGTGAGATCCTAGATTAAAATATTCTTTTGTCACTGGGGTCATGGTTGGGTGGGTAAAGAGGCAAGGATTTTCCGTAACACCTGAAAATTCAAACTGAGGAAGACATGATCAATACCATATAGTTTAGAGTCACTTTGCATATTCATATGGTCATAGAGGGGCTTTGTTTTGTAAACTATGATTATACCAAACCATTTAGAGTAGTTTTTATTTTCTTTAGTAATTTCTGTTACTAAATAGGAAGTCTATATAAAATATTTGTAATGGTACCGAGGATTGAAAGGAAAGGTCACGAACCCCGCACCGACTGATCGCTAGCGATTATAAGGCTCCCACAGACCTCTTCCTGCTTTCTCTTTAATGCGGTTTCATGCAATAAAGGTTTACTTTTTAATCTTTCGTTTCTTGAAGCCTCCATAAAAATATGAAACTTTTGTACAGTTTCATCCAATAACAACTGAAACATCACAGATAAAATGGCGTTACTGATAAAATGGCGCTACAGATTAACTGGTACATTACACGTGGGCTGGGCTCAGCTAGTGATATTAACACGTATACGGGTTTTTTGCGAAAATATAAATTTTGTAGATTTTTTTAATAAATATATTCATACAGTCGAAAACTATTTTTTATGGTGACATTTTGGAAACATTACACCATTACTTAGATTTTTATGAAAAGAAATTTATAAGATATAATTTTACATGGCGCAATTTGGAACTCAAATTGTTTTTCTTTTAAATTTCCTCTTTGAATGCACAAATATAAAAAACGAATTTTTTGACTTAAATTGAATGAAATCGATATAGGTCACATATGACTATTTTAAATATGGGAATGTCAATGATTCGTTGATTTGTGCAATAATTTCGTCAATTTTTTCCAAAAATGGGAAGAAAAGTTCAAAAAAATGCACGAAAACCCCAACTGGCGGCTGTTACAAAAAAACATAAATGTGAAAAATGGAATTCCCAACCCAAAAACCCCTGGTATACACATTTTCAATTATTTTTTACATTTGAATGTGCATTAATGTAAACATCATGAAAATAGCTTCATCGAAATTTTGTCAGGGTCGAAATTGATTTTAGAGGTATGGTTCCTTGGGAAAATATACTTATTATGGCCCATAGTACCAGAATCGCAAAGAACGCACGGAGTAAAAAATTATTGACCCAACCTACTATCTACATATATATATGTATGTATATAAAAGCGAACGTATGTATGTTTATTTGTTTGTCTTAGAAGGGGCTAAACCATTAGACCGATCTTCCTGAAATTCTTACAGTCTTACGGTGTATCTGGAAGGAAATATGGGCTTTTCTTTTTTTGATATTTTTAGTGGGCGTGGTACCTTCCATACAAAGTGAGTTTTTAGTATCACATATCACATATATTGAGTACTACTAGCAGATTCTAGAGCTCGAAATTCGAGTGCAATTTCTAGGCAGCTTTATATTTCAATTTAGCCAATTCAAAAACCAAAATATTTTTGGTTTATTATTAGTATGAATGAAGATAATAAACTCATTAACAAACACATTAATAAATTTAATAAACACACACATAGCATATGTATAACTTTATGTATGTGTTAGTAGCAACTTTAAATGCAATTTACTCAAAATAAAGAAAAAGAATTAAAAATCTGTAGATCTAGTGGACAGCTAAAAAGAAATACCTTTCAAATAATATATGGTTGGTCAAAACCGGGATAAAACAGTAGAACAAAACATCGGTAACAAGAAATCGCTTAGCCTATTTATATTAAAGATAACAGGGAGAGAGCTTTGGAAATTCGTGTGAGGTCATCTCTTATTAATATTATACACATATCTAGTACTATGACAAGGACAGCATAGAAAATTTTTCTGATATCATATATTACTAATGTGAGTAGTCGGACAAAAAATGGGCGGGATTGGACTAATGAGCGTGGCACCTCCATACAAAGGGTATATTAAATGTCATATGTCTGCAGTACTGTAGCGGTGAGATCCTTGGGACTTTGCGTGAGCCCATAAGTATTTCATGTGATTGGCCAAACAGAAAATGGATGTTATCAGAGTAGTGGGCGTGGCACCGCCCGTCGAAAAGTATATATACAATAACTTATAACTGGATTACTTTAAAAAGGGAAAGCCTTGACAATTTGTAGGAGTCCATCAGATATTATGTGAATAGTCAGGTAAAAATGGGCGGGAAAATATTAGTGGGCGTGGCATCTTCTAAACAGAAACTATGAAGTACCATCAAAACGACAGTCTTGAAACTTTTGACAAGCAAAATAATTACCAATCTGAGTAGTTGTGGGCGGAATAGTCATCATCAAAAATCCCCAAAAAAAAATCAAAAATCGCCAAAACCGAAAATCACGAAAAACGAAAATCGCTATAATAAAAAATTGCCAAGTGATATTTAAAATTCAAGGCCAATCGTTAAGTGTTGCCAGATTCAATTTTGAAAATCCACAATTTTCTAATGGGCAGCTGTAGTATGTAGACGAAAATTTTGATAGTTTTTGCACCGCATGAAAAACAAAAAATGATGTATACAATCATTCATTAAAAAAAAACTAAAATGAAAGGTTTTTTTTTCTGGAACAGTACCAACTTCGTAGGACAAATTGATTATGAAGAGATACGTGTTAATAAATCGTGGGATAAATTTAATAATAAATTATTACAACAAACGGATTGAATTTTTAAAATTTTTCTGAAGTGTTTTAATATTTTAGGTCATATTTTGGCACAGTGTTGCCCGATTTTCCCCATTTTAAACGTCAAACTGCTCCAATTAATGACAAACAATACTATCCTTAGTTTACTAAGCTAAATGGTTTAATTTTTAAATGAGCGTAATTTCAACAGATGGACGGACAGATATCACTATATCTACTCGAGTTGTTAATAATGAACAAGAATGTGTTTACCCTACGGGGTTGAAAATTAATTTATTGCTGCATTACAAACGGAATGACAAACTGATATATTATACGCTCTGCATATTGATATCGACTGTATAAAATACACTTTACGGCTTTAAGAAATACAAATTTTTTCTTAAATATTTATAGCTTATTGATTTTCAATAATTTTTCAAATTTATTATTTTTTACTGTTTTCTTTTAACTTCTTTCTTGCGCAGTCAGTGTCGATTTCACACAGTTGTTCTAATAAGTGTAAAGCAATTATTTGCTACATTTTCCAAACAATAATAATGATGACAACAAAACAATATTAATACTACATCATTGTATGACAGTGGGATACGGAATTCTATTATTGTTGTACTTAATAAATTCCTGACAAATAAAGTGGCACCACAAACCAACACTTGTTGCTTCAAATAATTCCTAAACTGGATGACATGTTAAGAGGAAGAACAAAAAAACAAAGTGTCATCATCATTTTGTATGTATATGTATGTGTGTGTTACTATTAGACAACATTTTATTCAATTTGCTATGAGAAGAAATTAAAAATCACCAGTTTTGTTTAGAACAAACAGTGTAGTTGTTGTTAGTTTCTTCGTAGTCATAAATTTTAACGACATATGAGAAAGATTAAGGTTTTAGTATGAATTTTTTATTTGTATTTTGCTATTCAGGGTCAAGTTAAATTTATGTGATGATTAAATATTTTAAGGCGCCTTTTAAGGAAAATAAATGTGACTTAGGATACTGTACATACTTCCTAACGACTCAATGTTATAAATATTTATATTTTTATTGTAGGGCCTACAACAAATGACCATTGTTTAAACTGTTGTTTTTGTTTTTTTTTTAAACGGCTTTTGTTGTTTCAATCTAAAAGCTCTTATATTTTGTGTTTATTATATTCAGAAATTTTGTAAAATTCATCTTATTTTTTTTTTTTTTAAAACCGTTGAAAATTTTAGGCAATAATGAAATTCTTCTTAAAAGAATAACAAGTAAAAATGTTTTGAAATTCTATAACCTCTAAGATGAATTTTTTTATAAGAAAAAAAAAAAATATATTGCTTTTGCAAAAAATAAATTTGCCCCCAACCTCTAAAAAGTTTATCCAATGATTAAAGAAATACAAACACAATCATTAACTCCGTACTAACACACTAAAGTCAAGGATCTCTGAGGCAAGAAAAAACAATATATTAAATTCCTAAAACCTTTTTCTTAAAAATTATAAAGGGACTATTTAAATTAACCACATTTCTCAAAATGAAATATCTTAAAATAGTTACTTAAAAAAAAATAAATAAATAAACAACTTCAAAAAAGTAGTTTATCCAAAAAATTATATTTGTTTATAAAAGTCTTTTTATAAACAAAGCTCCTCTCACAAAAGGCATTTTTAAATAAAGTCCTTTCTCCGAAACAATTTTTTTAAAAATTCCTTCCTTCCGGATAGTATACCATCACTGGTGCTGAAACAGTGCTCTTCGACGCTAGCCAGTCCATTGGCCAACCTTTTCAGCCTTTCGTACCGTCTTTCCCTCTTGCTGGAAAGTTGCTAAGTTGTCCAACCAATCCCTAATAACCCTGAAACTTACCGTCCAATTGCAATCTGCTCTGCGCTCTCAAAAGTGATGGAGAGCATGATAAATTTCCATCTTGTGAACTAGTTAGAGGCCAACTCACTTCTTAATGATCGACAGTATGGCTTCCGTAGGAATCATTCTACGGGAGACCTGTTAAATCTATTTTCTGAGCGCTGGAGTCGATTTATTTGCAATTTTGGCGAAAGTAAAGTGGTTGCTCTGGATATTTCCAAAGCATTCGATCATGTATGGCATGGTGCATTGATATCAAAGCTTATTGCATTTGGGGTCGGTTATGACTTCTCTCGATTTATATCGAGTTTTCTCAGAGACCGAACAATACCTGTTGTTATTGATGGGGTCTCATCTAATGTGTTTTAGCTTAATTCAGGGGTACCCTAAGGTTCCGTTCTTTCTCCTTCTCTTTTTCTTATCTTTCTTAACGACCTTCATGGTCAAACTTTTAATTCTATTTACTCTTTCGCAGATGACAGCAGCATTTGTCATTCATATTCCTATAACTGTAGGCCAAGCCTCTTGGTAGTTGGGGGGGGGGGGGGGGGGCAAAAGGCAGACAATGAATGACACACTCAATCAAGACCTGTTAACAATTTGTAACAATTTGTAGTCTATTGTCCAGTTTACCGCACAACGCATTACAGAGGGAATTCGTTTATCAGGTGAACCAGCCGTATGTGGAATAAACTCCCCGCAGAGGTCTTTCCTGACAGTTACAATCTAATAAAATTTAAGTCAAATATCTACAAGCACTACTCCCTCTTTCCTCCTTCCCACAACCTATTTTCCTGAAATCAACAAAATGCATTGCA
The DNA here is from genome assembly GCA_963682025.1 of Cordilura impudica. Classification (NCBI taxonomy): domain Eukaryota; kingdom Metazoa; phylum Arthropoda; class Insecta; order Diptera; family Scathophagidae; genus Cordilura; species Cordilura impudica. Next base: position 53,340,342 of record OY821521.1, read on the forward strand.
TTTGTAGGGGGCATCCCCTGAGTGTTGGTTAATAAAAAAAAAAAAATGTATAGTTTTTCCAAAAGAGTGCATATTTAAACAAAGGACCAATTCGAAAAAAATATTTTTTAAATGACCTGTTCTAAAACAAATAAAATAATCTATAATATTAATAGGCTAGTCGATTTTTTTACAATTTTTTTTTCTACCGCTTTATCCCGCATTTCACCAAGTGTATATTAATTGAACGGCATTTATTTTTAGCTGTTCACCAGATTTACAGATTTTAAAATTGCTACTAACACATACATAAATTATACATATGCTATGTGTGTGTTTATTAAATTTGTTAATGTGTTTGCTAATGAGTTTGTCATTTTCATTCACAATAATAATAAACCAAAAAAGTGTTGGTTTATGAATTGGCTAAGTTGAAAGTTGCTTAGAAATTGCACCCGAATTTCGAACGCTGGAATCTGTTAGTTTAATTAAAAGGATTAACAAAAATAACTTTTCAAAAAGCATTTGTTTTTAGTACGTTTTTAAAATAGTACCTTTTTCAAATAGTACATTTTAAGAAAGTTCCTTTTTAAAAAAAGAAACTAATTTAAAAATTTACCTTTTTAAAAAGAATCTCTTCTAAAAGAAAAAAATCTTTTTTAAATAAGCACTATAAAAAAATATCGCATAAAAAAGTATTTTTTTAAAGTAAATTTTTTAAAAAGAAGTCTAAAAAAAATCTTTTTAAAAAAAGTACTTTTGAAAAGAAGTACCTTTTTTAAAAAACTGCCTTATTAAAAAAGCACCTTTTACAAAAAAATGACCCCTTTGAAATGAAGTACATTTTAAAGCAATAACTTTTTAAGAAGTAATAAAAAAAAGTATCTAAAAAAAAAGCTTTTTCAAAAATACCTTCTTAAAAAGGTGCCCTTTAAATATGTACCCTTTTGAAAAAGGTACCATTTTAAAAAGTTACATTTTTGAAAAAAGTACCATTTAAAAACAGTACCTTTTTAGAAAAAGGACCTTTATAAAAAAAGAATAATTAAAAAACTACCTCTTCTCAAAGAAACCATCCTTAAAAAACTACTATAAAAAAATACTACGCAGAAAGCACATTTAAAAAAAACACATTGTTAAAAACGTAGCTTTTTAAAAAAATTTCTTTAAAAAATATCTCTTAAAAGAAGTACGTTTCAAAAAAATGGTACCTTATTAACAAAGTGCTTTTTTTAAAAAAGGACCTTTTTAAATAAAGAACTTTTTTAAAATTTCAGCTTTCTCAAAAACAATTTTAAAACAACTTTTTAATAAGTCCTTTTAAGAACTCCTTTAAAAAATACGTTTTTTAAAAAGGTAACTTTTTATAAAAAGTACCATTTGAACAAATTATCTTCTTAGGAAACGGACCTTTTTGAAAAAGGGAAACTTTTTAAAAAAAGAATCTTTTTAAAAAAGTAAAATCTGAAAAATCGCCTTTTTAGAAAAAGGGACCTTTTTCAAAAAAATTAAACCTTAATAAAAATACTTCTAGAACAAAAAAATTATTTAAAAAAATACTTTAAAAAAAGAACTATAAAACTAATTATTCAAAAAGTACCTTTTTAAAAAAGTAGCTTTTTAAAAAAGTGATTTTCATAAAAGTGAAAATCTTTTTTAAAAAAATTTTTTTTAAGCACTTTAAAAAAACTTTTTAAGACGGATACTTTTTAAAAAAAGGTACCTATCAAAATAAGTACATTCAAAAAAGTACGTTTTTAAAAAAGCATCTTTGAAAAAAGCATCTTTTAAAAAGCTACCTCTTCTAAAAAAATTTATTTTTTGAAATGAGCACTATAAAAAAATCTTTAAAAAGGCAATTTTTTAAAAGTAAATTTAAAAAAGCAGCTTTTAAACAAATATATTTAAAAAAAAACTTTTAAAAGAAGTAGCTTCTTAAATAAAGTACCTTATTAAAAAAATACCCTTTCTCTTTTAAAACTAAATTTTCTTAAAAACAATTTAAAAAAATAAATTACATCTTGTTTTTTTTTTAAAGTACCTTTTCAAAAATTAACGTTTTTGTTGTTAGGTGGTTTTTTTAATACCTTTTTAAAAAAGTACCCCTATTAAAAATACCACTTTTAAAAAAGTATCTTTTTAAAAAAAGTGTCATTTGAAAAAACCTCCATTTTGGAAAAAATTACCTTTTTAAAAAGAGAAACTTAATAAAAAAGAAACTTTAAAAAAAAGTATCATCTTAAAAATCACCATTCTAGAAAAAGGACCTTTTTTAAAATAAGAAACTTTAAAAAAAAACTTCTAAAAGAAAAAAATTCTTTAGAAAAGCACTTTAAAAAATAACTATTCAAAAGCACCTTTTTAAGAAAGTTCCTTTTTAAAAAAGTAGCTTTTTTAAAAAAATACTTTTTACAAAAGGAAAAATCCGTTTTAAAAAAATATTTTTTTAATCACTTAAAAAAAAAATTTTTAAGAAGGTTACTTTATAAAAAAAAAGTACCTATCTAAAAAAAAAGTACGTTTTTAAAAAAGCATCTTTTTAAAAAAGTATCTCTTCTAAAAGAAAAAAATTTGTTTAAATGAGCACTATAAAAAAAATATCTTATAAAAAAGCATTTTGTAAATACGTTATTAAAAAAGCAGATTTTAAACATATGTTATCTTAAAAAAATACCTTCTGAAAGAAGTACATTTTTAAATAAAGTACCTTATAAAAAAAATATCTTTCTAAAAATGGTCACTTTTATTAAAACTTATTTTTATTAAAAACTATTTTAAAAAATTACTTCTTAAAATTAAAATTACCCTTAAAAAAATTTTCTTATAAAAAAAGTATCTTATTTAAAAAGTTCCGCTTTAAAAATGTTCATAAACAATGCACTTCACTAAAAAAAATAAGTACATTTAAAAAATCACCTTTTTTAAAATGTACGTATTTATAAAAAAATTATAATCTTTTGCAGAAGAATGTCCACATTTTACGATTACCAAATATAAGATCATTTGACCGAAAAATATCACTGAATTTTCATAAAAATGTTTATAAAGCTCAACAGTTTCTATTTAATACTATTTTGGAAATATTTTTGGTCTCAATGAAAAAATTTTTTATGGACAAGTTCTGGAGGTTGGAAATAACTAGAAATATCTGTATGAAATATGTGCCAAAAATACCACAGAACGTGTGAACATTGTTTTCAAATGACATTAGTATTTTAACTACAATGGGCAGAAATATGAAAAAAGTGATAAATTCGACTGTGTCGCGTCTTTCATATCCTCCAACTGTGTCTTAAACTCAATATTAAAACTAATGTTGGGTACGCTTACCATTTTAATACACTCATTTAACCTTTAAGTTCCAACTAGTATAGCCCAGCACTCGAAATTGGAGTGCAAATTCTAGAAAATATTATTTTTTAATTCAATTTATGTCTTCCAATGTTTTTAAATTCTTTCCTTTAACTCATACTCTCTGTCTGTCTGTCTGTCTGTCTGTCTGTCGCGTGTCAACCCCATTCCCCCTTATACAATTGATCTGAAACTTGACCCATAATCTTGTTGTGAAAAAAGATTAATTTCGGGGTAGTCACTCACAGTCACGCATAGTCACGCCCAGTCACGGAGTGATCTAAATGTCATTTCCCCCCATCCAATCCACCTCAAACTTGGTCCATACACTTGCTGTGAAAAAAGATTAACTTTGACTTAGTCACGCACTGTCACCCATGGTCGCACACAGTCACGGAGTGATCTAAATGTCATTAGCCCTCATCCGATCGATCGAAAACTTGGTCGATAGACTTGCTGTGAAAAAAGATTAACTTTGACATAGTCAGGCACAGTCACGGAGAGATTAAATCCTCACTTTCCCTCATCCGATCGATCTGAAACTTTGTCCATAGACTTGTTGTGGCCATAGATAAATTTTAAGATAGTCACACACAGTCACGCACAGTCACGGAGATATTCAAAACTCATATGCATAAGGAAAGAAAGAGTTTTAACAAAAACTTTGTTTTTATGAGTTAGATTTTTTTAATCTATATATCTGTGGTCACAAGCATTAACCGCCTAAGTCGAAAATCATACTTTTGAGAAAAATAGCTTTTTATATAAATGTAATGAGGTTTCATTACGACTTAGGTCAGAATGTTTTCATAAATAACTTTTTAATAAACAGTACTAGAGAAATGGGGATTTCACGTAAATATAAAGCGTTTTTAGTAGAACATGATAGCAAAGATAACCCAAATCGTCGGATACCATGCTTTCGAGAAAAATAACTTTATATACAAATGTAATGGGGCTTCATAACGACAGTGTTTTTTCATTAATAACTTTTTATTTAACAGTGTAAGAGAAATGGGGATTTCACGTAAATATAAAGCGTTCTTATTAGAATAGTTATGATAGCATACATAACTCAAATCGTTCTTAAGTCGACTTAGGCGGTTATCGCTTGTGACCACAGATATATAAAAAAATTTTGAATATTTAAATGAGCCTAAAGGTATATTAATCAATTTTAGCAATTCATAATTCAACACAGAGCGTCTGTTATATAATTTAAATCATTCGCATTAACAGGGTGTTACGAATTGTTACAAATATTTTATTTAATTTAATTTAATATATTTTTAAGACAGATTAAACCTATATTTTATCATTCTCAGCTTCTCCTCCATATGAACTATAACTAAGCCAATTTTCACACTCCTCCATGCCCGCATATTGATTTAAAACGGAACTAAAATTTACCTTCACGTTTTAAATATAGATGCCATTAAAATTTATGGTTATGTATTTTTCTTTTTTAACCCGTTTTATTATAATATCTAATTTTTTATTTTTTAGAAAGACAATAATTTTATTTCATGAAAATATTCATTATTTTCCTATCACTATTTCCAGTGGTTAATGCGGTTATGCGTTTAAACCATACCACAATTATAACAAGTACGACTGTTAAACTTGGCTATGCTGAATCTTTGACACCCGCCATCTGGGTTTCCGTTTACATTTATATCTGGACTTATTAAAATAAGAAGAAAAAAATAGTCTCTCTTAAAGTACAGACATTTTTCTAAATATGTTCTTGCCTAGCGTAATCAATTTCAGATAAACTTCCATAATCGATGTCAAAACATATCAAACGACTTACATATGCAAATCCACATAAACATTTAAACTCACATTAACATTTAATATACTAAGTAGATATGAGTAATGCGATACAAAAGTAGACGAGTTATTTGTAGCTCTGGATAATCATAATGATAAAGCAATTATTAGTAAAGGCGTCCCATTCTCTCTCATTACAAATTAAATTTAATCAACATTGGTGGTAATCAGTCATTAGATAGAAATACTAATAGTGCCACAGTTGTGGGTGGCTGGCTGTATATTAGTTTCGAGTACTAATGTCAAGAATCCAACAGTTGACAATAATGTCATCAACATCTTCATCGCAGTACTTGTATAGAGAAGACTTTGTACGAGTGTAGGTGAGTAAGCAGATTTGTACATAAATATAGTAATATATGTAGAATAGGGTGGCCCTTAACTATATGGAGGGAAAAAAAAAGTGTGCAAACTCCCGGTAGCACCCCTAGAAATATGCGATTAGCAAAAAAAAAAAATGAGAAATACAAAAGTTTTGGCCCAATCAAAAAACATTTAGAGGTGGCTCAAGGCGATTGAAAATTTCATGTGTGTTTATATGGCGAAAATATGACGAAAATTTCGTTCTATAATTTAATTTTTCCGAAAACTTGTTATATAATTCGGGATCAGTATTAAATTATCATTTCAAAAAACTGTAAAACTTCAAAATCGAATAAAAACACGCCACGAAATTGCAAACACCCCAGAACACTTTTGTGTCAAAAAAAAAAATCATGTGAGTCCGATCACAAGGGAGATGTGTAAACATCTACGCCCGTATTCATAATGAAATTCTAGCAGTTGGCTAACTTTTTTTCATACAAATTTTTAAATTTTCGTATGAAAAAAAGTTAGCCAACTGCTAGAATTTGATTATGAATACGGGTGCTAATAATTAAAGAAAACATCAACATCATATTTTCCAGTGCATAAAAAATAAGTCGATTATGCTGTTTTCTGAAATTCAATTGATGCTTTCTGAAATGCAATCGATGTTTTCTGAAATTCAATTGATGTTTTCTGAAATTTAATTGATGTTTTGTGAAACTCGAATGATGTTTTTTGAAATTATATTGATGTTTTCTGAAATTCTATTTATGTTTTCTGACATACAATTGCTGTTTTCTGAAATACAATTAATGTTCTCAGCAATTCAAATAATGCTTTTTGAAATTCAATTGATGTTTTCTGAAATTCTATTTATGTGTTCTGAAATTCAAATGATGTTTTCTGAAAAACAATTGATGTTTTCTGAAATACAATTGATGTTTTCTGAAATTCTATTGATGTTTTCTGAAATTTAATTGATGTTTTCTGAAACTCGAATGATGTTTTTTGAAATTATATTGATGTTTTCTGAAATTCTATTTATGTTTTCTGAAATTCAAATTATGTTTTCTGAAACTCGAATGATGTTTTCTGAAATACAATTGATGTTTTCTGAAATACAATTGATGTTTTCTGAAATTCTATTTATGTTTTCTGAAATTCAAATGATGTTTTCTGAAATTCTATTTATGTTTTCTGAAATTCAAATGATGTTTTCTGAAACTCGAATGATGTTTTCTGAAATTATATTGATGTTTTCTGAAATTCTATTGATGTTTTCTGAAATTCAATTGATGTTTTCTGAAACTCGGATGATGTTTTCTGAAATTATATTGATGTTTTCTGAAATTCTATTTATGTTTTCTGAAATGATGTTTTCTGAAATTCTATTTATGTTTTCTGAAATTCAATTGATGTTTTCTGAAATTTTATAGATGTTTTCTGAAATTCTATTTATGTTTTCTGCATTCAAATGATGTTTTCTGAAATTATATTGATGGTTTCTGAAATACAATTGATCGAATGATGTTTTCTGAAATTATATTGATATTTTCTGAAATTCAATTTATGTTTTCTGAAATTCAAATGATGTTTTCTGAAATTATATTGATGGTTTCTGAAATGCAATTGATGTTTTCTGAAATTCTATTGATGTTTTCTGAAACTCAATTGATGTTTTCTGAAACTCAAATGATGTTTTCTGAAATTATATTGATGTTTTCTGAAATTCTATTTATGTTTTCTGAAATTCAAGTGATGTTTTCTGAAATTCTATTGATGTTTTCTGAAATTCAATTGATGTTTTCTGAAATTATATTGATGGTTTCTGAAATACAATTGATGTTTTCTGAAATACAATTGATGTTTTTTGAAAGACAATTGGAAAATGTTTAGAAAAGAACATATCATAATTTTTTCACAAATACAATCAGATAAAGTCACACCGATTTACACTTCAGCTCACACCAATGTGTTACGCTGTTTTTGCGATTGTATTGTGAAATACAAATTTACCCCCCTGCGCCTATAGATGTTTACACATCAAAAATATTCAAAGGCTAGAGTTCTTATTATATGATGAACTCATCTATAATATTAATAGGCTAGGCGATTTCTTGTGACCGATGTTTTGTTCCACCGTTTTAGCCCGATTTTGATCAAACTATATTATTTGAAAGGTATTTCTTTTTAGCCGTTTTGCAGATTTACAGATTTTTAAATTTTTTCCTTTATTTTGAGTAAATTGCATTTATATTTGCTACTAACACATACATAAAATTATACAATGCTATGTGTGTGTTTATTAAATTTGTTAATGTGTTTGTAATAAAAATGATTTTTTTTTTTGTATTGATTTGTGAATTGGCTTTAATTGATTAGCATACCTTTAGGGTCTTCATTTAATGAAAAAATACAATTTCCTAGAATTTGCATTCGAATTTCGAGGGCTGGAATCTGCTTGTTTAAATTATTAGAAGAAATCTAAACTATTCAATTTTCTATATGAAGAAAAAATAGTTTTTAAATAAAACACAATATAATATATATATATATAATGCCTATATGACATAATTAATTTTCGCAAACATTAACCAGAATCTAAAATATTATAAAAAAAATTTAATTTAAATTTACGAATTGTTATACTATTTTCAGCAGTTCACTTCATTTGAAAGCTCTGGTATCCCTGGTTTAACAATCTGGCTACAAAGTTAACATCTGTTTTATTTTTTGAAGTTGGCAACTCGAAATCAGATGGTTGTATAAATTTGTATGATTTTGTGAGATTTGTGAGATTTTTTGAGTGGTAGCAAGCGATAGTTATTGTGTTTATTAATTAAATATAAAAATAATAAAAGTGAAATTTATTAAAATAGAATGTTACAAACAATAAAAAAAAGTGTTAAAAACACGAGTTACTTAGGTTTGTCTCTCCTACCATAATTCCAATTTCGAATGCATTGGGTAATTGCCCATGAACAGTTTCTCTTGAAAATATTTTTTCACCAATACAATCATAAGTCACACAGCGTTATCTCCTTCAGCTCACACCGATATAAGTTACGCTGTTTTTGTGATTGTATTGTGAAATAGAAATTTACCCCCTGCGCGTATAGATGTTTACACATCAAAAAAAAAAAAATAGGTCATGAAATTTGATGGCATCTTTTTCAATTTTGACAAATTGCTTAAAGCCATAATTTTTTAATAAGTACTCAAATATTAAGTATTGTTATATTACCACGCTGTTAACCTATTGCGCATTGAGACCGAAAATGGGATATTTTTTGTATAAAATTTTGAAAACTCCTTTTTCAAGTTTAAAAAAATTTTCTTAAACAAAATTTAAAAAAATTGATCCGACACTTTAACGTTTTGTTAAGCGCATATTACAGATTAACTGTGTGAATTTTTAAGTAAATCCCTATGCCAGAATTTTTTGACAAGGCGTTTATTTTTGCGGATTTCGAGAAAAATGGGATTTTTGTAAAATATTCTGTAAATGTACTCTTCCTAAATACTTTGTATCAAAAATTCATAATTTTACTACTTTTAATTTTTATCCTAATAGCCTATGGCTTCGGAAAAAAACAATATGACCCCAATAATCCTTTTGGAATTGCGGTCACATATGACCCCAAGCTAATTAAAGATAATTTATTCAAAAAATTAAATATTTTGTAAGTGCTGTTGAAGTTTTAGATGCGAAGCGACGCTTAAAATATAATAACAAAATGTGTAGAACTTCCGTTCCTAAAATTTGGGGTAAATCCGAGAACGTTAACCCATTATTTGCCAAGGCCAGCTTTAGATTTTAAGATAGTTTTAAATAAAAAAAAAATACCGAAAACAAGTTTTTCTATTAAACTCGATGAAACCACTATTTCGAATTTAAGAAAAATAATTCGGTAAATTTTTATTTATTTAACCCTTCAGTGCTCCTGGGATCAAAATAATCCATTGTGATATATCTTTGTTGTATTTATCTGCTTATTGCCCGCGAATATGATTTAAAACAACTTTTAACCAATTTTGTTATAAAATTATTTTATGTATAAAAACTATTTATATTTTTCTAAATAAAATAAGAAGATCCACAAATGACCCAAATCTAACAAAAGTCAATTTATTCAAAAGAATATGAAAAATAAAATTTATATAATAATATAAAACAAGTAAGAAAATTATAGTCGGTCTAGACCGACTATACGATACCCTATACCATGCGTTTAGAAACCCTATCTCTCAGGCCCAACTAACTGGATATAGAAAATAAGCATAAACCAAATTTGAGTGGGATTTTTATTAATTTTTTCGGCTGCAGATATGAAAAAGTTCATATCGAATGCTATATCTATATGGGCACTAGGCCCAAAAATGGACCGATCTTGACCATGTTTGGTAAAGTCTCTTGTATTTTGCAAAAATATATACAAACAAAATTTGAGAAGAATCAGTGCAATATTTTTGTATTTTGATAGATTTAAGTGAAGATCGGGAAGCAGCTCTATATGGGATCAAAGGGATCATTTTTGGACAACTCATTAGTGGATGTAATGAACGCATACAAACCCAATTTGAGTAAGATCTATATGACAATTTGGATCTTATGGCAATTTATGTCGATTTCATATGGGTAATTTGTATGGGGGCTAGGTCTGAACATGGACCGATTCTCACCAATTTCAACAGCGTTCATCCCATGGCCGATAAAAGCTTATATACCAAATTTCATCAAAATATATTCATATTTGCGACCTGCAGTTTGATTACAAGCTTTACATGGACACACAGACGGACGGACGGACGGACGGACGGACATTGTTAAATCAACTCAGAAAGTGATTCTGATTCGATCGGTATAATTAAAGATGGGTCTAGGTCAAATATTTTTGGTTGTTACAAACAGCAGCACAAAGTCATTATACCCAAACCACATAGTGGTATAGGGTATAATTATAATACTTATTGCAAGTCGTAAATGATTACAGAAAACAATTTTAATCGCACACTAAATAATCTCTAAATACACCAAAATAAATAGAATTAATTTTATATTTCATATTCTTTTGAATAACCGAGAGTTTGAACACTTTTTTATTAAGAGCCACCCTAATGTAGAAGTGTACTGTTGTTTGCCCAAATATGAATGTTTCTGATTTGGATTTACAAAACATCTCTTGATTATGTGAGATGTAATTTTGTGATTTTGATATCGAAACTAAACACAGAAATCTAACCAGCCTGTTCATTGCTGCTATATGAATTGATGAGGTTATGTTTCAGTTTCCTGTCTTTATTTGTATTCTCCAAACATATCATGGAACTGATTATTAAACTCGATTATTCAATTGTCCTTTGTAGTGGTTGTCTTTTCATTTGAGTTCACTAGTTCATGAAGGAGGAATAAATTTCTGTGAAATTTATGTATGTATAATTGTTTAACATAATAATATGACTCCTACAACAACTTTTGCACGACGTAACTAAGTAGTCTTTGTTTACACATACATGTACACATTTACACTTGTATGTAAAGACAAACTGTTAAAGATCCTACGAGTATTAACAAGTCACTGCTCAAGATTTATGTTTATGGTAAATGTTTTTTGATTTGCTTTTAAATGTTAAAGTTGACTTAAATGTGTTTATGATAATGATAATTTAAAAATCTATGAAATTATTATCCATATATATATAACATTATAAATAATTCAATTGTAAATACATTAATATTAATACATTAATATGGTTTATGTATAAATGAATTAATATTTTATAACTTTGAATCTAAGTCTAAATTAAATGTAGACGAATTTCACTTGAAATGAAACAACCCTCAGAACCCTCTAAAGAAAAGTCTTTAGATTATTTGTAAAAGACTCTTAAGATTCTGGTGAATTTTGCTTTTTCTATTAAAAATTTCAGATACAGATTTTTAGTAAATAATGGAAGTTTCTATGGTATTCTTTAACAAATTTTATAATCAAGGTTCTCATAAACATTTTTATTAATTTACTTTTTTGACAATAAATTCTGAAATGTTCTTGTAACATAAAGAAAAAATACCTCCTTCAAGGTATCATTCCTAAAGGTAACATTCACTTTTTCAACAAAAAAAAAAAAAAACAAGCAAGAAAATTATAGTCGGTTTAGATCGACTACATGATACCCTACACCATGCGTTTAGAGCCCTATCTCTTACGTCCAACTAATTAGATGTAGAAAATAAGCATAAACCAAATTTGAATTTTTTTTGCCTTCGGAGATGAAAAAGTTGCAATCGGATGCTGTATTTATATGGCGACTACATCAAAAAATCGACCGCTCTTGACCATATTTGGTAAGGTCACTTATTTTTGGCAAAAACATATACAAACCAAATTTGAGAAAAAATTTTAAAACATTTTTGTTTTTATTTAAGATTTAAGTGAAGATCGGGAATCAGCTTCATATGGGGCTATGCCTAAAAATTAATAAACATAAAAGGTACTTTTTGAAAAAATTAACTTTTTTTAAAAAAAGTACTTTTGTGGAATGAAATTCTTATTAAAAAAAGGTACTTTTTGAATTAATGTACTTTTTAAAAAATTTTACTTCGAAAATTTTCATAATAATTAAATTTCATGTAAACAAAATTTGTTTAAAATAAATTTTTATAAAAAATATTTTTTTGGAAAAGATACTGTTCGCTAATCCACTATTTACAAAATTTTAGTTTTATTGAGAAAGATACTTTTTTGAAAAAGGCACTTTTTGTTTTTATTTTTATACCCTCCACACCACAGTCGCAGAGGGTATATATAAGTTTGTCATTCCGTTTGTAACACATCGAAAAACTAATTTCCAACCCCATAAAGTACATATATTCTTGATCCTTATCACAGCTCGAGCCGATGTAGCGATGTCCGTCTGTCCGTCTGCCTGTTGAAATCACGCTCACTCACAAAATCAAACATTTAACTGGGTTGAGTTACGATAATATCATTTGCCGTTATTCCCACCAGGCTGGTATTTAAAATGGGGTAAATCGGGTTTCATTGTGCTTATCTTCGAGCAAAAATATGTAGATACTTCTAAAAAAAACATAAAACCAGTGTGTTTGTTGTAATATTTTAGAGGTTGAACATAATAGTTGCACAACAACATTCACAGTTCAAAAAAAGCCACACAAAAAATGATGCAATCATACCAACAAACACAACTTACATGACCTATGTTAATAGTATTGCCACATATTTTTTATCGTCATCACGATATAATAAAAAAAATATCGCCAAAATGTGAGAAACAATACAATCCCAATGAAAAAAAATAATGAAAAATGAAAAATAAAAATTGTAAAATCAACAATGAAAAATAAAAAGCGAAAAATTAATAACGAAAAATTAAAAATAAAAAATTAAGAATTAAAAATATAAAACGAAAAATACAAAATGTGAAATTGAAAACTAAAATATGAAAAAAAAAAAAATGAAAAATGAAAAATGAAAAACAAAAAATTAAAAATTAAAAATGAAGAAAGAATTAAAAATGAAAAACGAAAAATGACAAATAAAAAATGAGAAATAAAAATGAAAAATAAAAAATGAAAAAGTGAAAAACGAAAAATGATAGATGAAAAATGACAAATAAAAAATGAAAAACAAAAAAAAAAGAGAAATAAAAACTGAAAAACGAAAAATTAAAAATGAAAAATAAAAAATGGAAAATTAAAAATAAAAATGAAAAATGAAAAATAAAAAACGAAAAATGGAAAAATGAAAAAAGAAAACTAAAAAAATGAATAATAAAAAATGAAAAACGAAAAACGAAAAATTATAAACGAAAAATGAAAAATAAAAAATGAAAAAATGAAAAATAAAATATGAAAAACTAAAAATTAAAATGAAAAATAAAAAGTGAAACATGAAAAATAAAAAATTAAAAATAAAAAAAGAAAAAAAATAAAAACGAGAAGTAAAAAATTAAAAACATAAAATGAAACATAAAAAATAAAAACGAAAAATTAAAAAGAAAAAATTAAAAATAAAATATGAAAAACGAAATATGAAAAAAGAAAAATAAAAAATTAAAAATAAGAAATAAAAAATTAAAAATGAAAAATAAAAAATTAAAGATAAGAAATGAAAAGTAAAAACGAAAAATGAAAAATAAAAAATAAAAAATGAAAAATGAAAAATGAAAAATTTAAAAATTTAAAATGAAAAAAGAAAAATAAAAATAAAAACGAAAAGTAAAAAATGAAAAATAAAAAATTAAACATAAATATGAAAAACGAAATATTAAAAAGAAAAAATTAAAAATAAAATATGAAAAACGAAATATCAAAAATGAAAAATAAAAAATGAAAAATAAGAAATAAAAAATTAAAAATAAAAAATAAAAAATAAAAAATAAAAAATAAAAAATAAAAAATAAAAAATAAAAAATGAAAAATAAAAAATGAAAAATAAAAAATGAAAAATAAAAAATGAAAAACGAAAAACCAAAAATGAGAAATGAAAAATGAAAAATTAAAAATGAAAAAATGAAAAAAGAAAAATAAAAAATTAAAAATTAAAAACGAAATTGACAAATAAAAATAAAAATCAAAAAAGAGAAATGAAAAAATAAATGTATAAAATAAAAACGAAAATCTAAAAATGAAAAATGAAAAATGAAAAATAAAAAATGAAAAACGAAAAACCAAAAATGAAAAATATAAAATGAAAAATAAAAAATTAAAAATAAAAAATAGAAATAAAAATGAAAAATAAAAAATAAAAAATGAAAAATAAAAACAAAAAACAAAAATGAAAAATAAAAAATCAAAAATGAAAAAAGAAAAATGAAAAATAAAAAAATAAAAAATTAAAAAAGAAAAATAAAAAATGAAACACGAAAAATAACAAATAATAAATGAAAAATTAAAATAAAAAATGGAAAAGAGAAATTAAAAATGAAGAATAAAATATATAAAATGAAAAACGAAAATCTAAAAACTAAAAATTAATAATAAAACGAAAAATAAAAAACGAAAAACCAAAAATTTAAAATAAAAATTAAAATTAAAATTAAAAAAGAAAAATAAAAATGAAAAATAAAAAATTAAAAACGAAAAACTAAAAATGAAAAATAAATGATGAAAAATGACACATGAAAAACGAAAAACCAAAAATGAAAAATAAAAAATTTAAAATAAAATAAGAAAATAAAAATGAAAAATAAAAAATGAAAATCAAAAAATAAAAAAAGAAAAATGAAAAACGAAAAACCAAAAATTAAAAATAAAAATGAAAAACGAAAAACCAAAAATGAAAAAAATAAATAAAAAATGAAAAAAGAGAAATGAAAAATGAAGAATAAAATATATAAAATGAAAAACGAAAATCTAAAAATTAAAAATTTTAAATAAAACGAAAAATGAAAAATAATAAATGAAAACGAAAAACCAAAAATGAAAAAAAAAATGAAAAAAAAAATTATAAATAAAACAGAAAAATAACAAGTAAGAAAATTATAGTCGGTCTAGACTGACTATACGATACCCTATACCATGCGTTTAGAAACCCTATCTGTTAGGCCCAACTGGACATTGAAAATAAGCAAAAACCAAATTTGAGTGGGATTTTTATTAATTTTTTTGGCTGCAGACATGAAAAAGTTCATATCGGATGCTATATCTATAAAGGGACTAGGTCCAAAAATGGACCGATCCTTACCATGTTTGGTAAAGTCTCTTGTATTTTGTAAAAATGTGTACAAACAAAATTTGAGAAGAATCAGTGCAATATTTTTGTTTTTTAATAGATTTAAGTGAAGATCGGGAAGCAGCTCTATATGGGGTCAAAGGGATCATTTTTGGACTACTCATTAGTGGATGTAATGAACGCATACAAACCCAATTTGAGTAAGATCATATGACAATTTGGATCTTATGGCAATTTATGTCGATTTCATATGGGTAATTTTTATGGGGGCTAGGTCTGCATAGGGCCCGATTCTCACCAATTTCAATAGCGTTCATCCCATGGCCGATAAAAGCTTATATACCAAATTTCATCAAAATATATTCATATTTGCGACCTGCAGTTTGATTACAAGCTTTACATGGACACACAGACGGACGGACGGACGGACGGACATTGTTAAATCAACTCAGAAAGTGATTCTGATTCGATCGGTATAGTTAAAGATGGGTCTAAGTCAAATATTTTTGGTTGTTACAAACAGCAGCACAAAGTCATTATACCCAAACCACATAGTGGTATAGGGTATAAAAATGAAAAATTAAAAATGAAAAATAAAAAATTAAAAACGAAAAACTAAAAATGAAAAATAAATGATGAAAAATGACAAATGAAAAATGAAAAACCAAAAATTAAAAATGAAAAATGAAAAATAAAAAATTTTAAATAAAATAGAAAAATAAAAACGAAAAATAAAAAATGAAAATTAAAAAATAAAAAATGAAAAACGAAAAACCAAAAATTAAAAATAAAAATGAAAAACGAAAAACCAAAAATGAAAAAAGGAAAATAAAAAATGAAAAAAGAGAAATAAAAAATTAAGAATAAAATATATAAAATGAAAAACGAAAATCTAAAAATTAAAAATTTTAAATAAAACGAAAAATTAAAAATAATAAATGAAAACGAAAAACTAAAAATGAAGAATAAAAAATTAAAAAAAAATTAAAAATAAAAAAGAAAAATAAAAATGAAAAATTAAAAATGAAAAATAAAAAATTAAAAACGAAAAACTAAAAATGAAAAATAAGTGATGAAAAATGAATAACGAAAAACCAAAAAGGAAAAATTAAAAATTAAAAAAGAAAACCCAAAAAAATGAACAATAAAAAAAACAAAAGTAAAAATGAAAAATTAAAAGTGAAAAATAAAAAATGAAAAATGAAAAACGAAAAACTTAAAATGAAAAATAAAAAATGAAAGTAAAAATGAAAAATTAAAAATAAAAAATGAAAAATTAAAAATTAAAAATTAAAAATTAAAAATTAAAAATTAAAAATTAAAAATTAAAAATAAAAATTAAAAATTAAAAATTAAAAATTAAAAATTAAAAATTAAAAATTAAAAATTAAAAATTAAAAATTAAAAATTAAAATTTAAAAATTAAAAATTAAAAATTAAAAAATGAAAAATTAAAAATTAAAAACTAAAAACTAAAAATAAAAAATAAATAAAGAAGAATAAAAACGAAAAATTAAAAAAAAAAATTTTTAATTAAAAATTAAAAATAAAAAATTAAAAATTAAAAATAAAAATTGAAAAACGAAAAATGAAAGATGAAAAATAAAGAATGAAAAATAAAAAATTAAAATAAAAAATTAAAAATAAAAAATGAAAAGCATAAAACGAAAAATGAAAAATAAAAAATTAAAAATGGAAAATAAAAAATTAAAAATTAAAAATTGAAAATTAAAAATACAAAATGAAAAATGAAATATAAAAAATTAAAAATAATTAATTAAAAAAGAAAACTGATAATTGAAAATTGGAAAATTTAAAAATTATAAATTTAAAATTAAGCAGTTGAAATAATAATAATAATGTTTTTATATAAGCAGAGCCCCTGCAGTTGATTGCTATAAGTGATACATAGATGACGCGTTCAGTTTGATTTTAAAAAAGTGCTATAAAAAAATCTTTAATATAGATGTTTACACATCTCCTCTATGATCGGACTCACATAATATTCTTTTTTTAATAGGTTATGGTTGTCTATCAACAAAAACAGTAGAAATTTACAATTCAATGGAAAAGTTCTTTTAAAAAAAATTTTTTTCTATAATATGGGATTTTTGGAGAGAATGTACCACCAATATTTTCTTGAGAACAACTTGACAAATTTTATTATAAAAACATGAAATTGCGTAACACATAAGTCTACAAGATATGATAAATTGAATATTTTTTTATTTAACTTTGCAATTTTCAAAACATATTCCCTATATTTAGTTATTCAAATTGAAATACTAAGAGGCTCTTCCAAGTGTTCTTCAAAAAAGTTTTGAAAATAGACATCAAACATATACGAGGAAAAATTTTATACATTTGAGTGGAAAGTGGTTGGTCTTTTTCGGGTAATAGTTAGCCCACTCCATATTTTTTATTAGAATGTTTCAATACTTCAGTATAGTAATCTATCAACAAAACATTTATAAAATATAATGAATTTTGAGAAAATTGCTTGTAAAATAATGTAAAACGTTCATGAAGTGAATAGTTTCATACGTTTGCATGCAAAGTAGTCGAGCTTTGTCTAGTAGTAGTCTGCCCACGCCAGTACGACAGTTGGATTCAAGTGAAATTTAAGAATGATATTACTGGTACTTGTACGATTCAAAAAAGTATATATTTGTTGTAAAAGATATTTACTTTTATCAATTTGTATGCTTTCAAACATGAAAAATTTTAGTTTTTCCTACTCGGGCTTGACCGTAGGCTCCGGTATAAAGCCGTTTATTAATAAATCGATCAGAAAACTCCTTAGCCCGTCTTTTAACGAACCTAAGAGTATATCTACAATTATACTTTGCAACATTTATTAAATTAAATAAAAGTTAAATTTTTTTGTCAAAACCAGGTGTACCTTCACTTTATTAAGAATAAAATCAACATCCACTCAAAGATTTTCATGTTATACGGAATGAGAAATGTTATGCTTTCCCACTTTCGATTATTTATGAATTCCTAAAAAATAAAAACTTTTAATTTTGCGCAAACAAATTGTTTTTTCCTCATTTCATTCTGAGTAACTCTGAACAATTTTAAATTAAAAATGTTTGATGTTTTCTATAACAAAATTGGTCAAGTTGTCCTCAAATTATTCTAAATCTGTTTCAAAATTACAAAATTTCAGAATTTTTTTTACGAAGTTACCCGTAGAATATTAAACCAATGCCGTTTTCTTTACTGACAGAAAATGTTGCATTTTATTTGCACTTTTTTCGAAAAACGAATTTTTTATATATTCTGACTTATGAGTAATCTTTTATACATCAATCGAAAGGCCTCAAAATGCTGTATTCATAAAATGCAAAAAAATTTTATTTTTATCCTCTTTGACGTCATAGGGTGAAAATATTAAAAAAAGGGGAACAGTGCGGAAATATTCTCACACCATTACCTGAAAATGGGCTCGACTTTGAGACCTTTCGATTGATGTATAAAAGAAGGTTGCTTTTAATTCAGAATATATACAAAAAATCACTTTTCGAAAAAAGTGCAAATAAAACCCAACATTTTTTGCCAGAAAATAAAACGACATAAGACTGTTTTTGTTATTATAGGACCATAACCCATCAAAAAAAGAACAAAATAGCCGTTATCTTTTTATTTATTTTTTATTTTGTGTTGCATAATTTAACAAGGCTAATTAGAGCAGACTGTTCTGCAAATGACTCTTAGAACGATAAAGCTGTTAAATTTTTATTATTTACAGAGTCTGGCGAATTTTTTCTATAGAAAAAATCTCAGACTCTGGGTCATTTGTCTTTTAGCAAAAAGCTCAATTTCTGTGGAATTATTTAATTCAGAAAAGTTGAAGTAAATAAAAAAAAAAAACTAATCAGCGCCATCTGTTAAATAAGTCTACCAATACATTATTCTACATTCCAATATTTCGAATAACAAATTTATGCGAAAAGCTTTTTAATGGAATAAACAATCATTGAGCTTTTTACAGCTTGCAGAAGAAAGTGAAACTAAAAACCAAAACAAAACAAATCAATCAATTGAAAGAAACGAGAGTCCCGCCATTCACGCTCTCTCTCTCTCTCCCTCTCTCTCGCAGAGCTTATTAAAGAATAGCGAAAGGTCCCAAAGTAGACACAAAGAACACGTGGTACGTACGAAATATTATACCACTCCCACGGTTGTTTTCAGAATTACAAAAGAGTACAGGGACAAGAAGCACATCAAAAAGGAAATGATAATTCTGACTATTGAACTTTCTTGAAGTGAAACAGCAACTTTGTAACCTTGTGGCACATTTCAGGTGGATTTTACTTTTTATCTTTTTGTTGTGAAAGTGAAAAATAGGACTTACAATAACAAAGGTTACATATGAATATGTTACTCTAAATGACTGGCAGATTTTAGTTACGATATATTTAAAGGATAATGAATTTCGAATTGATTTTTCATTGTTATTACTGAGATTAAACGAGAAGTTAATGACTATACTTATCTCAAAGCTGATAAAAGTAAAATTAAAATTAAAAATAAAAAAAGAAATTCAAACATAATTAATTTTGTTTTAAGCAAAAGTTAAAACTCATTTTGAATTGTACATTAATTAGAATTTTAGGGGAAAAAAGTATTATCCAAAATATGTTTTATATTAAAGAATGAAAGAAAATAATTTTCTTCTAAATATATTTCTATATATTCTATCCTGTAATTTCCATGAAGTTTACTTTTGAAATATTGCTATAAATTTAAGAGAAAGTTTTGATTTTAAAATTTAGCTATTAAAAGCTATTAAAAGCATGCTCCGAACTTACTATTATTACCGTAAAAAATTGATGTCATAACTGTATCCGAATTATGAATGAATTTTTAATGAAAAATGTACTTCATATTGGAAGTAAACTTTCTAATAATTAAAAAAAATGCCTGTCGAATTTGTCCGAAATCTTTGAAAGACTTGCTGCACACAGCAAACGGATACATGGCGGCTTAGATAAATTGTGAAGTGAGAAAAAGATGGAGAGTATTTTGTCGTTGCCCTTCAGTGCACGGAATGTGCGGTGGTTGATTCACTAGTTGCGCTAGATGGTTATGCGCCGCGAATAGCTCAACGTAACGGCTTTCGGGAGTTGTGTGACTCGAATGGTGAAGCCAATTCGGGCAACTGTTTAGGATTATAGATATGGATTCAGAAAGGGCGTCGAAACCATTGAATGAAGTAATTCGATTTTTAAAAGTTCTGATTTCTTCAATTTGCAAACGAAAAACAAGTAAGAGTGTTAAATTCGGCTGGGCCGAATCTTTGATACCCTCCACATTTTTCATTTTCAATTTCCATTTTTTTTATCATTATCCATTTTCCATTTTTCACTTTTCAATTTTCATCTTTCGTTTTTCATTTTTAGTTTTTCATTTTTAATTTCTCATTTTCCATTTTCGAATTTTCATTTTCCATTTATCTTTTTCATTTTTCAATTTTCATTGTCCATTTTTCATTTTTCATTTTCCATTTTTCATTTTCCATTTTCTATTTTTCATTTTTCATTTTTCATTTTTCATTTTTCATTTTCCATTTTTCATTTTCCATTTTTCATTTTCCATATTCCATATTCCACTTTCCATTTTTCATTTTTAATTCTTAATTTTTCAATTTCCATTTGCCATTTTTTATTTAAAATTTTTCATTTTCAATTTTTATTTTTTCATTTTCCATTTTCCATTTTACATTTTTCATTTTCCAGTTTTCACTTTCCATTTTCCACTTGTCATTTTAAATTTTCCTTTTTCCATATGTCATTTTCATTTTCCAATTTTAATTTTTCATTTTTAATTTTCTATTTTTAATTTTTCTTTTTTCGTTTTCCATTTTTAATTTTTCATTTTCCATCTTTCATTTTTTATTTTTCATTTTCCATATTCCATTTTTCAATTTCCATTTTTCATTTTCCATATTCCACGTTCCATTTTTCATTTTTAATTCTTAATTTTTCATTTTTCATTTTCCATTTGCCATTTTTCATTTTAAATTTTTCATTTTCAATTTTCATTTTTTCATTTTCCATTTTCCATTTTTCATTTTTCATTCTCCAGTTTTCACTTTCCATTTCCCATTTTTCATTTTCCATTTTCCATATGTCATTTTTCATTGTCCATTTCCATTTTCCATTATTCATTTTTCATTTTCCATTTTTCATTTTTCATTTTTCATTTTTCATTTTCCATTTTTCATTTTTATATATCCATTTTTCATTTTCCATTTTTCATTTTCCATATTCCACTTTCCATTTTTCATTTTTAATTCTTAATTTTTCATTTTTCATTTTCCATTTTTTATTTTTCTTTTCCCGTTTTCCATTTTTAATTTTTCATTTTCCATTTTTAATTTTTTATTTTTCATTTTTCATTTTTTATTTTTCATTTTCCATATTCCATTTTTCATTTTCCATTTTGCATTTTTCATTTTTCATGTTCCATTTCCCATTTCTCATTTTCCATTTCTAATTTGTAATTTTCAATTTTTAATTTTTCATTTTCCATTTTCCATTTTCCATTTTCGATTTTAAATTTTTCATTTTCCATTTTTCATTTTTAATTCTTAATTTTTCATTTTTCATGTTCCATTTGCCATTTTTAATTTTAAATTTTTCATTTTCAATTTTCATTTTTTTATTTTCCATTTTTCATTTTCCAGTTTTCACTTTCCATTTCCCATTTTTCATTTTGCATTTTCCATTTGTCATTTTTCATTGTCCATTTCCATTTTCCATTATTCATTTTTCATTTTTCATTTTTCATTTTTCATTTTTAATTTTTCATTTTCCATTTTAAATTTTTCATTTTTATATATCCATTTTTCATTTTCCACTTTTCATTTTCCATATTCCACCTCCCATTTTTCATTTTTAATTCTTAATTTTTCATTTTTCATTTTCCATTTTTTATTTTTTCTTTTTCCGTTTTCCATTTTTAATTTTTCATTTTCCATTTTTAATTTTTTATTTTTCATTTTTCATTTTTCATTTTTTATTTTTCATTTTCCATATTCCATTTTTCATTTTCCATTTTGCATTTTTAATTTTTCATGTTCCATTTCCCATTTCTCATTTTCCATTTTTAATTTGTAATTTTCAATTTTTAATTTTTCATTTTCCATTTTCCATTTTCGATTTTAAATTTTTCATTTTCCATTTTCGATTTTAAATTTTTAATTTTTCATTTTCCATTTTTCATTTTCAATTTTTCATTTTTAATTTTCCAATTTTAAATTTTAATTTTTCATTTTCCATTTTTCAATTTTCATTTTCCATTTTTCAATTTTCATTTTTCATTTTCCATTTTTCATTTTCAATTTTTCATTTTTCAATTTTCAATTTTCATTTTCCATTTTCCATTTTTCAATTTTCAATTTTCATTTTCCATTTTCGATTTTACATTTTTTATTTTCCATTTTTCATTAATTTATTTTTATTTTTATTAATTTTTAATTTTTAATATTTAATTTTAATGATAAAAAAAATATGTGGTAAAACTTGCTTAGGTCAATGTGACATTAATATACACATAACTGTAATGACTTCAACAATACGAAGAGAATTACAACATATAAAAAATATATTAAGAATAACAACAAACACACTGAAAAATTAAATTTTTTCAAGGGTTTTTTCAAAGTTTCATTCATAGCTCGTGAACCCTTGACCGATTTTGACGATTTTAAATAGCAACTCCTTTGGGATGTCAATAAACGATTTTATATAAAAACGAACGGTCTAGCTTAGATATTTACGGCATGATCGTGATTTCCACAGACAGACGGACAGACGGACAGACGGTCATCGGTAAATCAACATCCCTTGTTATAAGGATTAAGAAAATATATTTTTTTGGGGTCTCAGGAATTTATTTCGATGCGTTACAAACGGAATGACAAACCTATATATACCCTGTGCAACTGAGGTGTGGAGGGTATAAAAATAAACCGGTTAGCAGCTTATTTTTGAAGCATTATTGCTGTAGCATCTTATAAAAAAATTAATTTAGTCTCCAAACTTTTAAATTAAAAATTGAAAAAATTCCGCAAAAAATTTTAAATTTAAATAAAAAATGAATTTGCTCCCCAAAAAAATTGCACAAAAATTTTTTGGGAATAAATTTTTTTTTGTGGTGGGAATTTGCTCATAGGGGACTAAGTACTCAACTCCATAGCAGACATTCCTTAACTAAAAAGGCAGAATGCCTTGGATCGTTACCTTGGATGAATACAAAGACATCCCCCAAAACCATTTTTTGGTCAGATTGAGCCAAATTTTTTTTAAACTATTTAAATAATCCGATTTGTTCCATTTGAACTAATAGCACCCCACATTAAAACATTTCCACCACTTTTTTAATAGTATTTATTACACAGCTGGATTTAAGGCATCACATTCCTTTCTCCACACATATTTTCCGCCGTGACAGCCAAAAATATGGAATTTAGACTCGTCTGTAAAAATAACTGTTTCCCAGAAAGCAGTGTCTTTGTTCATAAACTCGTTTGCATACATTAGGCGTTTCTTCATATTTGCTTTGGAAAGGAGGGGCTTCTTGGGAGCTGCGTATCCATATATTTCTTTCGAATGGAGAAATTTTCTTACCGTCTGTGGAGTCACATCAACTATTTCATAGTTTTTAAGTTCCATAGCAATATAAACAGCACAAGCTTTTGGAGCTTTCATCACAAACAAACATATGTAACCGTGGTCACAATCGATAACCGTCTAAGTCGAATTAAGAAAGATTTGAGTTATGTATCATATCATACCTATAATATTAATAGGCTAGGCGATTTCTTGTGACCGATGTCTTGTTCTACGTTTCATCCCGGTTTTGACCAAACGTATATTATTTGAAAGGTATTTCTTTTTTGCACATTTACAGATTTTTAAATTTTTTCCATTGTTTTGAGAAAATTGCATTTAAACTTGCTACTAACACATACATCAAATTTACAGATAATATGTAATGTATTTGGTAATGTATTTGTAATAAAAATGATTTTTTTTGTGTTGATTTGTGAATTGGCTATAATTGATTAGCATACCTTTAGGGTCTTTATTTAACGAAAAAATAAAATTTCCCTCGAATTTCGAGGGCTGGAATCTGCTTGTTATTATTCCGTATTAAGAAAAAATTGTCTGCTGGAAAATTACTTCGCATATAAAGCACATATTCTATGATCACCTAACTATATGTCTGCAATAATTTTCTGTTAAAACTTACCCCGAAATAGGAGCTAATTTGTTGTGAAAAACGTACTCTGAATTTGAAGTATTTGTTAGAGCTAATGTTTTGCGATAACGTACTCTGCATTTGTATCCAAAATGAAGCGCAAATATGAAAACTAACTAAAAATTTAACTTTACTCGGAATTTGAAGTAAATTTTTTGTTATTATTATTTCGAGGTTCTTGCCTCTCGCAAATTTATTTCCAATAGGAAGCAAATTTTCTTTAAGAAATTGGCTCCTCTCTTGAAGCTAACTATCCACTAAAACTTTCTCCGAATAAGGAGTTAATTTCTAAAAAAAAAAAAGTACTCCGTATTTGAAATAAAATTTTTCTCCAAATTTTGAACAAAACACTTGTCTAAAAAATTTCTCCAGATTCGAAACCTGGCTGTGTATTAGAGGAAATATAATGCCTGATTTTCACTGTCATTTTCAATGTCAATTGTTGTCAATTATTGTCAGTTGTAAGTAAACGGGTTGTAATGCCTTGTCATTTGCCATCGCTGGCAAAATTTGACATCTAAAATGAAATTGCCAACATGTTGTTAACTTGTTTCTGTTTGATAGCCGGATTTTTTATTTTTTTTTTTTGTTAGTTTATAAGATGTAATGCAAACGTAATTAATAGAAAATTACGACATGTCCGTTAAGGCAATTTTTTGTTGTCAGTTTATATGACATAGTGAAAACCAGGCATAATTATAAAAAACTTATTCCCAATTTAATGTAAATTTTCTATAATTACTATTGTTTCGAGTGCAGACTATCGGTTACTAAAAGCTATTTTTTTTTTGCTTGGACATATCTTAAGAAATGATTAGCAGTCAAACGAACTATCATACTGAGCTCACTTATTAATATTTATAATCAATATACCCGGGCAAATCATCGTGAATAGGTTCAAATTTGCTTTGAAAATCAATCACCGATTCGTGGAACCTATTGGCGAGTTCGTGAGTTTTATGGCGTACATAATAGACCATCTGAGCAAGCCATCCCACGAATTGTGTAGAGATTTCATATCAAATATTCTATAAATAATGCAGTAACAACAACACGTTGAAGATATGTGCACACTATATCTCGCCGCTGTAAACGAAAGTGTGAAAGAAGGTCCAAATTTATCGATTTGCTGTCAGTTGCAGGAATTGGGGCTCTGTCCGTCGACAACGTGGAAAAGTTTGAGCAAATATCTTATCCTACACCCGTCTTAGATCGAGCTGGGCAGGAATTAATGCCGCGTTACCATCATATGTGTCGTTCTTTCGTCAGTTGGGCTCTAGAGCAGTTGGAAACTGACCCGATGTTTTATCATAAAACTGTGTTCAGCGATAAGGTTCATTTTTCTCTTAACGGGTTTGCCGCATATGGAGTGAGACCATTTCACAACAGACCCTACAAACGCTACTACATCCAAAAAAAAAAAAAAAAAATGCACGTTTGGTGCGGTTTAAACGCTGGTGGCATCATCTATGCGGTCAGGGGGGTAAAAATCTATTTCAAAATACAATCTCAAAAACAGCGTGAGGGAATTCGGTGTGAGGTATATATAAGTGTATTGGTGCAAAAATTATGATTTAAATTTATTTAGCTGATTCAACAACCATCAGAAAGCGCCATGAATGTATAGCAAACAACTGCACCCATCAAGTATAACAACCATAGCAGTTGGTTGCTATACATAGATGGCGCTTACTGTTTCATTTTAATTGATGTGTAAATAGATGTTTACACATCTCCCCTGTTATCGGACTCACCTATAGAAAATATAGGTGAAATTGATCCAGCCGATATCTACTGTCAACAGGCTAGTGCTACATGCCAAACGGCTACCGCATCCAGCGTCTTGAAATGAAAATAAAAATTTGGCGATAAATTGATTTCGAGAAATGAACCTGTCAATTGGCCTCCAAGGTCATGCGACCTAACATCTCTCGACTATTTCCTGTGGGGCTACATGGAGTCACTGGTTCAGGCTGATAAATCAGCAATTATTGGACGTCTAGAATGAGCTTTGTCGAGAACAACGCCGGTGCCCGTATGCCCGAAATCATTTTCAAATGTTAATGCCATGTATTGATATTGACAATAAAAACTTTTTTTAATTAAAATTTAATTATTTGTATTATTCTTTAAAATTTGAACTTTTATCGGACCTAAAAAAACATCCTTTATTATAACCGTTATTCCGAATTCGAACTAAATTCTCTGTCGTAAACTTACTTCAAATATAAACAAATTCTTTCTAACCAACTAACACCGATGTTGAAGCAAATTATCTACCAAAACTTATTTCCAGTAAATTTCGAGTAAAGAATTTACTCCCAATATGGAACAAAAAAAAAAATTGTTAGAAAACTGAACCAAATAAATTTCACTTTTTTGCAGTTGGCAGAACATTTTCATTATAAGCTTGTAAAAATTTAAAAAAAAAAGAAAAAGTTCATTCAGAAGAATTTCCTAACTTAGTCCCGGTACACACTATGAAAATTTTCTTTCTGAAACTGTTTTTAATTCTCTTCAATTACTCTTTAATTACTAAATAATGAGTAACACTTTAGCTTCCACTAAAAAAACCACACATTTCATCATTAAAACATCATCCATGTGTTGAAATTGTATAAGCCCATTGGCCTTAGGCCACTTTGCAAATGATGACCATGTTAAACCTGTGCATCATTACAATGTTTTGCTACAACAGACTGAGTAAGGCATTACGTATATGAAATGACTGGACGTTATTGTTTTTTGCTAATATTACAACCAAATATTGGTCCGTCTTGTTAAAGTAACGTGAGGAATTACGGTTGTAATTTTATTTGCCGTGGATGGTGGTTCCTTGAAACGTGCCTCAATTTTCTTTCTCATTTCTTTTTTCATATTCACTGTTACACTTATAACTGTTGTGTTGTTTAGCCCAAATGAAAATACCAATTATTTATTGTGTTTAAGTGCCAGTTGTTAAATCCTGTTCACTTATTTACATAGATTTGAAATCAAGGGGAAATTTTTAATGATGTTATTGTTTTATTCATTTAGTTCATATTAATTACTTGGAACGTTGAATATTGCGAAATTTGTTCGTTAGAGAAATTTAATGTACTAACAGTACAATATTAATGGAACTAATTAGTGTTGCAAAGCATTAATCATATTTACAATGAACGTTTGTTAATGGGTCATAAATTCAAGTGATTTTCTAATTACAAATAACTCACGTTCATGAAACTTACTTTAAACATGATTATTAAATTATGATTGACAGTATATTAAATGAATTTTGTAGCACATTGTTTCAAGCGTTTTCGTAAAATTTCTTTCATAGACGTAGTAAGTATTCAATGTACAATTAGCTCCAAAATGAAAGAAATTTTTCGAAAGATAATTATTTTCATATTCAGAAAATTATTAAGTAAGTTTTTGAAAAACAATAAGATAAAGATATCGGGGTATATTTATAAAAATAATAACGAAGTGATTTTTCATAAAAAAAACTCTCAAAGAATGCAGAAAATTTTCAAAGAAAAAATTGGAAGAAGAAAAAATATTTTACAAACCTGTTCAAGACACACTTATTGTATATCCTCCTATACCACTGTGCAGAGCATATAACATATCAGTTTGTCTTTCCATTCGTAACGCATAGAAAAATTTATTAGCGACCCCAGAAAGTAAGGAGATCGAAATAATCCTCCCACACGTTTTTACATTTAACAATTAACTTTTTATGCAAACATTATTTGAATTTATTTTTGATCAAGATATCTTTGAAAAATATACCAGTTATTATGCTTAAGACAACCCAATTCATTTGTTGTTGGTTTGATTAAAATGAAAGACGAAATAAAAGTACGTGCTAAAAATATTTAATATTTTCCACAAAATCCAACTTTGTCGCATAAAAATTTCGCCAAGGAATCACAGCGCTGCATTAAACTGTTTTTCTATGTTACTAGAAATTATCAGGAGAATTTGATAATTTATAGGAAACCTGGTTCGGGAAGAAAGAAATGTCTATAGGATGTTTGTAAGGCCAAGAAAATAGAGCATATTGCAAAGAGAGCCCAACATATCCGTTTGAAAGGCAGTAAATTTGTTTTTAAAAAAGTATCTTTACTAATATATTTAAGTACATTGTTTTAAGGGTACCCTTTTCACAAAAAAACAATGCCATTTTTTTTTTTAAAATAAACCATATTTTTTTAAAAAAGTGTCCTTTTTACAGCAAACATTTTTTTGAAAGGCAGTAATTTTTTTTTAAAAAGTACCTTTTTTAATACATGTAAATTTTTTTAAAGTACCCTTTTTCAAAAATCTTTTTTTACTTTTTAAAAAGTAAAAATCCCATTTTTTTTAAAAGCACATTTTAAAAAAAAAATTCCACTTTTTTAAAAATGTACCTTTTTTTTTGAAAAAGTGCCCCTTTTTAAAACAAAATTTTTTTGAAAACTAAATTTTTTTTTAAAGTCCCCTTTTTTAAAAATGAACCCTTTTTTAAAAAAAGTGGCCATTTTTTTAAAGCAGAATTTGTTAAAAAACTAATTTTTTTTAATGTTGCCTTTTTTAAAAAGTACGTTTTTTAAGTACCCTTTTTAAAAAGTACCCTTTTTGAAAAGGAGGACACTTATTAAAAAAAAGTACCTCCTTTCAAAAAAGTTCCTTGTTGTAAAAGTACCTTTTTTAAAAAATCACCTTTTTCTAAAAGTACATATTTCAAAAAAGGAACTTGTTCTAAATTCACCCTTTTCTAAAAAAAACTCTTTTTTAAAAGTACCGCATTTCTTAAGCACCCGTTTTGATAAGTTACCGTTTTCTTAAAAAAGTAATTTTTATTTAACATATTACGTTTTCTGAAATAACTAAATTTTTAAAAATACCCTCTTTTTCAAAAAGATTCCTTATGCCTTATTTAAAAATACTAACCATTTTATTTTTAAAAGCCAACTTTTTAAAAAACCTACAACTGAAAATTTTAAAGTACCCTTTCTTTAAAAAAATACTTTTTTTCAAAAAGTACACTTTTTAAAAATTAAAGTATCCTTTTTGAAAAAAGTAAAATTTAAAGAAATACCCCTTTTACAAATTTTTAAAAAAGAACCCTTCTTTTAACAAAATACCTTTTTTTAAAAAAGCACCCTTTTCCACCCTTTTTTAAAAAGTAATTTTTTTAAGTACCCTTATTGAAGAAAGAATCTTTTTTTAAAAATACCCCTTTTCAAAAAAGTACCTTTTTCCAAAAGTACCATTTTTCTAAAAGTACCTCTTTTTAAAGTATCCTTATTTAGAAGTAACCTTTTTTAAGAAGTACCTTTGTTAAGTTTATATAACAAATTTCATAAAAAAT
Source organism: Cordilura impudica (assembly GCA_963682025.1). NCBI lineage: Eukaryota > Metazoa > Arthropoda > Insecta > Diptera > Scathophagidae > Cordilura > Cordilura impudica. Next base: position 53,370,123 of record OY821521.1, read on the forward strand.
ATATTGACATTTGCGACCCGTAATTTGGTTACAAAATTTACATGAACACACAGGCGGACAGACGGGCTAACATCGCTAAATCGATTTTAGTTTTGAATTTTTAATTTTTAATTTTTAATTTTAAATTTTTAATTTTTAATATTTAAATTTTTAATTTTTAATATTTAAATTTTTAAATTTTAATTTTTAATTTTTAATTTTTAATTTTTAATTTTTAATTTTTAATTTTTAATTTTTAATTTCTAATTTTTAATTTTTAATTTTTAATTTTTAATTTTTAATTTTTAATTTTTAATTTTTAATTTTTAATTTTTAATTTTTAATTTTTAATTTTTAATTTTTAATTACTAATTTTTAATTTTTAGTTTTTAATTACTAATTTTTAATTTTTAATTTTTAATTTTTAATTTTTAATTTTTAATTTTTAATTTTTAATTTTTAATTTTTAATTCTTAATTTTTAATTTTTAATTTTTAATTTTTAATTTTTAATTTTTAATTTTTAATTTTTAATTTTTAATTTTTAATTTTTAATTTTTAATTTTTAATTTTTAATTTTCAATTTTTAATTTTTAATTTTTAATTTTTAATTTTTAATTTTTAATTTTTAATTTTTAATTTTTAATTTTTAATTTTTAATTTTTAATTTTTAATTTTTAATTTTTAATTTTTAATTTTTAATTTTTAATTTTTAATTTTTAATTTTTAATTTTTAATTTTTAATTTTTAATTTTTAATTTTTAATTTTTAATTTTTAATTTTTAATTTTTAATTTTTAATTTTTAATTTTTAATTTTTAATTTTTAATTTTTAATTTTTAATTTTTAATTTTTAATTTTTAATTTTTAATTTTTAATTTTTAATTTTTAATTTTTAATTTTTAATTTTTAATTTTTAATTTTTAATTTTTAATTTTTAATTTTTAATTTTTAATTTTTAATTTTTAATTTTTAATTTTTAATTTTTAATTTTTAATTTTTAATTTTTAATTTTTAATTTTTAATTTTTAATTTTTAATTTTTAATTTTTAATTTTTAATTTTTAATTTTTAATTTTTAATTTTTAATTTTTAATTTTTAATTTTTAATTTTTAATTTTTAATTTTTAATTTTTAATTTTTAATTTTTAATTTTTAATTTTTAATTTTTAATTTTTAATTTTTAATTTTTAATTTTTAATTTTTAATTTTTAATTTTTAATTTTTAATTTTTAATTTTTAATTTTTAATTTTTAATTTTTAATTTTTAATTTTTAATTTTTAATTTTTAATTTTTAATTTTTAATTTTTAATTTTTAATTTTTAATTTTTAATTTTTAATTTTTAATTTTTAATTTTTAATTTTTAATTTTTAATTTTTAATTTTTAATTTTTAATTTTTAATTTTTAATTTTTATTTTTTATTTTTTAATTTTTAATTTTTAATTTTTAATTTTTAATTTTTAATTTTTAATTTTTAATTTTTAATTTTTAATTTTTAATTTTTAATTTTTAATTTTTAATTTTTAATTTTTAATTTTTAATTTTTAATTTTGAATTTTGAATTTTTAATTTTTAATTTTTAATTTTTAATTTTTAATTTTTAGTTTTTAATTTTGAATTTTTAATTTTTAATTTTTAATTTTTAATTTTTAATTTTTAATTTTTAATTTTTAATTTTTAATTTTTAATTTTTAATTTTTAATTTTTAATTTTTAATTTTTAATTTTTAATTTTTAATTTTCAATTTTTAATTTTAATTTTTAATTTTTAATTTTTAATTTTAAATTTTTAATTTTTAATTTTTAATATTTAATTTTTAATTTTTAATTTTTAATTATTAATTTTTAATTTTTAATTTTTAATTTATAATTTTTAATTTTTAATTTTTAATTTTTAATTTTTAATTTTTAATTTTTAATTTTTAATTTTTAATTTTTAATTTTTAATTTTTAATTTTTAATGTTTAATTTTTAATTTTAATTTTTAATTTTTAATTTTTAATTTTTAATTTTTAATTTTTAATTTTTAATTTTTAATTTTTAATTTTTTATTTTTAATTTTTAATTTTTAATTTTTTATTTTTAATTTTTAATTTTTAATTTTTAATTTTTAATTTTTAATTTTTAATGTTTAATTTTTAATTTTTAATTTTTAATTTTTAATTTTTAATATTTAAATTTTAATTTTTAATTTTTAATTTTTAATTTTTAATTTTTAATTTTTAATTTTTAATTTTTAATTTTTAATTTTTAATTTTTAATTTTTAATTTTTAATTTTTAATTTTTAATTTTTAATTTTTAATTTTGAATTTTTAATTTTTAATTTTTAATTTTTTAATTTTTAATTTTTCATTTTTCATTTTTAATTTTTAATTTTTAATTTTTAATTTTTAATTTTTAATTTTTAATTTTTAATTTTTAATTTTTAATTTTTAATTTTCAATTTTTTATTTTTAATTTGATTTTTAATTTTTTAATTTTTAACATTTAATTTTTAGTTTGAACGATAAAAAAATATGTGGTAAAACATGCTTAGGCCAATACGACACGAGCAGTGTTAATAACCACACAACTGCAATGACTTCAACAATAAAAAGAATTACAACATACACAACATATCTTAAGAAAAACAACAAAAACACTGAAAATTTTTATTTTTTCAAAAGTTTTTCGAAGTTTCATACACAACTCGTGACCCTTTATCCGATTTTGACGATTTTAAACAGCAACTGCTTTGGGATAAACGATTTTGTACAAAAACGAACGGTCGAGCTTAGATATTGATGGCGTGATCTTGATTACCATAGACAGGCGGACAGACGGTCCTCGCTAAATCAACTTCCCTTGTTATAATGACCAAGAAAAAATAAGTTTTTGGGTCTACGGAATTTATTTCGGTGCGTTACAAACGGAATGACAAACCCTCTGCTACAGAGGATATAAAAATATATTTAGGAAAGTTGAGCATATTTCAAATAAATTATTAAGTATTTCCCTCATCGGAGTATTATTTTTAAAATTTACTCCATGTTCGTATGAGCAATTTATTGGTGTAGAACTATTGAATTCCATTTGGAGATATTTATACAAGTTATTATAAACGTAGGCGGAAAATATCAAATAATTCAGAGTTATTTTACAAAATAAATTTTATTCTTTAATTTTTGCATAATTTTGAGTTATTTGTGATAATAAATAATTTGTGATCATAATAAATTTTATCTGCTTTTAAATATGTAGATATTTTTTCTGAATTTGTAGGTTTTTCAAGAGACTTCATAGTCTCGCTTTTAAGATATGGATTGCTAAAAGTGTGCCGAACATAAAATCTTACAAAACATTTTTAAATGTAATATTAACCAATTATTTATGCTCGTATATTTTTATATAGTACAGTTATTAATAAACGAACATCTGTTTACGAAATTCTATCACATAAAGGTAAATTAATATTAATATCCCTGTCTGAGACTCCAAAAGTAAAAATAAAATAATTGCAATAAGAACGGAAACAATTTGTATGATTTAAGACCAGCAATTATAAAAATTCAGAACTCACTTAACCTTGTTAAAGAAAAAATTTTTTGAAAGTTCTTACCCTTATAAAAATATAAAAATGTTCAGTTTTATATGGTCTTTACTTGCCACAGACATGATAACATAGACATTTTTATGGCCCTGTTTGTATCACGTGCCAAGTTGTTGAACAAACAGCAGCCGTGGGCGACGAAATAAGCCACCGTATATATTATACAAGGTATCAAAACTTACTCACCTGTAAAGAAAAAAAAAAAATTAAATATTAAAAAACCTTAACAAAAATGATAAAATATACTTAAAAAAAACAACACACTCACTATAGCGTTAATAAAATAAAAAAGAATAAACAAAAAAAACTTCAAGTATTTTCAAGTCCTTATGCCAAATACTTCAACAAGAAAGACATGTTTCCGTTGGAGACATTTTCTAAGGACTTAAGGCTAGCGTTAAGCTTGTGATATATGACATGGTTGTTTGCTGGGATGGGATGGTTGGAATATTTCATTTTATTGCCCATGAATTTTAAGAAAATATTTTTGTGTTTATTATTTTTAGCAGTTTCACAAATTAAAGATTCAATTGTAAACTTAAGATGACATACAGTTGTTCAAGTATTTACATACATACATATTATATTTGTTGGAATTATGTACATTTTTATGATATACACGGCTGCAAAGTAGTCGTGTAATAAATAAGATTTTCTTTGGGTAGCTAATAAAACATGTGCAAAATAAAATGTCTAAAATGTTTGTAGCAATTCAACCTTGACTAAATTGTTTTATAATTTTATTAATAGAAACTCTTTTAGAACTTTTCATATCGAATGAACTATATTTAAGAAATATTTTGGTTCAATAAAAAAAATCTATTAAATTATTTACATTTCGGCTGCTATTGAAAATAAAAAATAAAAAGTCAATTATACCGATATGCTGTCATATTTACATGGGATGTCTTTTGATGAGATCTTAGCAAATGCCCTGAAAATTGGGCATGTAGTAGAAGGGAAAATAGTATGAACGCATGTTTTATTTCTTATCGGCCCAAACTCGTACTTAGATGAGAAAGGTACATTTCCTTAAAAAGCAATTTCTCTCCGAAAAAATGTATTTTCTTAAAAAAGTGTTAAATCTTAAATCTTATTAAAAAACTTACATTTTCTTACAAAACAAACTCATCTTAAAAATTACTTTTCCTCAAAAAATACCATTTCTTAAAAAAAAATATGTCTACTAACAAAGTACCTTTTCTCAAACAAGCACTGTTTCTTAAAAGGTAGCTTTTCTTAAAAAGTACCATTTCTCAAAAACTGCTTTTTCTTAAACGTTTTCCTTTTCTTACAGACTTCTGTTTTTTAAAAAGTAATTTTTTGGCAAAAAAAAACTCATTTTCTTCAAAAAGTAACTTTAATTAAATAATTTTCAATTAAAAATTTTAAAAAATAAGTCCGTGACAGCGTATTTTCGGAGACGAGAAAATCGATTTACGATATACCGTACGATATACCGTACGAGAGCCGCACTGTGGACCATATTGTGAGAAGGCGACAAAAAATCATTTTTTTATGGTTACCGATTTTAAAGTTATGCTATTCATTTGAAACTAAATACCAGTGAACCTCGGGAGCCAAAAAACAGCGACTCTATTTCAGCTGTATCACAGCGAACAGGGTCTTCGAAAATGGACTTTTTTGTATTTTGTAAAATTAAAAATATCTGTGCAAATTTTAATTTCTAAATGACTGTAACTTTTTTCAAAAAAAAAAAAGATTTTAAAGTCAACTAACTCGTATCTATATTATTAATAGGCTAGGCGATTTCTTGTGACCGATGTTTTATTCTACCGTTTTATCCAAATTTTGACCAAGCGTATATTATTTGAAAGGTATTTCTTTTTAGCCATTTTGTAGATTTACAGATTTTTTAATTTTTTCCTTTATTTTGAGTAAATTGCATTTTAATTTGCTACTAACACATACATAAAATTATACAATGCTATGTGTGTGTTTATTAAAATTAGTGTGTTAATGTTTTAATATGTTTGTAATAAACATGAGTTTGTTTTTTGTGTTGATTTATGAATTGGCTATAATTGATTAGCATACTTTTAGGGTCTTTATTTAATTAAAAAATAAAATTTCCGAGAATTCGCGCTCGAATTTCGAGGGCCGGAATCTGCTAGTAATTCTAAAAACACCCAACACGTACCACAAAAAATCATCTTTACCCTAGAAAAGGAAATTAATGGAGAATTATACGTAATGTTCACAAACTTATAACCAATTGGTACGCAAAACCGACATCTTCAAGCAGAATGATAAAATACGATGCCGCACAACCCATGAAAATAATAACTAATACAGCGACAAATTTTATTGACAAAATATTAAACATCAGCAATAAACAATTTCAAAAAGACAACGTGGTTAAAATAAGAAAAATATTAACCATGAATAACTACCCATCTTCCTTAATCTATAATTTAATTAACAAAAATTTTAGTGACCAAAAGAAGAAACATACAGAAGAGAAACAAGAAAAAACGTTTTACACTGTACCTTGCATTCCCAAATTAACAGAAACAAAAACAATTCAACACATTTTTTTTTTTTTGTTCAACGATGAAAAAGCAACAATAGCTTACAAATCAAACCAAACATTGAAGCAACTATTTAAGCGTAACAAAACATAACAAATATGCCATGGCAATGAGAGATAAAACGAATGTTAGGGACAGGAATTGCTTAACATAAGGCGGACATAAACAAACAGAGAGAAACCACAGCACTCGCTCAGCATGAAGGACAATAAACTTATGGTTATTTTTGACAAAATTAAAATACTTGACAAGCGGAGAAGAACAAATAAACGCTATAGAATATGCGACGAACAACACAAGAGAGGATAAAGACAACACTAAGCAGCTATATTCGATTGCAGTAACTTAGTAAAATAGTTAAATTTCTGTGATACTAGCATTAATATCAATTTATGATATCTGTATACTGTTTTGCTATTATTTATTTATTTATACTAGCAGATTCCAGCACTCGAAATTAGAGTGCAATTTCTATGCAACTTTATTTTTAAACTTAACCAATTCACAAACCAACACTTTTTTTGGTATATTATTACTGTGAATGAAGATAACAAATACATTAACAAATTTAATAAACACACACATACCAAATGTATATTTTTATATATGTTTTAGTAGCAACTTTAAATGCAATTTACTCAAAATTAAGGAAAAGATTTAAAAATCTGTAAATCTGGTGAACAGCTACAAAGAAAAACCTTTCAAATAATATACGCTTGGTCAAAATCAGGATAAAACGGTAGAACAAAACATCGGTAACAAAAAATCACGTAGCCTATTAATATTATAGATTTTATGTGTCGTGATCGCAAAAATGTAATATAGAATCGTAAGTTGATCAGTGATACTAGCATTAATTTCATTTCGTAATAATAACTAGAAAATGTAGTTTTATGTTTATTTTATCATTTGAAGTTTTCTAAACTTCATTGAATTTAAATTAATGTTTTCTTATCCTGAAATGGTATTAATGTCTCCTGAATGGCAATATTTTTTTTAAATGTAAACATTTTTAAATGTAAACATATTTGATGTTTTTGAATCTCAATTTGTGTTTAAAGAAAAAAAATTATATTTTTAAAATTCAATTGATGTCTTCTAAAGTTCAAGTTATTATTTCCGTATATACTCTTAACATTGTTGTGTTTGACATATAATTGAAAATGTTGACATTCATGTTAAAATAGAAATAACTATTGCAAAGCTAACTAGAACAAAATTTTGGCGCCATCTACTGTGGCATAGTCACACTGCGCAAAATGAAGTGACAATCTGTTTGTTAATGCAAAAGAAAGTTATTTTCCCTAAAACAAAATATTGCAGAATTTTATATAAATAAAATAATATACCGATTTATTTCTAACATGCGGTTATTATGGATATACATATACGGAATATACATACATATGTATATTTTATTATTTAATATATGTATGTATGTATATGTAAATATTACACACAAAAAATACAACATCAAAAGTTATTGTTGTGTTTTCTTTAAATAAATTAATACATACAATTTTTTTGTAAATTTACATTGTTTTTTTTTTTATTAACATTATTTGCTTTAGATGTTGGTGAATTTTAACTCCCTTTATATTAACTCGCAGTGTCTGCTTGTCTGCTTGTAGTCAAAATTCTGATCGATTTTTAACCCCTTTAACGTAACCCAATCGATCTGAAACTTTGTAGGCGGGCTCGTGGCGATGACAAAATGATCTAACAAACTCTTTGTGTGATGCCAAAACAATGGAAACTTTTAAATTTTTCTACCAGAGTTGATAAAAAAAATGTACAAAGGGTTAGTTTTTATTATATTATTACGACAATGACCAGAAAGGTCCAGGTATGACAACAATACAACATTTAAAATAATAAGAACAATACAGAAACATATATATTTTTAAATTTTTTGTACATCTTTTTATACTTCTTCTACTTCTTTGTAATACCTTTCTCGGGACTTTTGAAACAGAAACCTTCTCATGATGTTGGTCAATCATTCTCACTAAAAACGAGCACCTTAGTTGTCCTATTGAGGGCGTGATCGTGACAAGAACAACATAGACAAATCATATTTTTCCAAAACTTTTTTTACTTCTTCATTCAATTCTCGGGGCCTAATCAACCAATTTAAACGATTTTAAATAGCAAACTTCTCAGGATGTTACTGAATCATTTTCTATGCCAACTAGTACCCTAGCTGCCCGATTGAAGCCGTCATCGTCATTTCCACAGACGGACAGACGGACATCGCTATATCAACTCCGCTTTTTATAAGGATCAGTAATATATATATTTTATGGGGTCCAAAATTTTTTTTCTAATTATAACAAACGGAATGACAAACTTATATATATCCTCTGCACACTGGGGTGGAGGGTATAACAAAAAAAATTCTTAAAGAAGTATGTTTTTTTTAAAAAAGTAACTTTTCCCAAATAAGTACTTTTCCTTAAAAAGGTCAATTTCCTAAAAAAGTACTTATTCTTTCAAAAAATACCATTTTATTAACAAAGCTTCTCTATTCCACAAAGTATTTTTCCCTAAATAAATAAAATTTTCAAAATATGAAAGGTCGAACAACTAAATACAATCTTAAAAGAGCACCGTTTCATAAAAAATAAATTTTCTTAAAAACGTACTTTCCTTAAAAATGCACTTTTTCATAAAAAGTACTTTTCTTAAAAAATGTATCACTTATTAAAAAAGTACATTTTCTTAAAAAAAAAACTTTTCTTAAAAAGGAATATTTCCTTTAGAAAGATCAGTTTTTTTTTTCATCTACCTCTCTTAAAATTTACTTTTTCTTAAAAAAGTATTAAAGGACATTTTGACCGGAAACAAGCAACCCAAAATACATTGACATTAGAATACTAATGTTATTATTTTTCAATTGAAAAAAGTTTTCCTATGCCCACAAAAATTGTTGCATGTCTTAAACTTTTTGAAGTGCAACAATAATTTGCAATAAAATACTTACATTTTGTATTATTTCAGCTATTAATATGCCAGGTAATTTAAACACGCGATTGTGTTTTCCTGTTACCGTCTAAAACAAATTTCAAACTTCCGTGTTAAATGCCAAGAAAACAATAAAACACCAAATGTGCATTTGAAGCAACAGAACAAAGTTGAAAACATAAAAACATTGTGAAAGGTGGCAAGTAGTTAGATAATATCAAAATTAAATTGACAATAAAAATTATTGCCAAGAGCAGTTACTGCAAACGACTATAAAGTTGTATGACCGTAACTTTTCGCTGAATTAGATGCAGCAAAAAGAAATTCAAAACAAATAGTTGAATGGTTAAATGATGGTTGGGATGTGATAGTTAAGCTTTGACTATTTTGAGGACATAGGACCCTCTCCCGAAACTTTTGGTTTATAAAGCCTTAACTATCTTACTTGTTTTTATACCCTAATAGCAGATTCCAGCGCTTGAAATTCGAGTGCAATTTCTAGGCAACTTTATTTCTCAACTTAGCCAATTCACAAACCAACACTTTTTTGGTTTATTATTATTGTGAATGAAGATAACAAACTCATTAACAAACACATTAGCAAATTTAATAAACACACACATAGCATATGTATAATTTTATGCACGTGTTAGTAGCAACTTTAAATGCAATGTACTCAAAATAAAGGAACAAATTTAAAAATCTGTAAATCTGGTGAACAGCTACAAAGAAAAACCTTTCAAATAATATACGTTTGGTCAAAATTGTGATAAAACGGTAGAACAAAACATTGGTCACAAGAAATCGCCTAGCCTATTAATATTATATATACAACTATGTGGTCAGGGTATAATGACCTTTTGCTATTGCTTGTAACTACCAAAAATATTTGACATAGACCCATCCTTTATCACACCGATGGATTTAACAGTGTCTGTCCATCAATCTGTCCGTCTGTCTGTCTGTCCATGTAAACTTTGCAATCAAACTTAAGGTCGCAAATATGAATATGTTTTGATGAAATTTAATATAAATTTCTATCGTCCATAGCCTGGATGCAATTTCCAATTGATGAAAATCGGTGCATTTTCAGACCTACTTCTCATATAAATGACCCCTATGAGATCGACTTAAGTTGCCATAAGATCCATATTATCATATATATAGATCTCGGTCAAATTGGGTCCTAATATGTTTATTACATCCCTTAATCAGTAGTCCACAAATAAACCCTATAGGACAATTCTTAGTTATAGCCCCCATATGAAGCTAATTTCCGATTTTCACTTAAATCGATCAAAAAACAAAAATATTTCACAGATTTTTCTCAAATTTGGTTTTTATATTTCTTGGAAAAAAAATAAGTGACCTTAACAAATATGGTCAGGATCGGTCCATTTTCGACCTAGTCCCCATATAAATACAGCATCCGATATGAACATTTTCATATTCAAAGGCAAAAAAGTTAATAGCAAAGCCGCTCAAATTTGGTTTATGCTTATTTTTTTCTACATCTAATTAGATGGACATAAGAGATGGGGTCTCTAAATGCATGGTATAGTAGGTCTATACATGTTTTATATTTGTCAAGGTCTTCAACTTAATGAATTCGAAATAAAATTCAGTTATGCAAACAGCATCTTCATCACTTTCACGACACACGCATGACAACATAAAAATGAAAGAAAAAATAAAACAACGACAACAGTTCTGATGATTATGACACACCTAAGGTGGATTTAGTTATGTCTTAAAGGATGTCCTTGCAGGTTGTAGGTGTTTTCTTTAAATTTCCACACACCCACACATATTAAACAAAGGAATTAGTGTGTAGAAATAAAATCTATTTCCTCGTAATGAAATGATGTTTGACGAATTTTTAACTTAAATGGGCATGTCGTCTTTCTGAAAGTGAAAAAATACTAAAGGGCATATAACATTCGTTAATTTTTTGATGAGAGAAAATTTTTTCGGTGAATCAAATAACAATTTATTTTTATTTTTATTTTAAATGATATTAAACTTATATAAATATAAGACTAATATATAGTATAAAGATACTAGCATTGGCTACCAGTGCCATCAGCTAAACTAAGTATTTAAATCATATTTTTATATTTAATTTAGATATGTAATTTCTTAAATCAGGACAAGTTGATAATAGGTGTTTTACTGTAACTATTGATCCACAATATGTGCAGTTGTTGGTAAAGTTTTTGTTAATTAAATGTTGGTGTGTGGTGATTGTGTGACCCATACGCAAACGGGAAAATGTCCTTATTTTGTTTTTGTTGATATTTGTTGGATAAGTAGATATTTTTACATTTGGGTTAATTTCGGAATAATGAGGATGGTAATAGCTTTTCATGTCCATAATTTTCTGTATTTCAAGTTTATTGATAATTGAATTTCGAATATCAAGTTTTTCAGTTAGAGAGTCTTTTATCATCGGAGCTGAACATGCATGTTTTGCAGCTGCATCTGCGTAATTGTTACCGTATATTCCAGCATGCCCAGGAATCCAAATTATTTTTATTTTTCTTTTGTAGTCTATTAATAAGTCACGGACTTTATTTACTGTTCGCCAGTTCTTGTTGGCCAGGTTATTTATCGCTGTTATGACTGACAAGCTGTCAGAAAAAATTACCGTTTTTTTCTTGGATTTACTTGCGATAAATATTGTTTGTAAAATACCAGCTGCTTCTGCAGTAAAAATTGATGTGAAATCGGCTAGTGTTTTTGTGATTAAAGGGTTACCGTTTTGGTCAACCACTGCATATGCCACGTTATGATTATCTTTTGACGCATCTGTAAATAGATGTTGCCATTCTGAGTTTCTAAAAGGTGATGCTAGTTGATAGAAGTGTTGTATGTTCATGTCGGATGTTCATAAAGGATGCTTGGTGTTGAATTTTGACAATTTTTCTTTGAAGTTTAGTATGTTGTTGTTAATACATTTGTAATTAGTTGACTGAATTCTCGGAATTTTTTTGGACGATGTAACCTTTGAAACGTCAGCATCTATAATAGAGTTGTTGTATGAGAGTAATTTTGGTAATAATCTGTGTACTGTTTCAATAATCTTCTGTTCTAGTGATGGTAGTCCAGATTCTCTTATTAATATTTGTATTGGCGTTGTACGATAAGCATATGTACTGGCTCTAATTGTTTGGTGGTATATTGTTTTGATATGGGTTAGATTGGATTTAGAACAGTTACCATAAAGGAAGAGTCCATAATCAATCTTACTTAATATTAGTGTTTTTACCAGATATTTAATTGTATCGATGTGTGTATAACTTCTGGTAGCCAGATATCTTATAAAATGTGCTTTGGAGGCGAGAGATTTTTTGAGTTTTAAGATATGATTTTTAAAACGATAATTTTTTTCGAGTATAACTCCCAATATTTTATGTTCGGCTACATAAGGTATTGAAATATTGTTTATTATTAGGTTTGTAGGGTTGCAATTGTGTTTCCTGCTTATATGTAGTATAGATGATTTATCTAATGAAATTTTTGCTCCAGATGTTTTAGACCAAGTCTCAATATCGATAACTACTTTTTCAAATATATTGTTTATTTTGGAAGTATCGTTGTTTTTGCAGAGTACATATAGGTCATCGGCGTAAAGGCAATGATCTACATACTTGTGTTCATTGATGATTTTGCTGATTTGGTTAAAAGCTATTTGGAAAAGTACGACCGATAGGGGGGATCCTTGTGGTATTCCATTGTTTAGTGGATATATATTTGAGAGTTCGTTGTTTATTCTTACTTTTATTGTTCGGTCAGTTAAAAAAGATTTGACATAATTGAAAACTTTGGGTCCTGTGCCCCAGACTTTTAAAGTGTTCAAAATTACATGTACTCCTATACGGTCAAATGCTTTTTCAAAATCAATTCCTAAAATGGATGTGTGATTTCTAGAGGAGAGAGTTTTTGTGACATAATAGTCAATGTGTAGTAAAGCATCTGTACAACTACGATTCGATTTAAATGCTACTTGGTTAACAGCAACTAATTTTTTAGATTCAATGTACCATATTATACGATAAGCAATTATTCTCTCCATGAGTTTAGATAGGCATGATAGCAATGATATAGGCCTATATCCAGAAATTTCTCTTAAGTTTTTATTTGGTTTTGGTACGGCGGCAATTATTGCTGTTTTCCAGGAGTATGGAATAATTCCAGTATAAAAAACGTTATTGTATGTTTGAAGTAGTGTTGTTTTACTTTGATGGGTCAAGTGTTTTATCATGTCATAACATATGCGGTCCTGACCAGGTGTCGTTCCTTTTACTTTCTTTATGGCTATTAATAGTTCACACACTGTCAATTGACTTTCAATTTTTGTGGCGTGAGTGTTGCTCGCTTGAATGTTGGTATAACTTAATGCTGTGAATTTGGCTGCAGCAAATTCTGATGAAAAATTACTGTCATGGGAATTATTTGACCATTTGCTTGCAAAGCAGTTAGCTATACTTTTTGGTTCTGTGATGATTACATTATTATTTTGTATTGCTGTTATGGGTTTTGATGTTGTCCGGCTGGAGATCATATTTACTTTTTCCCATAAAAGAGATAATGGGGCATCTCTAGATATGTTTTCAGTGAATTTTTGAAAGCTTATAGCTTTTGCTTTTTTGCATTCTAATCTGAACTTTGCATTGGCTTTTTTAAATAAAACTAGATTTGCGTGATGGGGATGTTTCTTTAGAGTTTGCCATTTTTTAATTTTATCCACACGTAGCTGTGAAAGCACTGCGCTACACCAGGGTACGGAACGTTTTTGAATGGGTGATGTTTGAGGTATATGGTAATTGGCAGCCGATCGAATAGCTCTTGTTATTATGGCGTTGTCTTTATTAATATAACCTGAGAGTCTTTTTTGGTCCAATTCACTTTCAACCCTTTTTCCAAAGAGATCCCAGTTTGCTTTTTTGAGGTTAAATTTTCTTATTGGTGTTTTAATGGAATTATTAGTACCCGTAGCTAATGTTGTTTTTATTGGAAAATGGTCACTGTGATGTAGGTCTTCTAACGTTTGACAAGATATTAGCGATAAAAGAGAAGGCGAACAACCGGTAATATCTACATGAGTAAAGGTGTTGTGGGTTGAGTGATGAGTAGGTTTCCCATCATTTATTATACATATGTTGTTTTTATTGAAAGAGTGTTCGATAATTGATCCTCGCATGTTGTTAGATTGTGATCCCCATAGTACATTCCAGCTATTGACATCCCCTACCAGAATGATATGAGTTTTGATATTTTTAATAAGGTCATTGATATCATTTACCGAAAAAACATCAGTGGGTGGTATATAAATAGATATTATTGTAAATTTTATGTTGAGCATAATTTCAATTGAGATGTTGAGCAGTTTTGATGAATTAAAAATTCGTTGATGTGGAATGTGGTCTCGAATTAGTATACCAATTCCACTCTTAACTGAGGTGTTTGAAGGGTTATTTTCAAAGAAACAGCAAAACCTTTTTGGAGGAACTGGAGCCATATTAAATGGGCAGTGTGTTTCTTGTAAAGAAATAAATTGTGGATCTTGTTCTTTTATAATTAGTTGTAAATCAATGTAATTATTAAAGAATCCTTTTATATTCCATTGTAAGATGTTAAATGTTGTTATCATAAATTAAATTAAGAAGTGAAAAGTATAGGGTAATTTTAAGTTTCCATTTCATTTTTTCTATCAATAATTCTACTAGATCGTCTCTTAGTAATTTTAGCCATAGTTTCTGTGCATGAATTATTTTTTTCTGATCTATCGAGAGATGATTCTCTTGAGCTTGTTGTTGAGTTGTTTGTTGATTTTTTGCTGTTTGTAGTTATTTGCGTTTGAGTTTCTTGTGTGTTATTTGTATTGTAATTTGTAGGTGTTGAGTTTTTAACTGTTTTGTTTTTGTTTGAAATGTCTTCTGTAAATGGTTTAAAATTTGCTGCGATAAAAGATGTTAAGTTTGTTGTTAGTGCTATAGATGTTATGTTGGTTGTTGTATTATTTGGGTTAGTGGAATATTGGTTGTTGTTTGTTTGTAAGTTGATTTTTTTCTTTCTTTCTACAATTGCTGTTTGAAGATCTTCAGTTGGAATTTCAAATGATTCCACTGGTAAGGCTTTAGTTGTTGCTTCTTTATATGTACATTTGTTTATTGTTTTGTGTTTTAATATTTCTTGGCGATGTTGAATTACGGGACACTTTTTGTTGTTGGATCGATGTGGATGTTTGCAATTTACACATTGTAATTTTGTGCATGGGATAGGGTCGTGAATGGTTGATGAGCAAATTTCACAAGTTGTACTACTATTGCAATATTTTTTTGTGTGCCCCAATTTAAAACAATTTTTGCACTGTATGGGGTTAGGAATAAAAGGATCTAATTTACAAATAAGAAAACCAACTTTTATTTCTTTTGGTAGGCAGTACTGGTTAAAATGTAAAATATGCAATGGAGTATTTGTTACTATGCTATCGTGAAATTTGGTAATTTTTTTACACTCAACTACTCCCTGATCTTTAAGGCCTTCTACTATTTCTTTTTCTGTTAGCTAAGATGGTGCAAATACTACTCCTTTAATTATGTTGAGTGTAGGATGTAGAAAACATTCAACTGGGCAAAGTCCGGGCAATGTAATAGCTTTTAAGAACTTGTTTGCTTGCATCTCACTTTTTGTAAGAATTAATAGATTACCATCTCTTGTAAAAGAAATTTTTTGCATTGGTTCACTTGATATAGCTACTAATGCTTTAGATATCAAGAAAATATTAAAATTTTGAAGTGGTTTGTCTGGTATTTTACTTTTGATAACAATATCTTTGGACATTGTTGTTTTTTATAAGTAATTGTAGTATATTGTTTTTCTCCATGCTTTGGAAAGTCATATATGCTGTTGATGTTGTAATTATTATCACTTTTTTTACGTTTCGGTGATGGATCCGGATCCAAGATTTGGAAATAATTTCCTCCCGAGGAGGGCGTCATTATTTACCACGATCAGAAGTAATTTTTTGAAATAAACACACGTATGCAAAAAAGTATTTTTCTTTTGTTTTTTAAATATAATAAAGAGAGTGAAATGTGTCAAGATCTAGACTATATACGCAATGCGAGTTTTATTAAACACGACTGTATACAACAAGAACCTTGTGTAGACTGAAAAATAACAATTATTTTTGCCATTTCGTATAATTTATCCAACGTTTCTCTTCCCTTCATTATAATAACATTTTGTGGCCTCAAAATATGCGTCTTATAAATGGTGTCTAGTCGAGGCTACATTTTTTTTTTTTTTTTTTACAAAAAACCTTTTTTTTTATCACTTAGGCATTTGTTTGATCAATCATTTTATCGGGGAGCTATTTAGAAATAGAAAATAGTCACTAGCTGCTAAATCCGGAAAATATGGTGGATATGACGCAAAATTCGAGGTCCAATTTATGGATTTTTGCCATGGATTCTTGACTAAATTCATATAAGTACAAACGTACATTACACTCAGAAAATGGTTACATTGTGGCACTTTGCAAACCGAATTTCCATGAAGTCAAAAAGAAAATTTCGGATTGATTTAGAAATATTTTGTGACAATAGAAAGTGTCTAAATTCTATTAAATGTCTATTGATAGGAAAATACAGTTTTTTTTAATTAACTAACACTCAGGGGATGCCCCCTACAAATGCAGCGCATTGTGTTGATTTCAGGAAAATAGATTATGGGAAGGAGGAGAGAGGGAGTAGTGTTTGTGGATATTTGACTTAAATTTTATTAGATTATAACTGTCAGGAAAGATCTCTGCGGGAAGTTTATTCCACGAATTCTCTCTGTAATGCGTTGTGCGTGTCAACTAAACAATACACGAGAAACGGATGTGATCTACTTAAGAAACAGGTAGAGCGAACCGAAACTCGGACACTTGGAATAAGTTCGCTAATCTCAGAAGAACATTTCCCATGGTAATATCTATAGAACAGTGCTACACAACCCACATTTCGATGATGTTCCAATGAATCAATAGAGTTGGATACCCTACTGTCATTGATGAGCGCCAACGACCTCCTTTGCACATGGTCCAGTAGCTCCAAAATATACTTTGAAGCTCCTGCTCATATATGGGAGTTGTATTCCATTTTCGGTTGGATGTAAGAGGTATAGATTTTAAGGAGATCAGAAGGAGTGAAGTAATTTTTACACCGTTTTAGAAAATCAAGACACTTGAATGCTTCTTTCGACACATGAAAAACGTGCTCGTTCCAACGAACATCACATTGAATTCTCATGCCCAGAACATCAAGAGTACCCGATTCCTCAATACCTATACCGCCCATATATACGGACGACATTGTTGATTCCATGGCCCTATGGGTCAACATACAACATTGGGTCTTCAGCGCATTAAAATCAACCCTATTTGCTTCACCCCACTCGGAGATTGTTAACAGGTCTTTATTGTATTCATTGTCTGCCTTTTGCCCTCAACCTCCAAGGGGCTTGGCCTACAGTTATATGAAAATGAATGACAAATGCTGCTATCATCTGCGAAAGAGTAAATAGAATTAAAAGTTTGACCAAGAAGGTCGTTCAGAAAGATAAGGAAAAGAGAAGGAGAAAGAACGGAACCTTGGGGTACACCTGAATTAAGCTGAAACTCATTAGATGAGACCCCATCAATAACAACACGTATTGTTCGATCTCTGAGAAAACTCGATATAAATCGAGAGAATTATTACCGACCCCAAATGCAGTAAGCTTTGATATCAATGCACCGTGCCACACACGATCGAATGCCATGGAAATATCTAGAGCAACCACTTTGTTTTCTCCAAAACTGCGAATGGATCGACTCCAGCGCTCAGGAAGTAGAGCTAACAGGTCTTCCGTGGAACGATTTCTACGGAAGCCATACTGTCGATCATTAGAAGTGAATTGGCCTCTGGATAGTTCACAAGATGGAAATGGATCATGCTCTCCATCACCGTTGAGAGCGCAGAGCAGATTGAAATTGGACGGTAATTTTCAGGGTTATTAGCGGCACCATTTTTAGGGATTAGTTGGGCATTAGCAACCCTCCAGCAAGAGGGAAAGACTCCTGCACGGAACGAAAGGCTGAAAAAGTTGGACTAGCTAGCGTCGAAGAGCACTGTTTCAGCACCAGTGCTGGTATACCATCCGGTCTCGAAGACTGATTAATGTTGAGATCCGAAGGAACCTTTTTTAGGCTTAGTGTAAGATACCCTTTCAAGTTCGGACAGATGTTGATCGGTATCCGGCAAAAACGAGTTTTATGCAAAAAGTCCAGTTAAATGGTTAGCCTTGTCAACCGGTTCAGTGAATATTTGGTCATTCATTAAAAGAGTTGGGATAGCAGAACTAGCATTATTCTTTAGCCTTTTAACAAATGACCAAAAGCTCTTACTACCCCGAGGAGCAGAGAGAACTTTAGCACGAAGACGCTGATCGTAAAGGAACTTGTTTGCCTTAGGGTTTTGGCACATTCAGTTCTCGCCTGTTTGCGTTGCAGTTCAGTGACAGATTTTTTATTTTCAAGCCAATATCTGAATGCTTCCTCTCTGGATCTAACTGCATCTCTGCAAGTCTGGTTAAATCATAATTTTTGATTTTGTTTAGCCGAATTGTGTTTTGATGGAATGAATAATCGCATACCAGGCGCTATTATTTTTTCCACCATTTTCGCAGCAGCGTCAACATTTTTATCAAGGAAAAATGCTTGAAAAAATCGTTGAGCTCAGCCCAACGGGCCTTTTCGTAAATAAAAACTAAGTGCTTCATAGCTGGTGCTGAAACACTTTGAAGTACAGAGTACGAAAAGGATGCGGAAATGGATGCGAGAGGTGCAAATATTTTCACTTCATACTTATCAGGGTGTGAAGTGAGAAAATGGTCGAGAGTATTTTGTTGTTGCCCTTCAATGCACGGAATGTGTGTTGGTTGATTCACTGGTTCCGCTAGATGGTTATGCGCCGCGAAAAGCTCAACGTAACGGCCTTCGGGAGTTGTTTGGCTCGACTGGTGAAGCCAAGTAGAGTTATGAATATTAAAATCACCAGCAACAATGATTTCACTATTCGGGCAGTTTGTTAGAAATTAACTTCTCTTCCATGATAGAACATATCGAGCCATGAACCAGAAGAGAACTTAAGTGCCGAAATAAAAATTGTGTAATCAGTTTGTGCTGATGCTTGTAACAACCAAGAATATGTACCTTATCCCCACCTATTATTATAACGATCGTCTAATAATCACTTTCTAAGTCTATTTATCAATGTCCGTCCGTTTGTCTGTCCGTCGTCCGTCTACGAGTCCATGTAAACCTTGGAATCTACCTACCGGTCATATAAACGGTGATCCATTTCGAGGTTCCCTACTTAAAAAAATACACAGAAAGTTAAAATTTAATGGGGAATGTTTATTATCATTTGAAAGAACATTCTTTGGCATTTATTTTTTGAAGATTATGTCTATCAAATGTTGGCCGCGGCTACGTCTCAGATGGTCCATCCGTTGAGTCCAATTTTCGATGACTCGTTCGAGTATTTCGACTGGTAACTGGCGAATGGCACGCGTGATGTTTTGTTCCAAGGCCTGACTCGAAGCGGGATTCTTCGCATAAACTTCAGAATTTATATATCCCCACAGGAAAAAGTCTAACGGTGTGATATCACACGATCTTGGTGGCCAATCGACCGGCACAAAACGTGAAATAATCTGCTCACCGAAGTGTTCTCTCAATAAATCCATTGATTGATGCGCTGTGTGGGAAGTGGCGCCGTCTTGTTGAAACCAAATGTCGCCGAGATCACGAGCTTCAATTTCAGGCATCAAATAGTCGGCTATCATGGCACGATAACGGTCGCCATTGACGGTTATGTTCTCACCGGCATCATTTTTGAAGATATATGGACCGATAATTCCAGCGTTGACGTGGTCTATTCTGTCGAATATTATCCAATAATGAATGCTGGGTCTCAAGATGGGTGATGGTGTTGCGAATAGTATGCTCAGTAGGCCGATTATGTTGACCATAAGTTGAGCGAAGTGCACGAAACACATTCTTCACAGAACGTGAATTTTCGTAATAAAGTTGAACGATTTGTAAACGTTGCTCAGGCGTAAGTCTTTCCATGATGAAATGCCAAACAATACTAAACAAAAATGAGTAAAAAAATTATAGTCGGTCGAGACCGACTATATGATACCCTATACCATGCGTTTAGAGACCCTATCTCATAGGCCCAACTAACTGGATATAGAAAATAAGCATAAACCAAATTTGAGTGGGATTTTTATTAATTTTTTTGGCTGCAGATATGAAAAAGTTCATATCCGATGCTATATCTATATGGGGACTAGGCCCAAAAAGGGAACGATTCTGACTATGTTTGGAAAAGTCTCTTGAATTTTGCAAAAATATACACAAACAAAATTTGAGAAGAATCAGTGCAATATTTTTGTTTTTTGATAGATGTAAGTGAAGATCGGGAAACAGCTCTATATGGGGCCTATGACTAAGAGCTGTCCCAGGGATCATTTTTAGACGACTCATTAATGGATGTAATAAATGCATACAAACCCAATTTGAGTAAGATCTATATGAGAATTTGGATCTTATGGCAATTTATGTCGATTTCATAGGGATCATTTGTATGGGGGCTAGGTCTGAACATGGACCGATTTCAACGATTTCGCCAATTTCAATAGCGTTCATCCTATGGCCAATAAAAGCTTACATACCAAATTTCATCAAAATATATTAATATTTGCGACCTGCAATTTGATTACAAGGTTTACATAGACACATAGACGGACGGACGGACGGACGGACACACGGACGGACATCGTTAAATCGAATCAGTTAGTGATTCTGATTCGATCGGTATAATTGAAGATGGGTCTTGGTCATAGGTCGGTAAAGCGTAAAATGAGGTTGTGTGTGTGAGCGAACTACCCAGCAAACACGAAATCGAGCGTTTTAAGTTACCATTACCAATGTAGAAAAGAAATTAACAACGAGATTGATATACAAACGGAACTTTTAATACTACCAAGCTGATTTATTTACACATACAAATTCTCTGTATTTATACTGTTATGACAATTTCTTATTAATAAAATGTGTTCTAAATTTGACGAACTTAACTTATAGCGTTGCTTGGAAGAAATGGATTTTTAGTCTGAAAAAATTTGTTCACAAAGGTAAATATAAGGAAAAAAACGATAAACATTTTAAATAATTTTTTTTAGTTCGGGAAATGCGAATTTATCCAAATTTATTTTCCGTAATTATTTATCAATTTTGAAATGTTTGGTGGGGAAGTATTGCTGAAAAAAATAAAAATGCATCCGCCGCATGTGCATACATCGCTGTCTCAACGACGACTAAATGAAAGAGCATAAGTATATGTGTGAAGTGGTCTCTGCACAATTGTGCTATGAAATGCCGACCACCGGTCTAGGTCAAATATTTTTGGTAGTTATAAACAGCAGCACAAAGTCATTATAACCAAGCCAGGGTATAGGGTATAATAGCATGACAGCATGACACGACTCACACGTGATCTGTCAAAAAAGGCTATTGAAAAAAGTATTTCTACATGGATCACCCGTTATATGAAGGCATTTAGGTGAAATTTGATGAAAGCTTCTATCGATCACATGACAAATTCTATTAAAATAGGTGAAAATCATGTTCAAACCTAGCCCCCTTACATATAACCCTCATCAGACCGACTAAAATGATCGCAAGATCCAAATTATCATATATCTATAACATGTGATTTATGTGTGCCTATTATACCCACTAATCAGTAGGCTAAATATAAACCTTGTACGACCATTTTTAGTCTTAACCACCATACAAAGCTTATTCCCGATTTCAGTTAAATATATTAAAAATCAAAAATATTGCATGCCGTTTGTAATGCATTGAAAGATGGATACACTCCTCATCCTTATAATAATTCGAGTCGATTTAACGATGTCCGTCCGTCCATGTGTGTGCCTGTCATTTGAAATTGCGCTCAATTACAAAATAAGATAAAGATAAGATAATTTTGTTTGGAATCATTGCCAGCAGGCTGGTATTTAAAATGGGATAGATTGTGCATCATTGTGTAATGCAATAAGTCTAGATAATGCTGTGAACGAAAAACCCAGGTGGAGATAATTATAGATTCGCCATAGCCGAATTTAACAATCTTAACTGTTAAAAAAAATCAGCATCAATTAGGGCTTGCAATACCGGTATCCCGGAAACCTGAAACCGTGATCCCGGTATTACCTACATTTTTTAATACCGCTCAATACCGGTATTAATGACCACTTAATACTGGTATCCGGTATTAAACTTTTTTGCTGTAAGTTAACATTCATATAATTTTTTATTTAACTATTTTACTTTTTATAAGTAATTAGCATATTTTTAGGTGTTGTCATGTTCAAAGATTAAATCTAATTTCGAAATTTGCGTACAGGTGGAGTGGCCCTACTGAAGTAATTTGTTTTTTGTACATTAAGAAAGCGCTTTTTTGTACGTTAATTTTCCTTCAGTTCAGAGGTCGTTAGCATAAAAAATATGGAATAATACAACACTGACTTGTGAAGTTCATTACTATGGATCACATGTTTTATATCATTTTTGAATTCAATGATTCATTATAATTTTTTTGTTTGATAGAAAAAGGGGCCTTTGCTAGAATTCTCTTGAAATATAGAAGTAATTTACCGATAAAAACGTGTTCTGTTATTTTAAAAGTTATAGGCCAAATCCTATAAATACTAAAAAAGACACAAATTCGCATAGCAAGCCGTTGCTATGGAAAATTATTGTTTTGTATGTTTCCAAATTTTCAATATTGAAGCCACGTTTTTTTTATAGAGAAGTTATGTGCGCATAGTTAGTTGTAAAGTTTTAGAAAATTTAGAGAATTGTGTTTGTGTACAATATAAAAGTGCAAATAAAATTGAAAATCATAATTATAATTAATAATCACATATCACATAAGAGTTGATTTCAATTGATAAATAACAGCTCTTCTGTTTTAAATAATAAATAACAATAAGATTTCAGTCGTTTTAATAAATGGGTACAAATATTAAAAAATTTCTGTAATTTACTTAAAGTTAAAGCGCTGTTTTTTGTTAGCCATGGAAAATTATGTTTTTGAGGAAAAATCGGCTGATGAAAATTCCGTATGGTTCTATTTTCTTCGTGAAAAAGAGGGAAACATTTCAAAATGTAAGAAGTGTAACAAGGTAATAAAGTCGCAAGGAGGTAGTACAAGTGGTTTGCATACCCACCTAAAGACACTCCATCAAATAAATTAAAAAAAAAGGAATGCTCCGAGCTCCAACGTTTTGATTGCAATTGGGCCAGAATCATCAACTTCTGAAGCGAAAAAAAGTTTCTAGCGGGAAAATAACAACATTTTTCGTTTCTGAAACGAACAATTCTTTGTTTGCAGTTTTAGCTCGCATGACGGCATGTGACGGTTTGTCGGTTAACATATTTTGCGCGTCCATGGATATCAAAAAAGGTTTAGCTGCCAGAGGGTATGAATATTTAATCTAATATTTCTCTTACATTACAAAAATTATTATCTTTCTTTCATTAGAAAAATATATACATGATCTTAAACCGAACAATAAATGACTAATTATTCCAATACAGATCAACAATACATAACCATAACATACAACACATGAGGTACAATGCATTTGTGTAATCTGTTAAGATTTCACATGCCATTACAGTTCCATCTAGAGGACAATGGCAAAAACAAAGAGCTGCTCACATTACAAGACTTGTAATTGATCTCGCTATGTTAATGTAGAGAATGCTAAAAATTGGAAAAGCTCAGATTGTTCATACAAACTCTCGTATATAAAAAGAAAAACAATTCTCATGTTATTTTCTTTCAAATGTTGAGTTAAATAGTTGATTAAGCATGAGTTGAAGTAATAGGCAGAAGGATGCTGACGATGAACAAGTCGCTTTGTTCGAAAGTAGCTACTCCATCTAGCGCTGTCTTCAATTTTTTTCTAATATTTCTCTTACATTACAAAAATTATTATCTTTCATTAGAAAAATATATACATGATCTTAAACCGAACAATAAATGACTAATTATTCCAATACAGGTCAACAATACATAACAATAACAAATATACCAAAATCTAAAAACTCCATAAAAAATTTAGTTGTGCAGCACAGTAAAAAATTCGTGCAAATATGATTAAAAATTTAGAATCTGAAATTCTTTTAGGACAAATATTTAGTCTTACATTTGATGAATGGACATTAGCCAAAAACCGACGTTATTTAAATATAAATGTTCATGCTGGCATCAAGAAATTCTGGAACCTAGGATTAGTTCGCGTGCGAGGATCATTGCCTGCAGAAAAGTGTGTTGTCCTCGTTGAAGAAAAGCTTAAATTATTCCAAGTTTCCTTAAATAAACACATTGCGTGCATTACAACCGATGGTGCATCTGTCATTACCAAAGTTGGAAAATTGCTTTGTGCAAGGCAGCAACTTTGCTTAGTTCACGGAATTCAATTGGCTGTCATTAAGGTTTTATATGTAAATATGATGCTCCAAAATTTAGAAAATGTAGATGAACTGAACACCACAGATAAGTCCGATGCAGAACATTCTAATTCTAACGAAGATGATAACCAGTATACAAGTGATGAAAGTGATAGTGATCTTGATGACAATAGTTTAGGCACACTTCAAGAAAACAATGCAATTGACTGTTTAATTATTCATTCCATTGATTAAAAAAAACAGAACAGTTGTGAAGCTATTCAGCCGTTCACCTATGAAAAATGATAAGGCTTTACAGAAACACGTTAAAGAACAATTTTGAAAGGAACTTAATTTAATTCTAGATTCTAAAACACGTTGGAATAGCTTACTTGCCATGCTAGAATGCTTTGTCCAGTTGAAGAACTGCATACAAAAAGCTTTGATTGATTTAAATTTAAATGCCGAAATATCGCTTTCGGAAATTGATTTTTCTTTAGCATCATCAGTTATTTCAGTTCTTCTTCCAATCAAATTAACTGTTGAAGCTTGTTGTCGTCAAGATGCTACTCTTCTTAGCGCAGATGCAGCTTTACTATTTATGTTTAATCAATTGCCAGAACAGAATACTGCTTTAAGTAATGAATTCAAGGAAGAGCTAATTATTCGTATAAAACAAAGGCGTACCGATTTATCTGATTCCTACTGAATCAGAAGATGATGACGAAGATGAAATTTTTAATCGAATTAACAAAGCAACAATTATAAAAATAATTATAAATTTATTGGAACCCTTTCGATGGTGACGATATTGAAAACATAGGAGCCTCTTCCATCGACGTGTCCGAGTCATCTGCTGATTCTGAGACAGAAATTCTAATTTCGATGACAATGAAAGAAAAACTGGAAATGGCAATTTCCAAGAAAGTTAATGTGATGCAGACTGCGAGTGGAATTTCAAAAACGATGAATACTAAAGTACTTTATTAAGTTTTAAAACAGGAGCTAGCATACTTCGAAGTACAACATATAAGAGGAAAATATCTTCAACTAGTATATGACTGCCTTATATCCATACCACCAACTAGCGTCGAGTCCGAAAGAACCTTTTCTTGAGGGCATATTTTTAAGGCAAATCACAACAATGGGACATAGGACTAATTATACTTATACGTTATTCATTATTTTATTAATAATAATAATAATAAATTCCCGTCATTCCTATAAGGAGCATAGGGCCATAACATATCTGTTCCATTCAATTCTGTCCAACGCTAGTGCCTTAATCTCGTTCCAGCTCTTGTTCATTCTGGCAGCTTCCAACTCAATTTGGCGACGCCATGTGTGTGATGGTCTTCCTCTTCTTCGGCTACCTTGAGGGTTCCATTCAATAGCATTTCTTGTGGTATCATTCAGTGGCCTTCGAAAGGTATGACCAATCCAGCGCCATTTTCTTCTAAGAATTTCATTACTAATGGGGGTTTGATTTGTTTCTCTCCATAGCCTTTCGTTCGAAATTGTTTGAGGCCAAAATATTCTTAGAACTCTTCGTAGACATCGATTTATAAACACTTGCAATGAGTTTATATCACGAACTGCTGCGTTCCAAGACTCGCATCCATAAAGAAGCACGGATTTAATGCAAGAATTGAAAATGTTAATTTTTGTTCTTATTGACATGTGAGGAGATCGCCAAATGGGATTTAAGAGACCAAATGATCGCTTACCAAGATTAATGCGACTCTGTATATCATTACTGGAACCACCCGTTGTTGTTAATAAACTACCCAGGTAGGTGAATTTGGAAACATCTTCTAACACTATATCATTTATGGAAAACGTTCTGTTGTTTGAAGAGTTGATGCGCATTACCTTGGTCTTTGCTATGTTTATTTTCATACCGGCTTTTTCTGCTTCTTTCTGTACTGCTGTGATCTTTGCCGTCATGTCGTTGTAGTTATGTGAAAGCAGACAAATGTCATCGGCATAGTCGAGATCCTCAAGCTTTCTATGAAATCCCCATGAAATTCCTCTTTCTTCACGGGTTGCTTTATTCATGATGTTGTCTAAGACTATGTTGAAAAGCAGGGGGGATAAAATGCAACCTTCCCTCACGCCAGTATTTACGGTAAATCTATAACTCACGCAACCTTCATGCATCACTCTGCAGCACACATTATTATAGAGGGCTTGAATCAATGATATAATCTTGGCGGGTGTGCCTTTACATGCGAGGGCATTCCAAATAGCCGAGTGTGAGAGGGTATCAAAGGCCTTCTCGAAGTCTATGAAAACGAGGTACAAAGGGGATCTCCACTCGACGGACTGTTCTGTTATAATCCGAAGGCTGTTCACATGGTCTATGTAGGATTTTTGGGGTCGAAAGCCAGCTTGTTCATTGCGAAGATTTGAAACGAATGCGGCTGAGAGTCGTTTGTTTATAATCTGTGTTATAACTTTGTTTGCTATGTTGATGAGTGTGATACCACGCCATTATTTTTTTACCCTTTTGTTAATATTTTTCTTCTCTTTTGTGGCACTTTAAAAAAAGTTTATTGTTTTGAATTATACATTGTTGAATAAAATATTTTATTTTGTTTTTTTTTTAAATACCGGTATTAATACCGGGATTCCGGTATTAATATAATGAAATACTGAAATACCGGTTTTGAAAATTTGTTCCGGTATTGCAAGCCCTAGCATCAATGGTCTCCTTATTATAACATTTCACGTAATTTCAGATGTTTTCCATCTCACTCTATACTAAATTAATTAGTTGTTTGCTTCTTTATTTCCACAGCACTGATGCTCTTATTAATAGTCATCATAAGTTCTATCATGGAAGAGAAATTATATTTTATGGAGGAACATTTCTTCATTACCAACACCTGACAAGGTAAGATTTTTTAAAGACTTAATTAAAGCTGGCACAGTATTTTAGCACTAATCTTGTGGTTTTTTATAAATTTATTCAGGTAGTCGAGTGTGTTTTCTGTTGATGTGCTGGAAGTTTTTTTAAAAACAAAGTTTTATGGCATTTGCACAACTAACAAACAAAAAAAAATATATATTGCATTATGTACTTTACTATATAAAACTTATATATATAAAAAAAAATAGCTAAACGATTTTTCCTCGACTACATATCACATCAAATTATGGTGATTTTGTTGTGCTTCTTGATATTATTTGATATTTAATGGCAAAATTTTATTGCTATTGTTATTCTAGTCACTCATCTTAAACCATTATCAACATAGTTTTCCTCTGACTAAACATTTCAATTTCCTCCACACGCTTCTACATACTTAAGCGTTTGTATTTAAGTTTTTTTATTTTCCTGCTTCCAATGCCAAAGCATCAATTCATTAAATTTACAGGGCAGCTGAATGAAATTTAAAACAAAAAATTATTATAACAAAGTTGTTAAACAAACGTTACGAACTCTTGACCTTAGCTATTATTTTTTTGAAGGAGAAAAAAAATACCGACAGCATTCAATGAAAGTGATGAATTAGAATCGATAAAGCTTAGCAGGGTTAATGAGTTTTATGTTTTAGTAATTTGTCTGCTTTTTCGAAGTCTTCGACAAAAAGTGAAATGATTTTAAGCTGTGATAAGAAAAAAAGGTTGTTTTGGTGTCGATCTGTGTTGGCACAACAAAAAATGGTAAAGAGTGTTTTCTTAAGCCCGATGTGACATGAAATCGTAAAAAATAAAACAAAGAATTTAATTTTAAGCATAACAAGTAAAAAAAAATTATAGTCGGTCACAAAAAATTTAATTTTAAGCATAACAAGCAAAAAGAAATTATAGTCGGTCTAGACCGACTATACGATAACCTATACCATGATTTAGAGACCCTCTCTCTTCGGTGCAACTAAGTGGATATAGAAAATAATCATAAACGAAATTTGAGTGGCATTGCTATTAATTTTTTTGCCTTCGCATATGAAATAGTTAATATCAGATAGAATATCTATATGGGGACTAGGTCGAAAAATGGACCAATCCTGACCATATTTGGTAAAGTTACTTACATTTTGAAAAGGTATATACAAACCAAATTTGAGAAAAATCTGTGCAATATTTTTGTTTTTGTATAGATTTAAGTGAAAATCGGGAAGCAGCTTTACATGGGGGCTATGACAAGGAATTGACATATGGGGTGTATTTTTGGATAACGGATAAATGGATGTAATAAACACATACAAACCTAATTTGACCGAGGTTTATGTGATAATTTGGATCTTATGGAAATTTAAGTCAATTTCATAGGTGTCATTTGTATGGGGACAAGTTCCGAACATGGACCGAATTTCACCAAATTCAACAGCTTTCATCCTATGGCCGATTAAAGCTTATATAATAAATTACATTAAAATATGTTCATATTTGCGACCTGTAGTTTGATTACAAGGTTTACGTGGACACATAGACGGACAGACGGACGGACACCAGAATTACTTTCTGAGTCTATCGGTATAATAAAAGATAGGTCTACGTCAAATATTTTTGGTAGTTACAAATTTCAGCACAAAGTCATTATGCCCAAACCACATAGTGGTATAGAGTATAAAAATTGTGTTATTCGAAGGACCAATACATGGCACTAACACTTGAAGATGATTTCAACCACTGCTAGCCTTATGCCAAGTATAACGCGAATAATGTTGGCCTCCAAGGCGTCAGCTGTTACTGGTTTATCAGCATAAACCAATGACGTAGCCACGTAGCCTCACAGGAGATCGTACGCCCTTCGAAGCCAACTGACAGGCTCATTTCTCGAAATCAACTTATAGTCAAATTTTTTATTCAATAAGTTGATGGTAGCGGTCGCCGTGTGGAACGTAGCGCCATCCTCTTGAAACCACATCTCGCCCTGGTCAATGTCATACAAAACAAGTAAAAAATTATAGTCGGTCTAGACCGACTATACGATACCCTATACCATGGTTTAGAGACCCTATCTCTTTGGCCCAACTAATTGCATATAGAAAACAAGCATAAACCCAAAATTTCATATCCGATGCTACATATATTCATATGGGGACTAGGTCGAAAAACAACCCGATTCTGATTATATTTGGCAAAGTCAATTATATTTTGAAAACATATATACACCCCCCAAATTTGAGAGAAATCTGTGCAATATTTTTGTTTTTTTAATAGATTTAAGTGAAGATCGGGAAGCAGCTCTATATGGGGCCTATGACTAAGAATTTTCCTATAGGGATTATTTTTGGACTACTGATTAATGGATGTAATAAACACGTACAAACCCAATTTGACCGAGATCTATATGATAATTTGGATCTTATGGCAATTTATGTCGATTTCATAGGGGTCATTTGTATGGAGACTAGGTCTGAACATGGGCCGAATTTCACCAATTTCAATAGCGTTCATCCAAAGGCCGATAAAATCTTACATACCAAATTTCATCAAAATATATTCATAGTTCCGACCTGACACAGACGGACGGAGGGACGGACGGACGGACATCGCTAAATCGACTCAAAAAGTGATTCTAAGTCGATCGGTATAATAAAAGATGGGTCTTGGTCAAATATTTTTTGGTAGTTACAAACAGCAGCACAAAGTCATTATACCCAAACCACATTATAACGCGAGCTCCGGCTTTATTTTGGAAGGAATTAGATCCGATGATGCCAACTGGGTGTAATGGAGTCTGTAGGGTCAGTTGTGGATTGGTCTCACTCTTTATGTGGCAATTTTGTTTGCTTACAAACCCGTTAAGCCAATAATGAGCTTCATCATTGAACACAATTTTTCTATAAGACATCGGGTCAGTTTCCAACTGCTCTAGAGCCCCATAGACAAAAGAACGGCACGTATGCTAGTCTCGTGGCTTTAATTCATGGGTTGTATATGGGTATAGGTCATGATCTTTGTGCAAAATTTTCCAATAAGTGGGCGGAAAGAACTCCAATTTCTGCGACCGACAACGAATCGACAAATTTGGATCTTCTTGCACACTTTCCTTTACAGCGGCGATATACTCTTCACTATGCATATTGCTTCAACACTTTGAGGTTTATGCAAAATTTTTATGTGGTATGAAATCTATACACAGTACGAGGGATGAATGGAGGATTATGTGCGCCATAAAAATAACGAATTTCAAAGTTAATTTCAATTTGGTAGCATTGTTCAAAAGTGACTTTATTCGGGATGATTTGCCAGTATACTGATCATAATAAAATAAATAAAAAAAAAGGTCAAGATAAACTCCTAATCACCTAACCTTAGCGTAGTGTAAGTAAACAAATTATAGTCGATCTAGACCGACTATACTATAACCTATATCATGATTTTAGTGAGACGACACTTAACCAAATTTAAGTTGCATTACTATGAATTACTAGTATAGCCCAGCACTCGAAGTTCGAGTGCAAATTCTAGGAAATATTATTTTTTTCATTCAATTTTTTTTTTCAATGTTTTTTTAATCTATATATATAAACAATTTATGAATATTTAAATGAGCCTAAAGGAATGTTAATCAATTTTAGCAATTCACAATTCAACATAGGGCGTGTGATATATAATTTAAATCATTCTCATTAACAGGGTTGTGACGAATTATTATAAATATTTTATTTTATTTTATTTTATTTTATTTTATTTTATTTTATTTTATTTTACTTTGTTTTATTTTATTTTACTTTATTTTATTTTATTTTATTTTAATTTATTTTATTTTATTTTATTTTATTTTATTTTATTTTAATTTATTTTATTTTATTTTATTTTACTTTATTTTATTTTATTTTATTTTATTTTACTTTATTTTATTTTATTTTATTTTATTTTATTTTTTTTTTTTTTTGATTTTATTTTATTTTATTTTATTTGATTTTATTTTATTTTATTTTATTTTATTTTATTTTATTTTATTTTATTTTATTTTATTTTATTTTATTTTATTTTATTTTATTTTATTCGAGTGCAAGTTCTAGGATATATTATTTTTCATTAAATTTTTTTCTTTCAATGTTTTTTTAATCTATATATAAAAAAAATTTATGAATATTTAAATGAGCCTAAAGGTATGTTAATCAATTTTAGCAATTCACAATTCAACATAGGGCGTGTTATATATAATTTAAATCATTCGCATTAACAGGGTGTAACGAATTATTATAAATATTTTATTTTATTTTATTTTATTTTACTTTTTTTTAATTTATTTTATTTTATTTTATTTTACTTTATTTTACTTTATTTTATTTTATTTTACTTTATTTTATTTTACTTTATTTTATTTTATTTTATTTTATTTTATTTCATTTTATTTTATTTTACTTTATTTTATTTTATTTTATTTTACTTTACTTTATTTTATTTTATTTTATTTTATTTTATTTTATTTTATTTTATTTTATTTTATATTATTTTATTTTATTTGACTTTATTTTATTTTATTTTACTTTATTTTATTTTATTTTATTTTATTTTATTTTATTTTATTTTATTTTATTTTATTTTATTTTATTTTATTTTACTTTATCTTATTTTATTTTATTTTATTTTATTTTACTTTATTTTATTTTATTTTACTTTATTTTATTTTATTTTATTTTATTTTATTTTATTTTATTTTATTTTATTTTATTTTACTTTATTTTATTTTATTTTATTTTATTTTAATTTATTTTATTTTATTTTATTTTACTTTATTTTATTTTATTTTATTTTATTTATTATTTTAATATTATTTTTCATTAAATTTTTTTCTTTCAATGTTTTTTTAATCTATATATATAAAAAATTTATGAATATTCAAATGAGCCTAAAGGTATGTTAATCAATTTTAGCAATTCACAATTCAACATAGGGCGTGTGATATATAATTTAAATCATTCGATTTAACAGGGTGTAACGAATTATTATAAATATTTTATTTTATTTTATTTTACTTTATTTTATTTTATTTTATTTTATTTTATTTCATTTTATTTTATTTTAACTTATTTTATTTTATTTTATTTTACTTTATTTTAATTTATTTTATTTTATTTTATTTTACTTTATTTTATTTTATTTTATTTTATTTTATTTTATTTAATTTTTTTTTTACTTTATTTTATTTCATTTTATTTTATTTTATTTTATTTTATTTTATTTTATTTTATTTTATTTTATTTTATTTTATTTTATTTTATTTTACTTTATTTTATTTTATTTTATTTTATTTTATTTTATTTTATTTTATTTTATTTTATTTTATTTTATTTTATTTTACTTTATTTTATTTTATTTTATTTTATTTTACTATATTTTATTTTATTTTATTTTATTTTATTTTATTTTATTTTATTTTATTTTATTTTATTTTATTTTATTTTACTTTATTTTATTTTATTTTATTTTATTTTATTTTATATTATTTTATTTTATTTTATTTTATTTTATTTTATTTTACTTTATTTTATTTTATTTTATTTTATTTTATTTTATTTTATTTTATTTTATTTTATTTTATTTTATTTTACTTTATTTTATTTTATTTTATTTTATTTTATATTATTTTATTTTATTTTATTTTATTTTATTTTATTTTATTTTATTTTATTTTATTTTATTTTATTTTATTTTATTTTATTTTATTTTATTTTATTTTATATTATTTTATTATATTTTATTTTATTTTATTTTATTTTATTTTATTTTATTTTATTTTATTTTATTTTATTTTATTTTATTTTATTTTATTTTATTTTATTTTATTTTAGCTATAACTATGCCAATTTTCACACTCCTCCGTGCTCGCATATTGCTTAAAAAGGTAACTATCATTGTAGCAAGCAAGTCACTTATTTTTCTTTAAGTGAAAATCGGGAAGCAGCTTTATATGGAGACTATGCCAATGAATGGTCCTACAGAATCTATTTTTGGAGTACTTATCTATGGGTGCAGAAAACATAAATAACTCGAACTAGACCAAAATTTTTGTGATAATATGGACCTCATTGCAATTTAATTCGATCTCGTATGTCCATTTGTATGGGGGCTAGGTCTGAGTATGCACCGATTTCAATAGCAATCGTCCTATGGCAGACTAAAGAAACCTGTGATTTGATTACAAGGATTACATGACCACAAAGACAGACATACGGACGGACAGACAGACAGAGGGATGGGGATCATCCTAATAGATACAGCAGCAAAGGAGCTATCGAAGATATCCGAAGCAGGGAGAGATACTCTGGCCATCCCGAGTCAATGGAAAAATGGCAAAGAAGATGGAGAAACTTTCATAAATGGATAAATCGTAGTCTTTCAAAATTTCTAACAGGATATGGAGGTAACAGGAGCTTCTTATATCGATTTGGACACGAAAGCTCACCTAGGTACCCACACTATCCTGATTGCGACGAAAATGCGGGTCACGTAGTATTCATGTGCCAATAATTTGACGACCAACGAGGACAACTCGAACTCTACATAGGTGCTTGACTGTCGAGAACATTATGAACGTGATGCTGCGCTCGAATATATATTGGGTTGAAATCAAGAAATTCAATAGCACAATGCGCGAGGTACTGCGAACGGCAGAGGACGTCCGCTAGGCCCTGATGGTGAGACAACCTTGAAGAAAAATGAGTTAGGAAGAAGAGAAACGAGGGAAGTTGGTGATTAGTGAAGGCTATTTGCCCTGCGACGTAATACTTTAGCGGGTAGTTCCGCAGGGCAAAAGGACGAAGATGGAGGTGGTTTTTAGTCGATAGGAATCGGACATATCCCGGACCAAAAAAAAAAGACAGAGAGATAGGCAGATGGATAGACGGACAGACACCGCTACATCGACTCAGATCGTGATTCGTAGTCGATCGATATACAGGGTGGCCCAAAATTAACGAAGGGGTTTGAATTGCTTACAACGTTTTTATTATAATTTTTTTTTCTTTTCTTTTCAGTATTTTGTAAAAAAGACTTGGGGAATTTAAAATGGAGCAGTACTCAATTGAACAACGTGCCCAAATTGTTGAGCTTTATTTTATTCAACGATCCATTGTTTTGACTCAGCGTGCATATCGTCGTTATTTTAATGTGCGGGTTGGACCCTCAGAGACAACAATAAACCGTCTGGTTGCAAATTTTCGACAACAAGGGGCAGTAAGGAACCTTCCTGGTACTGGCAGAGGAAGAACGGTGCACACGGATGACAATATTGAACCATCCAGCAATTAAAAAGCAATATACGCGACGAAATAAACAACATAACACCTGAAGTTTTGCGAAAGGTTATGGGAAATGTGTTGGAAAGAGTACGAATTTGCGAAGCAGAAAATGGCCAACACTTGCGAGATATTATTTTTCATAACTAAGCTAAAAATATTCCCCATTTATATACTGTATTAAAAAAAAATATATAATAATTATTTCTTAAATAAAAAGTTATAACCAATTCAAACCCCTTCGTTAATTTTGGGCCACCCTGTACTTGCTTTAAATTCTTTTCATTCCTCACTTACCTATCATCCAGTTTTATGCTACTACGACGACTGATATCACTCCACACTGAAGTAGAACGTGAACGCTGAAATAGTAATCTCGAACTGCGTCTGGTCAGTGATGAATACTGTTGTGGTGGATATGCGGCCAAATCATTTAAATCTTCGTTGAAGTTTACCATACGGAAGACGCGACTTAATGAATCTCCTTTCAGATTTTCATTATCATCCGACATTTTTAAGAATTATTTACGAAAGTTTCCTGTTTTAATCATAACAGTGTTCGAGAAAAAAATATTAACTGTCTTACACAAGAACCAAAAACTAGAGACCGAACTAAGAAAATCTAAGTATACAGTTTTTCATTTCGTGATTTATTTCCTTATTAATCCCCCAACGCTTTTATCATCCTTAAGAATTATATCTATAATATTAATTGGCCAGGCGATTTCTTGTGACCGATGTTTTGTTCTAACGTTTTATCCCGATTTTGGCTAAACGTGTATTATTTGAAAGGTATTTCTTTTTAGTTGTTTCCTAGATTAACAGATTTTTAAATTTTGTCCTTTATTTTGAGTAAATTTCATTTAAAGTTGCTACTAACACATACGTAAAATTATACATATGCTATGTGTGTGTTTATTGAAATTGTTAATGTGTTTGTTAATGAGTTTGTTATCTTCATTCACAATAATAATAAACCAAAAAAGTGTTGGTTTGTGAATTGGCTAAGTTGAAAAATAAATTTGCTTAGAAATTGCACTCGAATTTCGAGCGCTGGAATCTGCTAGCTAACTTTAATCGACTTTACTTCATAATTATAAATTTAATTAGTTGGAGAACATTCTATAGAACGTATAGGTGACCCTGCATGTGAAAACCCTCCTAGTGTATCAAAACAAGTTTTTGAGTAAAACGCAATTAAAATTTTCCCCTCTACGTTGCATTTTCATAGTGTACAAGTTCTCATTTCATTGTCGAATGTTTGTTTTGATTGATTTCAATGTTTGTTTTTATCATTTAGTGCTAGAACTCCGAGTTAATTTTAATTATTGTGAAAATGTGTCGCGAGTGTGATGAATTTGATCAACTAAGCAATGTATTTGATATTGAACGTTATGATTTATCGTCATCGCATTCACCGACACGAACTGCAGACGAGCCATACGATACAAATGATGAAACGTACAATTCAGACGACTGTACAGAATAAATAGATGATTCCATTGTGTAAATTTCTTCAGTTTTTTTTAGATCGACTATAATTTCCTTATTTGTTTTTTTTTTACTTCTCGATATAAATTTGTAATTTCCAATATTATTTTAGATACTCTCAATTTCTATTTGATATTATTTAGATTTGAATTTAGAAGTAGTTCATTATTTGGGGCACCTTTGTTGGGAATGGTTGGTCGAAGCAGATGTACTTCTCTCCTATTCTAGTCTATTCTTTCAATTCCCCAGTATTTATGGGAAATAACAACTACATTTAGTTCAGTTGTTGTGGTTTCATTTTACACATCTATAATATTAATAGGCTAGGCGATTTCTTGTGACCGATGTTTTGTTCTACCGTTTTATCCCGATTTTGACCAAACGTATATTATTTGAAAGGTATTTCTTTTTAGCCATTTTGCAGATCTACAGATTTTTAAATTTTTTCTCTTATTTTGAGTAAATTGCATTTAAAGTTGCTACTAACACATACATAAAATTAGACAATGCTATGTGTGTGTTTATTAAATTTGTTAATGTGTTTGTAATAAAAATGAGTTTGTTTTTGTGTTGATCTGCGAATTGGCTACAATTGATTAGTATACCTTTAGGGTCTTTATTTAATGAAAAAATGAAATTTCCTAGAATTTGCACTCGAATTTCGAGGGCTGGAATGTGCTAGTATTTTAATAATCGCTTTGTTTGCTGGGAAACATTCAAAATTCATAATTTTCCACAACTTTCCTGAATAAATTCTCATAGTGCAGCGACTTGCAACACTTTGAAAATAAACGCTATAAAAGCAAAAAAGGAAAACCTCAAATCCTCAGTAGTTCTGAATATATTAACAAATTACAAGAAAAACTTTTTTTTATCAAAGAGTAAAGGTCACTACTGTTCATTTAAAAAAATTCACTAAATATACTGCAAGTGTCTTTTGTTCATGATTTTTTTAGCATTAATATCTACAAATAAAGGACTGCATTAGAGAACTATAAATAGATTTTTTTTACAAAAGAGACTTATGCCACTTTTATATAAACATTTCATATTACACCGGATAGCTTATTGCATACGAACCGGATGTTATGCTTATACATCTGTCACTAGAGACCAAATGGAGCAAAATTGCATATATAGATTATAGAAATGGATACTGGTTTGAAAGAATATTACTGACATCCTTTCGTCGTGATATAATTAAATAAGAAATGACATAAAACTGCCAGTATTCTTTTGTTTTCGTATGCCACCGATAGCGTCTTCGTGTGCTGAGTATAATTATCTAAATCTATTTTCAGAAAAATGTGATAATTTTAAAACTTGAAGGTCATTTAAAAAGAAAGCAAAATCATCAAATGAAAAACAATAAACTTAGTTTTACACCATTTGGTTTTCCATTTTAGACATATGTCAGCCGACTAATCTGTAACATGATTAGGGTAGATTTGACAGAGCTTTTCATGTGTAACGAGCAACTTAGTTGTCTTTTTCTTTATGGAACAAATTGTAAATTTCTTATTAACATCTAACTAAGCTAGATGGATAAAATATCGGTAGGTGTTATTTATTGTAAATTGCAAAAGATTGAAATTGAAAGATTAATGTTCAAAGGACATTATTGACATCGTTTCGTTTTGCAATGCTAAAAAAAAATTTATGGAATTGGGCAGATGGTACTCTTATATTCGACACTAATATAAAGGATGTTTTATGCTCTGGCAAATCATCACGAATAGATTCGCGCTTGAAAAACGCTATCAAATTACCAAAATGTACTTTGAAAATCAGGTATCGTTTCGCGCAACTTATAGATGACTTCGTGATTTTTATGGCACACATAATCGTCCACTTGAGCAAGCCATCCATCGAACTGTGGATAGATTTAATACCACATACTCTCTAAATGATGCAATAATACCAGCATGTCGAAGGAATGTACATACTGAAGAAAACGAAAGTGTGTAGTCGGCCGCAGCAACTGGGGCCTATTCATCCACTAATTGGAAAATTTTGCGCAAAGGTCTTAGCATACACTCGTATAAAATGTAGAAACTAAATCCACGAGTCGTTTTTAGCCGATTGGGTTCTAGAGCAGTTGGAAACTGACGCGATATTTTATCGCAAAATTGGGTTCAGCGATAAAGCTAAGTTTTGGCTTAATATGTTTGTTATAAACAAAATTGCCATATATGGAGTGAGACCTACAGACTCCATTACATCCAGTAAATGCGTAGTTTGGCGCGGTTTACACGCTCCACACTGACGCCCTTAGAACAAATGAGGTTGCAAAAATCAAAAATTTCATGAGCA
Organism: Cordilura impudica; assembly: GCA_963682025.1. NCBI lineage: Eukaryota > Metazoa > Arthropoda > Insecta > Diptera > Scathophagidae > Cordilura > Cordilura impudica. Next base: position 53,408,781 of record OY821521.1, read on the forward strand.
CTTACCATATTTTGAATAATCTGATCTTATTGGAAAGTGCTCACCGATAAAAATTTGTTACCTTCAATAAAATCACATTTTTAAACTCTTTTCTTTAACTCATACTCTCTGTCTGTCTGTCTGCCATGGGGCAACCCCATTAACCCTCATACAATTGATGTGAAACTTGGCCCATAGTGTTGTTGGGACTATAGATTACTTTTAGGTAGTCACGTATAGTCACGCGTAGTCACGCACAGTCATGGAGCGATCTAACTGTCATTTCCCCTCGGGAGCAAAGTTGTATCATTAAGCTATTGGTTTGCCAGTAGTGGTTGATACAACAACCTATAACCTACCTTCTCGTGGTGTTCCTGGGCAAAGCTAGGCAAAGCCAGTTAATTCTGGTGATTATTCCTAGCGGCTAAAGGTTAAGGTCGCAAATGTCTGGCAGTTATTAAATTTGGCCAACTAGTAACGACGCCTTACAAAAAGGCTCTTAATTTGGTACTGCGAGGAGATTGAATAGCCCTGAGAAGAGGACTCTTATACTCCCCACGGAGACAAAGCGAACTATGACACATGGGAATGATGGCCGGCTGGTGGATGGTGAAACATCCAACCAGATGAAATGGTTGCTCACATCCATTTAATATATGTGATACAAAGTTGAACTGATGGTATGATGGAACACTTAACGAACGTGGCACTATAGGCTCTCGAATCTGATGTGCAGAGGAGATTGCTGTGTGTGACTAGTAGGAAGTGGTCGTGGAGTGAAGAGCTGGTATATGCATTATTTGGAGATTAAGCCGATCTGGTATATACGTTGTATGAAGAGGCATGAGTTGAAGATGAGTCGTAAGACGAGTCGGATGCAAGAAGGTCGGAAGCTGGTATGCGTTGTTTGGGTAAAGCCGAGCTGGTATATGCGTTGTTAGGAAGAGGCATCAGCTAAATATGAGTCGTAAGATGAGTCGGATGCAAGAAGGTCGGATGGATGATACAAGAGTGCGTAAGAGAGGTGTCAGAAAAGTGTGTCATAGTAAGCGATGTCAATGTCGGAATCTTTGATGAATCTTCAAGACGATCTCTTTGGGAAAGGCCCTTCGTGGAGTTTCTCAGTGGCTGTGGTGCCTATATCGCGGGCAGATCACAGATCGATGTGGAGATGCATTCACCCAGGTGTTGCTGCCTCTAAGGCAACAGGGTTTTAGGTAGGCCCGACACAATAACAAAGTTTGGAATGTATGCCAAATACGTAGGCAGGACGCATAGTATCTTTCCCTGTACTCGAACACCGTGTGGTTAAGTGAACAAGACAAGAACGCACGTAAAACTCAAGAGAATTCTGTCATTTCCCCTATCCGATCGATCTGAAATTTGGTTCATACACTTGCTGTGAAAAAAAGATTAACTTTGACATAGTCATGCACAGCCACAGAGAGAATAAACCCCCACTTCTCCTCATCCGATCGATCTGAAATTTTGGCCATAGACTTGTTGTGGCCAAAGATTAATTGTAAGATAGTCGCAGACACTCACGCATAATAACAGTCACGGAATGATTTAAACCCTATTTCTCCTCGTCCAATCAATCTGAAACTTGGTCCACAGACTTGTTGTCACCAACTATTAACTTAAAGATACTCATCCATAGTCACGCCCAGTCGCAAAGTAATTTAAACCCCATTTCCCCTGATCCAATCAATCTGAAACTTGGTCCATTGAATTGTTGTGACCAAAAATTGATTTTAAAATAGTCACGCAAAGTCACGTAGAGACACGGAGAGATTCAAAACTCATTTGCATAAGGAAAGAAAGAGTTATAATAAAAGCTTTGTTTTTATGGGTTAGATTGTTAGCATAGAAGATACAACCCTCCAAAATTGACCGATTTTCAGTTTTCAATGAAACACACAATTTTTAGACAATTTGGTCTAGAATATAAAAAAACAAGGTAACTAATTGTAGTTTTGTTTTTGTTTCTATTGAGTTTTGTATATCTATATATACTAGCACAATCCAGCGCTCGAAATTCGAGTGCAATTTCTAAGCAACTTTATCTTTCAACATAGCCAATTCACAAACCAACACTTTTTGGTTTATTATTATTGTGAATGAATATAACAACCCTGCAGGAAGCCTGGGGTCAAGTGTCCCCAAGTCACCACTTTTGTTTACTATTTTGTTGACATTGTCAACTAAGCATATACACTATTTACTTTACTTTATCTGTCAAAAAAATTTTCCATAGTTAAGGTGGGAGTTCCGTTTCTTCTTGATTTCTATAGTTTTGCTTGAAAAACACGTGGTTGGACGAAAAACTAAAATTTTAAAACAAGATATAGAAAAATTTAATATAAAAGGTAAATAAAAATATATTTTATAATAAATCGAATAAAAAAAAAAACATAGTAAGTAAACGAAGTTATAAAAGAAAAGTGAAAGAACAATCAAGTTTGTACAAGAATATCTGGTTCCAATGTCTACATATGGTCCCATGAGAACTACCTAGTCACTACCTAATCAATAGTACCAATGTCACTAGTGATTTGCAATGACACGTACATATTAAATGTCTATAGAAAATTACATTGTCCGAGGTATAGTTGGTCAGTAGTACTGGTGACAAAGTCAATAGTGAATCAGTACTGTTTCACTATTGATATTTCCTGCAGGGAACCTCATTAACAAACAAATTAACAAATTTAATAAACACACAAATAGAATATGTATAATTTTATGTATGTGTTAGTAGCAACTTTAAATCCAATTTACTCAAAATAAGGGAAAAAATATTAAAATCTGTAAATCTGGTGAACAGCTAAAAATAAATACCTTTCAAACAATATGTGTTTAGACAAAATCCGGATAAAAAGGTAGAACAAAACATCGGTCACAAGAAAGCGCCTAGCCTATTAGTAACTATTATAGATAAAAAAGTTGCGTGATTGATCATCATCGCCCAGCCCAAACCCTTCGACCCAGAAACTTGGAATTTGGATTGTGGGCTCCTCTCTCCGCGTAAAGATTCACTAAGAACGGATTTTTAAAATTTCGTACATTAACGGGGTAAAAGCGGAAAAAAGGGGGGAAATGGTAACAAATGAATCTATGAATATGAAATTTGGCGTGTATAGTCCATCCGAGAAACAAACATTGGGCCAAAATTACGTTTTTCGAAATTCGGCCATTGAAAAGAAAAAACGGCCAAAAAGGGTAAAAATTGTACCTTTTTGCATCTTCTTAACATATTTATCTATATCTATGAATTTTCGTATACCGACTCCTCCTTCAAAAGGTGGGCATCAGTCAAGGATGAATTTATTGCTAATTCTAACGACTAGGGGAGGAAAAACGGTCAAAGAAGGGAAAAATTTTACATTTGGTATCTTCTAAACAAACTATTGTAATGTATAGTTTGTGGAGTCCACTAGAGACAGAAACGTCAGATGAGAGGATAAGTTTTGGAAATGCGGCTGTTACGGGGGATAAAAATGGCCAAAAAGATAAAAAATGGTGCCTTTTTGCATCTTCATATACATGTATATGAATTTTGGTAAACAGACTCCACCCAATACGTGGGCATAAGTCATGGATGAATTTGTTGGCAATTCTAACGTCTATTGGAGGAAAAACGGCCAATAACGACCAAAAAGGGGAAAAATTGTATATTTAGTATCTTCTAAACAAACGTGCATAAAATATAGTTTGTGGATTCCACTGGAAATAGAAACGTCAGATAAAGGGAACTCTTTTGGAAATTCGGATGTTAAGGGGGGGGGGGGGCGAAAACGGTCCGTAGATGTAAAAGGGTGCCTTTTTGTATCTTATTTACAAAGTAAGTTAGGAATATGAAATTTGATATGTAGATTCCTCCAGAGGCACAAACATCGGTCGGGAATAAAATTTGTTTTATTTCGAGCCTTTGGTGGGTAAAAACGGCAAGAAAAAAATGGGAAAACTGGTAATTTTCAACTGGTAAATTTTCACTTGAAAGTACATTTAAAAAAATAGTGAGAAAATTATAGTCGGCCGATACCCTATACCATGTGTTTAAAGAATTGGTCTTAAGGCCATCTAAGTATAAACAAAATGTGAGTGGAATTTTTAATAATTTTTTGCCTGTAGATCTGACAAAGTTCATATCGGAAAATGGTCCGCTCCTGACCATATAAGGTAAAGTCATTTATATTTTGAAAAAACATAAGCAAACTTAATTTGAGAAAAAATTGTGCAAGTATGCTTTTGACAGCTTTAAGTGAAGATCGGGAAGCAGCTTTATATGGGATGTATGACTAAGAAAACTTCTACAAGCTTTATTTTTGGACTACTCATTAATGCGTGTAGTAAACACACACAAACCCAATTTGACTAAGATCTATCTGATAATTTGGATCTTATGGCAAGTTAAGTCGATCTCATAGAGGTCATTTGAATGGGGACTAGGTCTGAACATGCGCCCATTTTCACCAATTCCAATAGCATTTGTCCTGTGGCTGGTAGAAGTTTATATACCAAATTTGATCATATTATATTCATATTTGCGACCTGTAGTTTGTTTATAAGTTTTACACTGACGGACAGACGGACGTACGGACAGAGTTCGCTAAATCGACTCAGAAAGTGATTCTGTGTCGATGGGTACAATAAAATATGGGTCTAGGTCAAATATTTTTGGTAGTTACAAGCATCAGCACAAAGTCATTATACCCTTTACCACTAAGTGGTCAGGCTGTAATAAATAGTTGGTACGAGTATAACCAAAGTTTTTAAGTTTAATAATTTTTTCCTTCCCATGTAAAAAAAACGCAAATATATATGCAAAGATAAATTTAATATTTCAAAGAACCATCTGAACTTTTGAACTTAATTTCTTTTAATAATTTAAGTAAACTGTTTAAACTTTTATTATTGCTTGCGATATAAAATATAAAAACATTGATTCCGGTCTGCAAATGTAATTTTTGTGCAATAAATATATGATAATTTCACTCAAACTTTATCTATAAATGCAGCGCAATGTTTGAAAATTGTGCAAATTAAATTTGAGATAAATTTCTAAAATTAAAATATCTTTGTTTTTGTGATGCCAAAACAGTGGAACTTTTAAACTTATTTACCAGAGTTGATTAAAACAATAAAAACAGCAGAATGTGTAAAAAGGAAAATTTAAAAATTCATAACAGTTATTTAAATATATTTAAATCAATAATTTAATTTGGTGTCTCAGGCACCATAGAACGAGTCAAAGACAGGATAATTAAAAAGAGAGTTTAAAATATCCAAAAATGCTACTTAACCCTTCGGTTAGCGAGAAGGTCCCTGGGAACCTTTTTCATTTTCAAACTGATTTTCAGCCAGGACAAGGTACCCCAAAAGTTACCCTGTTTTCCAAGAGAATTTTATCAAAAATCGTTTAAAAGAAAATTCAAGGTGATACGCCCAATAGTTTAGTTTTTATTGAGGTTTAAAGGTGAGTAGCACGGGAACGCATGACAAAGTCCGTAGGGACCTTGTACTTAAATTACAAGAAATCATTAAGGCATAAACTTTATTTTGGGGTCTTTTTAGCTGTTTTATTGTTTGAACACATTTTAAACGAGTTCTTCGAATTTAACATTTGTTTTATTACATTCTAATATTAATCTCTATTTGTAGATATAGGCGGATGTTCAAGTTAGAACACAAGTAGGCAACGAAAAGGGTATAAATGCGGTTATAGTTTCGTAAGCATATTTTAGTATAAAAAAAAAATATTTTAATTTATTTATCAACACTTTAATTAATAAACAATAATAAAATAACAAAACAAAAATTTTAAAATGTCTTTTTCATAGAAAATGTCATATCAACAAAAATGGGTCCCTACGGACCTTGTCATGCGTTTAAGGGTACCAGAAGTGTTGCTAGACGGAGAGTTAAAGAGGTCAAATGAAAGTAAAACTATGTGCTTTATCTGTTTCCCGACGAGCAATTGAGGCTGATCTTGTTTGTTATCGTCCTGTGAGCAAACCACTGATATCAGAGAAAAATCGTGTACCTAGCATTAATCTTGCTAAAGAACGCATGAACTGGAATAAGAATACCGTTTGCGAATAGTGTTGGCGAAAAAACGAAATATTTAAATGGCCATAAAATTTGCATATACCCGCATAGAACCAAACACTTCGGAGGTTCTACTAAAAAACATAACACAATCGTTCGATATAAGAATCATTCTCCTCCAAGACCATGACCATCATATCATTCCACAGTGTTATTATATAGTAAAGGTTTCCATTGTTTTGTCAACAGTATAAAAATGAAGACTATAAGTTTTGTTATGTTAATATATCTTCTTTGTTAAATAAACAAAACATACAAACGTTTAAATTAATAACAGATTTTTTTTTTTTTTTGTCAAAAATATATTACGTTAAAAGTTTCCATCGTATTGTCACTCACACTATATTTCTAATTGTTTTTAAATATTATTATTGCTAAAATAATTAATATAATAATTACGCTAAAAACGTAGCGGGTATACTGCTGGTATTCAGTATATCATAGAAAGAAAAAATTTACTGATTGCTTTATATTTCTCCAGGTAAATCGCTATATACCAACAGTATATTTTTGATGTGACAACATCTATGCGCCCAGGGGGGTAAAAATCTATTTCACAATTTGTATTTGTATTTGTAATTGTATTGGTGCAAAGATTATGATTTAAATTTATTTAGCTGATTCACGAATCAACAAAAAGCGCCATGAATGTATAGCAAACAACTGCAATGTGTAAATAGATGTTTACATATCTCCCCTGTGATCGGACTCACATAGTTTTTATACCCTATACCACTATGTGGTTTGGGTATAATGACTTTGTGCTGTTGTTTGTAACTACCAAAAATATTTGACCTAGACCCATCTATTATTATACCGATCGAATCAGAATCTCTTTTTGAGTCGATGTAACAATGTCCGTCCGTCCGTCCGTCCGTCTGTGTGTCCATGTAAACATTTTAATCAAACTGCAGGTCGCAAATATGAAATTTTTTAATGAAATTTGGTATATAGGCTTCTGTCGGCCATGGAATGAACGGTGTTGAAATTGGTGAGAATCGGTCCATGTTCAGATCTAGCCCCCATACAAATCACCCCTATGAAATCGTCATAAATTGTCATAAGATCCAAATTGTCGTATATATCTTAGTAAAATTGGGTTTGTATGTGTTTATTGCTCCCGTTTATCAGTTATCCAAACATAAACCCCATATGTCAATTCTTTGTCATAGCCCCCATATAAAGCTGCTTCCCGATTTTCACTTGAATCTATAAAAAACCAAAAATATTGCACTGATTCATCTCAAATTTTGTTTGTATATATTTTCGCAAAATACAAGAGACTTTACCAACCATGGTCAGGATCGGTCCATTTTTGGACCTAGTCCCAATATAGACATAGCATCCGATATGAACTTTTTCATATTTGCAGCCAAAAAAATTAATAAAAATGCCACTCAAATCTGGTTTATGCTTATTTTCTATATCCAATTAGTTGGGCTTAAGAGATAGGGTCTCTAAACGCATGGTATAGGGTATCGTATAGTTGGTCTAGACCGACTGTCATCTTCTTGCTTCTTTTTTTTCATTATTTTTCAACTTTGATGGAAAATAAAAACTATAATTTTTTATATCTGCCTTATTTTCAAAATATGTTCTTTGATTATTTCCTTTTCCAACTTCAACAAAATCCAGCTTCTCCTTTGAATGCTATGGGTAAAAAAAGTCGTTGTTCCGGAAATTGTATGGCGTGCATCCCTGGTAAATTCAGTAACAGATACAAAATGCAAATATGAATATATTTTGATGAAATTTAGTATATAAGCTTATATCGGCCATACGATGAACAGTATTGAAAGTGGTTAATTAAGTTCATGTCCAGACCAAGTCCCCGTGCAAATCACCCCTATGAGATCGACTTAAAGTTCCATAATTTCCAAATTATCATAGATCTCGGTCAAATTGGGTTTGTGTATGTTTATCACATCCAGTAATCAATAGTGCGAAAATAAATCCAATAGGGCAAATCTTAGTCATATGAAGTGAGTCACGATCTTCACTTAGATCTATAAAAAAAAAAAAAAAAAAGCAGATTTTTCCTAAATAAGTGACCTTGCAAATATGATCAGGATTGGTTTATCTTTCGACATAGTTCCTATACAAAATAGCATTTATTTCATAGGTTGGACAATTATCTATTATATGCCTTTTAACTTTTTTGATTATCTCATTTGGCTCAAAAGTTATAACTTTTGCACCGAAAAAACTCAAATAGCACCACTGTGCTCTGGTGGCATCATCGAATCTAATTTCTTTCAAAATAAAGCCGGACCTAGCGTTAGGGCCAATGTTTGTTACCGGACCATGACCAATGATTTTTATACCATATACCACTCAATATGTGGTTTGGGTATAACGACTTTGTGCTGCTGTTTGTAACTTTCAGAATCACTTTCTGAGTTGATTTAGCGATGTCCGCCCGTCCGTCCGTCCGTCCGTCTGTGTGTAATCAAACTGCAGGTCGCAAATATGAATATATTTTTATGAAATTAGGTATATTTTTTTTTTTAACGTTTATTTAAACAAAATTCATATAATAAACTATAAATAAACAAATAGTGGTAAATATAATTTATTTTTCATACACAGTCCCTTAAACGGGCTCTCAAGTAGGTTTTATATAATATGCATTACATTATTTTTTTGACAATATTTGATAGTTGTTTTTATAAAAAATATATGTATTTATTTATAAGTTAATATAAAGAAAAAATTTAAAAAAAAATTACTTTTATATTACAACAGATAAAAGTCATTGTCAAGAGATAAAGGAAAGAAAATGACAATTAATCAGAGAGCCAACAATATTTTTTAATATTTTTGTTTGGAATCATATTTTTATCTCCTGAATAAACGATCGCGTCGAACCAGCGATTGTCTATTGTCAGTTCCTTGCTAAATATAGCTTTAATATTGGCAGAAATTTGGTATATAAGCTTTTATCGGCCATAGGATGACCGATATTGAAATTGGTGAGAATCGGTCCATATTCAGACCAAGCCCCCATACAAATGACCCCTATGAAAACTTCATAAATTGCCATAAGATCCAAATTGTCATATAGATCTTAATCAAATTGGGTTTGTGTGTGTTTATTATACCCATTAGTCAGTAGTCCAAGAACAATTCCTTTAGAAGAATTCTTAGCCATAGGCCCCATATAAAGCTGCTTCCCGATCTTCACTTAAATCTATCAAAAAACAAAAATATTGCACAGATTTTTCTCAAAATTGGTTTGTATGTATTTTTTTTTAAATATAAGTGACTTTACCAAAAACGGTCAAGATCGGTCCATTTCTCGACCTAGCCCCTATATAAATATAGCACACGATATGAACTTTTTTCTTATCTGCAGCCAAAAAAATTAATAACAATGCCACTCAAATTTTGTTTATGCTTATTTTCTATATCCAATTTTCTATATCCAAAGAGATAGGGTCTATAAACCATGGTATGGGTATCGTATAGTTGGTCTAGACCGACTATAATTTTCTTACTTGTTTTTTTTTTTTTAACTATGTATGACATTGATCCGGGCGAGATGTGGTTTCAACAGGATGGCGCTATATGTCATACGGCGACCTTAACCATTGACTTATTGAAATCAAAATTTGGCGATAAGTTGATTCTGAGAAATGGACCTATCAATTGGCTTTCAAGGTTGTGCAATTTGACAGATCTCGATTAGTTCCTGTGTGGCTACGTGAAGTCATTGATTTATGTTGACAAACCAGCAAGAATTGACATCTTGGAGACCAACATTGTTCGTCTTATGTGTGACATATGGTCAGCAATGCTCGAAAAATTTACCCAAAATTAGACGTTCACAATCACCGCGGTGGCCGTATGCCCGAACTCATTTTCAAATATTATTGTCATGTATTTGTTTTTCGAATAAAAAAAAATTTGGTTAACATTTATTTTTTGTGTTATTTTTTACAATTCCAAGTTCTATCCGGCTAAAAAAACCCCCTTTATTTTTTGACATACACTGAAACCTGCTTTTGTGCGGCCTTTTTATGTGTGTTTTTCTGTTTTGTGCGTTTTTTTTTTTTGTGCGGTATATGAAAATTTTACACATTTAATCATTTTTTACTATTTAGAAAGTTGATAATTTCAGAAAACATCATTTGAACTTTAGAGACTATCAATTGAAATTCAGAAAACATCAATTGAATTTCAGAAAGAATCAATTGTATTTGAGAAAATATCAAATGTATTTCAGAAAGCATAAATAGAATTTCAGTAAAAAGTCAATAGAATTTCAGAAAACATCAATTGAATTTCAGAAAACATCAATAGGATTTCAGAAATCATCAATAGGATTCCAGAAAACATCAATATTTCGACTTAATTTTTATGCACTGGAAAATATGATGTTGATGTTTTCTGAAATTAAATTGATGTTTTCTGAAATTCTATTGATGATTTCTGAAATTCTATTGATGTTTTCTGAAATACAATTAATATTTTCTGAAATACAATTAGAAAATGTTTAGTTGTTTCGTAAGGTTTTAAGATATTTTCTTAGTGAGACTTTTTTATGCTGTCCTTATTCACAGCATAAAAAAAAATTTTTAGCTGCGTTGGGAAAATTATTTTTTATAGCTGCTCGTGAAGTTTTGTGCGATTTATTTAACGGGGTTTTTAATCCATCGCACAAAAGTGTATTTAATCTTTTGAAACTGTTAAAGGAACACATGATCACGAAATGAAAAACTTTCAACGTTCACATTTTTACATAATTATAGAGAAAAACACATTTATAAAAAATAGCTCAACTTTCTACAAAATTTTTTGTAATAATCCTTGTAAGTTTTTGTTTTAATCCCTTTATTTTAAATCATTGTGTCTGCCTTGGATTGACTTTTAACCGTTTTCCCGTGATTCAATCGAGCTTTGTTGACAGAACTCGTGGCGATGACAAAAATGATCTAACTTTTTTGTTGCAAAAATTTTTGACATCGATATTTTCAATCAATTAATTATTTAATTGCATGATGGTAAAGTAATTTACAGATAAAGGGAATATAATAAAAACTTGGTTCTATGGGTTGGTTTTTTTATTTTTAGATTTATTAAACATTTTGTTTTTCAAAAATTTATATATTTTTGTTATTTATATATGTTATCTAACTTATATTTGTTGTTATTTTTAAATAAATTTTTTTTGTAAAATTTTTTATTTATTTTTATTTTTTGGCTCTTATTTGGGTAAAAATATTTAATTTTTATTATTTTATTTTTTAATTTCTTTTTTAAATTAAAATTTTTTTTTTTAATTTTTCACTTTTTATATATTTTTCTTATATATATATAATTTTTTTTTTTTTTTTTTGATTCACTAATGAGTATTTTTGTGGACGTTTTCGTGTTACTTAAATTTTTTTTTCTAATTTTTCTTATAACCTGATTGATAATTTGCTGAATTTCTGCACGAGTATACTGTTTTTTTAATTTTTTATAATTTGTTATTAATCCGCATCAATTCTTTGTATCAAATTAATTTTTCGTAAATTTTTTTCTACTTAAGTTTTTATTAGCTTGAATTAAGAATTATCAAAATAGTTTTCATCAAAATATTTCATATATTATAAAAAAAAAAAAGAAAAAATGTGCAGTTTATTGAATGATAAGATATCGTCAAATTTAACGTACTCGTATGTATCGCCTTAATTATTTTTAATTCCAGTTAAACTTCTTGTATTTTAATATTTCCCTTTTAAATATGTCATCTTCGCCTTAATTTTTGTTGTCATTTTTTTTAACTCTTAACAATTTTATATCGCTCAATTTGATTTATCGCGACATTTTTAAACTTGGAAAAATAATAATATTTTATTTTTTTATTATTTTAATTTTTTATCAACACAGTTTAAACTTTATTCTCTCTATTGGAAATTTTTGTGCACCTTTTGTTGTTACTTAAATTTTTCCTACACTTTTCTTATAAACCGTTTGTTAATTTGCTGAATTTCTGCTCGATTATATAAAAAAAAAATAATTTTTAAATAATTCTATATTAAATATCTAATGCTTGTAAAGTTAGTTCAGTGTCTGTTTAAACTAAAAACAAATAAATAAAATTTAGCTAGAATTGTCTTTTTTTCAAAGATGCTAAAGACGTTCGTCAGCTGACAAATTAAAAGAAAATCTATACAAATGCCAATGGAGTGGATACTCGGTTTAACGAATTGTTAAAGAATAATTCGAATAAAATTTGAAACTGTTCTAAAATATAATTCAATTATTGTGAATTCCTTAAAACATGAATTATTCCAAATCAATTCCATTTCAAAACATTCATTAATTTTTTTTCTTTCCTTTTTGATTCTTTTTTTTAATTTTATTTTTTTTTTTTTTTTTTGATTTTTCAAATTAATTACAAGATAAACTATCATTCAATAGTGTGTTAAATCGGATGTCCACTGTTTATACAAGTACTAACAAAATTTCATATGTTTCCATATTAATAGAAAAATTAAAACATAAACTATATATAAGAAAAAATAATTTTTTTTTTCCTGGCCATATTTAAGTAGTCATGTGCACCAATATTTGATGAACAAAACACTTTCTTTGCATTTAGCAGTAGTTTTTATTCCATCACATGCAGCTTTAGCAATAAATTCTATATAAAAAAAAGACAAAAACAAATACCAATAAAAAAAAAAAAACAGAATAAACATTAAGAGGGAAGGTATCACAATTTTCAGACACCGCAGTTACAATTAACTTCGGTGCGATTTATGTGACCAAAGAGGTTTTTTTTTATTTTAAAATTCATTACGGCCTTTAATCAGCACAGCTGAAACCACTGTTGCGCTGTATAGTTGGACATTATGTGGTTGCGGCTAATTTTCAATACCTAACTGTAGCAGTATAATTTACAATAGTTTAATTTACAGGGGCTGTATGATAATAACTATGAATCGGTAGTAGATGATGTTACCACAATTGAAATATTTATTGTTATTAGTTATAAATAAAACTCTAGCCTTTAGATAACAAAACATCGCTATAGAAAGCGAAGTCGATTTTATCTTCCAACAAGGTCATATCCACAGTTCTGTGACGTTCAAGGTATTATCAATTACCTTGATGAAGAAAAAACTATTTATGGCAAAAATATTACATTTAAACTAAATTCTGAGTTCGGATGTCTCCGACAGAATTTGAGGAGGAACATTTTAACCCTATATCTGCAATTTCCATGGATCATTTAAGTCCTTTCTTCAATAAATACCAAAAAAGTATTTCAACAATTTTTTTCGCTTGAGTTTATTTTACGGAAAATTTTCAACGCCTTAACATTGTTATGCCCTATAATGAGTGTGTGCTGATGTCTTGACCTAGATCCATCTTTATATTTATCGATGTCCGTCTGACCATCTGTTTGTCTGTGGACCAATTTAAACCTTGTAAACAGACTACAGGTCGTAAATATGAATATTATTGAAGAACTTTAGAATGTAAGCTTTTCTCGGCCATACCATGTACGCAGTTGAAATCGATGCCTGTTCAGACCCACTCCCCATATAAGTGACCTCCATGAGATCAACCCAAGATCAAAATTATTATATAGATATGGGTAAAATTTGGTTTTTTGTGTATTTATAATAACCATTAACCGGTAGTTCAAAAATATGCTCTGTAGGATCGTTCCTAGTCATAGCCCCCAATAAATCAGCTTCCCGATCTTCATTTAAATGTATCAATAAACAAAAACATTGCTCAGATTTTTTGCATATTCTTTAGCAAAAAATAAGTGACTACGAAATATGGTCATGATCGGTCCATAGTTCAAAATAGTTCCCATACAAAAAAGTCATGTGAGTCCCATCACAGGGTAGATGTGTAAACATCTAGTAATTAAAGATTTTTTATGGCACTTAAAATCAAACAGAAAGCGTCATATATGTCTCACTTATAGCAGACAACTGCAGCGGCTCTGCTAATATAAAAATATTTATTATTATTTATTATTTCAACTGGTTAATTTTTAATTTTTTATTTTCCATTTTTCATTTTTTATTTTTAGTTTTTCATTTTTCGTTTTTCATTTTTAATTTTTTATTTCTCATTTTTTATTTTTGCATTTTTTATTTTTCATTTTTTATTTTTAATTTTTCATTTTTCATTTTTCATTTTTAATTTTTTATTTTTCATTTCTTATTTCTCATTTTTTATTTTTCATTTTTTACTTTTCATTTTTTATTTTTCATTTTTCAATTTTCATTTTTCATTTTTCATTTTTCATTTTTCATTTTTTCTCATTTTTTATTTTTAATTTTTTATTTTTCATTTTTCGTTTTTCATTTTTAATTATTTTTTTTTTATTTTTTATTTTTGATTTTTCATTTTTCACTTTTTATTTTTTATTTTTCGTTTTTTGTTTTTCATTTTTCATTTTTCGTTTTTCATTTTTCATTTTTCGTTTTTCATTTTTCATTCTTTATTTTTCATTTTTGATTTTTCATTTTTCCTTTTTTATTTTTCATTTTTCATTTTTCATTTTAAATTTTTTATTTTTCTTTTTTCGTTTTTCATTTTTCATTTTTCATTTTTTATTATACCCTATACCACTATGTGGTATAAATTTATCAAAAAACTAAAATATTGCACAGATATTTCTCAAATTTGGTTGGTATCTAATTTTTCAAAATATTAGTGACTTCATATGGTCGGGATCGGTCCATTTTTCGACCTAGTCACCATATAAATATAGCGCCCGGTATGAACTTTTTCATATCTACAGCCAAAAAAATTTAAAACAATGCCACCCAAATTTAGTTTATGCTTATTTTCTATATCCAATTAGTTGTACCGGAGAGATAGGGTCCCTTAACCATGATATAGGGTATCGTATAGTCGGTCTAGACTGACTATAATTATCTTACTTGTTTATTTTTCATTTTCCAATGATAATTTTTAATTTTTTTTATTTTTCATTTTCCAATTTAAATTTTTTTTCATTTTTTATTTTTTATTTTTCAATGATCATTTTTCATTTTTAGTTTTCATTTTTTATTTTCCAATTTAATTTTTTTTTTTTCAACTTCCATTTTTCATTTTTAACTTTTTATTTTTCATTTCTCGATTTTCATTTTTCATTTTTATTTTTAATTTTAAATTTTAAATTTTTAATTTTTTTATTTTTCATTTTTTATTTTTCATTTCTTATTTTTCATTATTCGTTTTTTATTTTTATTTTTCCTTTTCATTTTTTATTTTTCAATTAAAATTTTTTATTTTTCATCTTTCTTTTTTAATTTTTTATTGTCCAATTTTCATTTTTTTTTTCATCATTCTTCATTTTTCATTTTTTTTTTTTCATTTTACATTTTTCATTTTCAAAAAGGTAATTATATATCATAATTTTTTCACCAATACAATACAAGCACACCGACTTTGTCTTACGCTCACGGTTATGCTGAGATTTTTACCCCCTGCACGTATAGATGTTTACACATCAAAAAGTGTATTCTATATGTACTTTTTTACATCGGCAAACAACAAATTTTTAACAATACCACTCAAATTTGAGTCATGCATATTTTCTATATAAAATTAGTTGGAACACTTTCTCTGAACGCATGGTACAAGGTATCGTATAGTCGGCGTAGACAGCTATCCTCAAATATAACGTATCACCCTAACTATATCCTATACCACTAATGATTTTGTGCTGATGGTTGTAACGAGCAAAAATATTTTTTTTTTGTTAATCCACAATCAGGGGATGCCCCTACAAATACAGTGCATTGTGTTGTTATCAGGAAAATAGGTTATGAGGAGGAGGAGAGAGTAAGTAGTGTTTATGGATATTCGACTTAAATTTTATTCGATTATAACTGTCAGGAAAGACCTCTGTGGGGAGTTTATTCCACTTACGGCTAGTTCGACTGATAAACGAATTCTTTCTCTAATGCGTTATGTGGTCAACTGGAAAATAGACTACAAACGGATGTGATATATTTGAGAAGCGGGTAGAGCGAACCGAAACTCGGGCACTATAGAACCCACATTCCGACGATGTTCCAACGAGTCAATAGAGTTGGATACCCTACTGTCGTTGATGAGCATCAACGCCCTTCTTTGTACACGGTCCAGTAGATCTAAAATATACTTTGAAGCTCCTGCCCATATATGGGAGTTGCATTCCATTTTCATAAATTTATTTTATTTTTATCATTAAACTTTTGCTTTATTCTTCCCCTTTAAATTTTTCCAACCAGAATTTTGTTCTTCTTAAATTTATCTATTTTTATTTTTTTTTTTTTATTGTTTTCTGTTACAAATATTTTCAGCTGAAATATTTATTTGTCTCGCATTTTTTTCTATGATTTAAGTCTCGAATTTTAGTTCGGAAATTGTGTTAACCTACAATTTTTCAGCAATAATATCTGTATTACAATAAAAAAATTTTATTTTTTTTGTGTCTAGAATTTCCCTTTTAAATATTTATTGATCTTGTTATATTTCGCCTTTATCTTTTAATGCCAACTAGCAGATTCCAGCACTCGAAATTCGAGTGCAAATTCTACGGAATTATTTTCAATTAATCGCCAAAAATAATAATATTAAACTAGCAGATTTCAGCGCTCGAAATTGGAGTGCAAATTCTAGAAATTTTTATTTTTTCATTTAATAAAGACCCTAAAGGTATGCTTCACAATTCAACTAATTTTAAACAAAGAAAACAAACTCAACACATTAACACAAACACATTAACAAATTCAGTAAGTACACACATAGCATTGTATAATTTTATGTATGCGTTAGTAGCAACTTTAAACGATAACTTCAAAAAAAATATACCAGACGGTGAAAATCTGGAAATCTGGGTAATAGCTAAAAAGAAATACGTTTCAAATGACAACTTTTTGTCAAAATCGGGGTAAAACTGTGAAACTTACATCGGTCACAAGAAATCGCCTTGCCTATTGATATTATAGATACCTATTACTCGACAATTTATCGACTCAGCTTATAAAATATCATTATAAGTATCTAGGTGACTTATTATTTGACTTATTATATTGCTTATTTTTCCAATATATATTTTTTGTATTCAGAATTTTTGACTGGTAAATATATACCGCCCATTTATTCTTAATTTCATTTTCTTTCCTAACTTACATTTTTTTTCATTCAAATCCATTTTACGCTGAAAATATTTTGAGAATAGAATTTTAAGTCGGAAATTTTTTCGCCTTAATTTTCTTTCAGCTAAAATATGTGTATAACTCTCTTTTTTTATTATCTTAAAATTTGCTAAATATTTATTGTTTTGCTCCTTTCTCCTGCCTTAAACTGTGTTTATCGCGTAATTTTTTTTATATGAAATGTAAACACTTTTATATCGTATTTGTCAGCTTAAATATTTATTGAGATCTTTCCTTTTCTCGCCTAACATTTTTAATTCGTCATTTTCTTGTTCGAAAATAGTTTTCGCATAAAATTTTATATTAAAATCTTTTGGCTTGAAATTCGCCCAAAATAATTTAATTATTTAAAAAAAATTAGAAGTAAGCTATATATTTATTAATTTTTCTGAACTATTTTTTCGCCCAAATTAATTTTTCGATAACATTTTTTTTTCACATGCAAAATTTGATTAGCTCTCTCTTTTATTGCCTTTTAACAGGTATTAGTTTTCGACTCAAGAAGCTTTTGTTGGAAAATTTATTTTTGCCAAAAAATGTTTCGCCAATTTTTTCGCAAAAATTCTTTAGTAACTTTATTTAATAATTTTTTAAATAATATTTAATTTTTTATATTGATAATGCTATTATTAGGTGGTTAATAATTTTAGCTCAAAAATTTTTTTTGTTCAATTAAATTTTTCGCTACGATTTGTTTTTTGCCAACATAAATATTTATACCCTACTAGCAGAATCCAGCGCTCGAACTTCGAGTGCAATTTCTAGGAAGCTATATTTTTCAACTAAGCCAATTCACAAACCAACACTTTTATGGTTTATTATTACTGTGAATGAAGATAAAAAACTCATTAACAAACACATTAACAAATTGAATAAAACACACATAGCATATGTATAGTTTTATGTATGTGTTGGTAGCAAATTTAAATGCAATTTACTCTAAATAGCGGAAAAAAATTAAAAATCTGTAAATCTGGTGAACAGCTAAAAAGAAATACCTTTCAAATAATATACATTCAGTCAAAATCGGGTTAAAATGGTAGAACAGAACATCGGTCACAAGCAATCGCCTAGCCTATTAATATTATAGATACCACTATGTAGTCAGGGTATAATGACTTTGTGCTGATGTTTGCAAAGACCAAAAATATTTGAGCCACAAGTACGTTGTACTATCTGTCCGTCCGCCAGTCTGTCTGTTCAGTCGTCTGTGTGTCTATGTAAACTTTGTAATCAAAGAATAGGTGCCAAAATCGAATATATTTTAATGAAATTTATAAATTTTATTGGTCATAGGACGAACGCTATTGAAGTTGATGAAAACCGGTGTATGCATAAACCTATCCCTCATACAAAATAACCCGTTTTAGACCAACTAAAATTGTGGTAAGGTCCTGATTATTTTTTAATCATTGATAAAAATTTTAGTATGTTTGTGGATTCTCCCTAATAATCAGTCTACCATTTTTACTCACAATCCCTATAAAAAGTGGATTCCGATTTTCACTTAAATCTAACAAAAACAGAAATATGGCACAGATTTTATTAAAATTTATTCTAACGTGTTTTTGAGGAAAAGAAATATGTTCATTATCGGTCCATTTTTTGACTTAGGATAAGATGTGAACATTTTCATCTTTGCATGGCACATATTCATAATAATAGCACTATAATATGGTATATGCTTATTTTCTATATCCAGTTTTTGCTTCAGCAAAATGGGATCCAAGATCATCTGTCCAAATGCATGGTAGACGATATCGTATAGTCAAGACCTAAATGTCTATAACATTAATGGGCAAGTCAATTTCTTGTGACCGATGTAAGCATGACAGTTTTAATCCGTTTTTGATTAATTAATTTTAGCTGTCCACCAGATTTTCAGATTTTTAAATTTTTTTTTGGAGTAAATGCATACAAAGTTCCAACTAACACATATATAAAATTATACAATGCTGCATACACAGTGTTTATTAAATTTGTTAATGTATTTGCAAAAAGCTTGTGTTGAATTGAAAAATAATTTTGGACATAAACCAATAACGACAATAAAGTATTGAATTGTGAATCGGCTAAAATTGATAAGCATACCCTTAGGGTCTTATAAATTAATTTATTAAATGAATTTGCACTCGAATTTCGAGGGCTGGGATCTGTTAGTTTACTTAATTGTCCCTTTCTTTCGTCTTCAAATTTTCATGTGCAACATCTTTTATGCGTCTGAATTTTTCGTTAGAAATATTTTTTACCCTAAACTTCTGTTCCATTAAAAATTTCTTTAGATTCTTTTCGCCTTAGATTTTTCTCGTTAAAAAAATTTTTTTTTACTTACAAGAAAATATGGAGGCATTAAAAGACTAGCTATAAAAAGTGGTGAATTGTGAATTGGCTAAAATTGATTAGCCTACCCTTAGGGTCTTATAAATTAATTTATTAAATGAATTTGCACTCGAATTTCGAGGGCTGCGATCTGCTAGTTTATTTAATTGTCCCTTTCTTTCGTCTTCAATTTTTTTTGTGCAGCATCTTTTATGCGTCTTAATTTTTCGTTAGAAATATTTTTACCATAAACTTCTGATCTATTAAAAATTTCTTTAGATTCTTTTCTCCTTAGATTTTTCTCGTTAAAAATATTTTTTTTACTTACAAGAAAATATGGAGGCATTAAAAGACTAGCTATTGTCATAATTAGTTTGCACTCGAATTTCGAGGGCTTGCATCTGCTAGTTTATTTAATTGTCCCTTTCTTTCGTCTTCAAATTTTCATGTGCAACATCTCTCAATACAATATTTTTCGTTAGAAATATTTTTTACCTAAGACTTCTGTTCCATTAAAAAATTCTTTAGATTATTTTCGCCTTAGATTTTTCACGTTAAAAATTTTTTTTTATGTAAATGTTAAGAATTATTCGACATTTGAAATTTATGTAATTTCCCAAAATAAATAAAAATTACATTTTTTTTTTATTTACAAGAAAATGTGGAGGCAGTAAAAGACTAGCTATTGTCATATTTAATGGCCTTACTCGTTTATGGATATAGAACCTTTTTAGTCATAGTCCTGATAAAAGAGCAGCCTCGCGATGTTCCCTAAAATCTGTCTAAAGAAACATTTTACTCAAAATTAGTTTGTTTATGATTTTCGTTAATATTAGTTATGTTGCCTTCCCTCTGCAATCAAAACAATATCACTTATATATATATTTGTTTTGTTGCTATTTAAGAGATGATGAACAAAAAAAAAAAAAAACAAATATAAATTTTTATTTCATGTCATATTTGTTTTGCGAATGGCAACTGGAACGACAATAATAGCCGACTTCGTACCAACAAACATTCACATTCATAAACATGAACCTGCATCAATTATAGCAAAAAAAAAAAAAAAACACTAAATGAATATAAATTAAGTTTCTTTTTTTTTAGCGTTTCTCTAACAAGTGTCAGTGTCATCGTATTACACAGTAGGTGACTTGATTTGACGTGTGAATCTCATGAAATATTGCTTCAATTGAAGCCTAAGTTAGCAAGAAATAAAACTTGAAAAAATTATAAATTAATTTGTTTGATTTGAATGGTTAAATGATGACGTTTATATTTCATAACAGTGAACATTTTATTATGTAGAATTATGTCTAGCGGAATAAATGTTTTCGCCTAGTAAAATTTAATAAAAAAAAATTAAATTTAAGAATAAATTATATATAAATCATATATGAATATGGGAAAATCACAATATTATGAACATTTTATCATGTGCCATTTAAGATGAAATCTTAAAATTTTAATTTGCAAATCGTTTCCTTTCTCTTTACATAAAAATTTCTTTTTTTTAACATTTTAATTATTTTCAAATTGATGCCATTTCCTTTTTGATTTGATTTTAGTTAAAAACCTCAATATAATTAAAGATTTTTGTGCGCTTGCAATCTGAACTCCACTGGCATTGAAATAAATGATTTCTTAATAAACTCTTGTAAAAAAGGTTCAAACGAAACAAAATAACAATGATAACAAGAATGACGGGTAAAGCATACAAAATATGTGGGATTTTTTTCTGACTCAGAATGTTTTGTAATTTGTGTTGTTTACAGAGACTTGAAAAATTAATTTCGTAAAAAAAAAATTTTTATTAAATCGCAAAATTTTTATTTGGTGATGAAGCACCGAACCAAGGCACCGTGATTACTGAATGTAATCGTGACCGTCATTGGCTCAAACTGAAATTTAGTGTAGGTCGTCCAAAGACGATTGTTTGCTGGAGTTTGCAAGTACACGCAATAGTTTATAAAAGCGGTCATAAATGAATCTCATTTTATCGATACCCGTCACACAAGTGTGCAGAGGGCATTTTTATAAATTTGCCATTCCGTTTGTAATAACTCGAAACAAGCCTGGACCTCAAAAAATACATATGTATATTCTAGATTCTTTTATCAAGCGGTTTTGAAATAGCAGTGTCCATCTGTCCGACTATGTGTATCATGATCACACCCTCAGGAGGATAGGTGGGTTACTTAGTTTTAGTGCTAATAATTCTCTGATATCTTGAGCAGTCTGCTACTTAAACTCACCCAAATCGGTTCAACAGTTCCAGAAATTTCAACAAAAATGTAAAAAAAAATTCTATGTTGTTTTTGTTATTGAATTTATATTAAATTTTGTCTCATATGTGTGGTAGCCAAATTTTTGAGAGCGTTTTTTCTGAAAATTTTTAGATTTCAATAATTGCTTAGACTAGCTTAGCAACAAAACTAGAATAGTGTTTACCAACGCTTACGTCAAATATCGATATTTAACTTCAGAGGTGTGCCTTTAGTAAAAGGCCGATTTTAAAAGTAAGCATTAGGGTGCGCCATGCTTATATGGGCCAAAATTTTTTGTGTCATTTGGATCGTATCTGCCCCTAGAAATGTTCTCCTTAGTGAAAAAATAAAGTGTGCGAAAAATTAGTGCGATCGGATAACAGGAAGGCGTGGCTCATCCGCCCTAAAGTTGGTAAAAATACGTAAAATTTGTAAAAAAATTTACACAAATGTTAACTTTTCTTATGTCTATGCAACAAGCTAATATATTTTTAAGTGGATCACAATGTACTATTTGGTGATCAGCAAAATAAAAATAACGAACCAACTTTTCAAGTTATTCTATTTTTTCTTGGAAAATGTGTATGTTTTTCAAACCTGGAAAAAGAAAGCAAATCTGAAAAAGTTATAACCATTCTGCTTTAGGAAAATATTTTAAATAATCCAATGTTTTCACAATTAGTAATTCAACATAAAACTTATACTACAGTAAAACCTCCCAATGCAGACATTATAATTATATAGAAAACTTATAAAGTTTAAAAAAAATATTTTTTTTAAGATCACCTTATATTTATTATCTTTTTTAATTATGTTGAACATAGAAATTTTTAAATGTATTTTTTATTTTTAAATATATAACTCATATTTAAATAAAATTTTCATAATTAATCATTTTTGTACTTTATTTTATTTAAGATTTACATATTAATTTAACAGTGTTGATTTGGTTGTATTAGGATATTTTTTTCTATAATCTGCAACAATTTGCATTATTAGTTGCTTCTCTTCTTCGTCTCGTGACAAGACTTGATTAAAGTCTTCCATCAGTTTGGCTGCCCGTTCTGCAGTGTCATTAACAACTTCTGCACTAAACATGAGCAGTCTACCGGACCAGTTAAGGGCGTAATCGTGATTTCCACAGACGGACAGACGGACATCGCTACATATATGAATTCTGCTTGTATGGATCAAGAATATATATGGGGGATTTAATGTCAAGTGCACCAACTTTTGAAACCGATGTCTTCTCATCGGGATGAAATTTGCACCAAGGTTAGTCCTATTGGATAGTAGTTTAGACACAATTTTTCAACAAGATCGGTCAAGAGCTCTCTGAGTTAGAGGGGATCAAAATTTGACATTTTGGCCAAACAGGTGTTTTTTGTCATCCATGTAACTTATTACCTATTGTTCTTAGAAAATTTTCACCCAAATAGTTTAGATAGCTATTTCTCCAATATTTCGGAAAAAAATACTTAAAAAAAAAAAAAAATTTTAGACTTTTTTTTTTGCTAAATCAAACCATTTTTTGCATTTTTTGCTCTTCTTTCAAAAAGGGCATTTTTTTTTTTTTTTCATAAGAAAGCTTAGGATTTTTGCTTTAAGAGCTTTTTGGTCGCTTAGTGGGATGGTAGTGGGATATCTATCAAAATAAATGTTTTGTAACTCAAGACAACGGTTTTTCAATTTTTCACAAATGCACTATTTTTAATTTTTTCCTATTTTTGTGAAAAATCTTACAAATAAAACTTATACTGAGTAACTAGACACATTAACCTTTCCGAGGGTATGTAACATACCTAACTAAAATGTCATACCCTCGATACTGTAATACCCAAAATATGTTAACCTCAGGAAAAAAATTACTTTTTTTCTATAGAAATGTTGTAAAATTATTATTTTTTATTTATTTGTAATAATAATTAAATTAATATATTTATAAAAATTATAATAAAAATAAATAGATAAATTATTTAATAAAATTTAATCTTAAAACATTAGATCCATTCATATCATAACTATTTTATAGTTAATTTATTGTAGCTGATGAAGTATTTAAGTTTTGTCACTTTAAAAATCCAATCTTTCATCCAGCTTATTTGTCGAATTTATTTGCTGCTTTTTTAGCCAATCCTTTCTTGGCGTTACTAGGTTCAGCTGTTGATTTCGCTGGTGTTTTTTTTTTTTTTTACTTTTGAAAGAAATCGCATTGAGTAGAGGCAGAAAACTTCTTCATCTCGAGTCTTCCATCGACAAGCGGTATAAAAGCATGGTATTGAGCGGTGCCATCGATTTTTATCGCAGCTCTTTAGTGTTTTCAAAGTTTCCTCATAATACTCTTTGCTACTAAAAACTATTTTAGTTTCTTTACAATAATTCTTTGCCCAATGGAATAAAACACTCGCATTTAAGATGCGATCTTGATAAAAGCGCTGGATGCTATACTCCTTTACCATGAGGAAATGAGCAGTAGGATGAAAATGCCACTCAGCTGGCATTCCAAAATCTTTTTCATGAGCCATAAGATTTGCGAAGCTACTTTTGTTTTTAAAATGTTGACGAGCTCCGTCCGAAACGTAGTATACCTTCTTTACTGTAAATTTAGATTTTAGATATTTTAGTATTATCTTCTGGTACTCATATACTGCAACGGTATCATGTTTTAAGTCGTCGGATATGATTGCCATAGTTTTGTGTTCCAGTTTTTCATCTTTCATGTAGTAAATAACTTCTGTGAATATAGTTGCTTGGTCGTTATTGAAGTGGAATGCTTGTATGGCATCCTGAAGAACATATTTATAGTTTTCTGCAAAATCATATGAAATAACGAATTCACCAGACTTCAAATGTATTTTCAAATCCTTGAAGAATGACCATTGCTCTTTGACTAAAAAGTCATGGTTTCTCAAGTTTAGCAATCCTGTACACATTTCTTCCACAAAATCATCCACATTTAAAATGATTGTTTTCAATGTGCATCTGTCAGTCTGAATCCAAGAATCAAATTTGACCTCCTCTATATATTCTCGATCTACAGAGTTGATTAAATTTTCTTTGATAAATGTGGTTTTCGGGTAATTGGTACATTCACCTAAGTGGCAAGAAGTTGTTGCATTAGGACACATAGTCAATTTAAGGCAATCGCGGTAATCGTGTAAATCTTCTGCCGAATCATCTGTTAAATACTTTAAGTTGATTTCCTTGAACATCGGTTTAACATTTTCATGGTAAATGCAAACGCATACTGTGTGAGTTCCGCTGCTTCCTGCCAAAACGCAATGTTTTGGCCTCATTTGGGTAAATTTCGTGAAGCCAATTTTAACATCCTCGTGTTCAGATTGAAATATTGCAAATAACTCTTTCAGGTTACAGAGAACCATTCTCTTCTGTTATGTTATGAAGGTATGTTACATACCTTCGGAAAGTTTAGTTTGTCTAGTTTCTCAGTATAAGTTTTATTTGTAAGGTTTTACACACAAATAGGAAAAAATTCAAAATAGTGCATTTGTGAAAAATTGAAAAACCCTTGTCTTGAGTTACAAAACATTTATTTTGATAGATATCCCACTCCCATCCCACTAAGCGACCAAAAAGGTCTTAAAGGAAAAATCCTAAGCTTACTTATGAAAAAAAAAAAAATGCCCTTTTTGAAAATAAAGGCAAAAATGCTTTAATTTAGTAAAACAAAAGACTAAAAAAAAATTTTTTTTTTTAAGTATTTGTTTCCGAAATAATGAACAAATAGCTATCTAAACTATTTGGGAGAAAATTTTCTAAGAACAATAGGTAATAAGTTACATGGATGAGAAAAAACACCTGTTTGGCCAAAATGACAAATTTTGATCCCCTCTAACTCAGAGATCTTGTTGAAAAATTGTGTCTAAACTACTATCCAATAGGACTAACCTTGGTGCAAATTTCATCCCGATCGGAAGACATCGGTTTCAAAAGTTGGTGCACTTGAAATGAAACGCCCCATATATTTTATGGGGTCGACATTGTTTTTCTAATTATTGCAAAGGAAATAAGAAACTTATACTTATATATCCTCTGCATACTGGTATGCGGAAAAAAAATATAACTGTTTATATATTTTCCAAAAAAAAAAAATAGGTTTCATGGATGGATGTTCGAGATATTTTTAATATTTTTGGAAACTAATTGATAAAATAAAAAAAAATTTTTGAATTATCGGAATTCTAACAAAAATTTCAAGTCGATTTCATTATATTTTGAATCTTATGTATTAAAGGAATTTATGAAAACTAAAGTCAGTTCATCTGTCCGTTCTATCCGGCCCATTTCCTTCATTTTTTTTAAATGAAAGGTATTTAGAGACAGATAAGTATGTCATCAAGCATTGGAATTTACTCAACTCCCACCTTACTCAAGTTATACTTTTTTCAAGATTTTTTCAATATTTTCCTTCACTCAGACCTCTATAACAAGAGTTCTAATTAACGTAGGCTGTTGACAGAAGTCTAAGCACACTCAGTAGATCAAGCTCTTTCTTTTGAGCTATAAATTGCTTCGTTGGGTTTGAAGAAAGTTATGCGTGGACAACCAACTTTACCTTTACTGAACGTTAACTTCTCTTGGCATATTTTGGCATTACTGTACGTTAACTTCTCTTGGCAAATTTTGATATTACTGTTCGTTAACTTTTCAGGGCAAATTCGGATATTGTTTTACTTTACGTTAACTTCTCCCGCATATTTTCGTATTACTGTACGTTAACTTCTGTTGGCACATTTTGGTATTACTGTACGTTAACTTCTCTTGGCAAATTTTGGTACTACTATTCGTTAACTTCTCCGGGCAAATTCCGATATTGTTTTACTGTAGGTTAACTTCTCCCGCATATTTTGGTATTACTGTACGTTAACTTTTTTTTTTTTTTTTTTCTTTATTATTAATTTTATTTCAAATAAATTTATATTACAAAAAAGAATTTAAAGCCTCAGCACCAAAATTGGCATTAAGGAGGCTAAAAGGCAACTAGTGTTAATTCATTATTTACATTAAAATATTAACTATTTAAATTTAATTATTAATATTATTTACAGTTTCTATTTACATTTTTTTATATTTTATTAGTTTACAATAAAAATAAAGTTTATATTACAAAAAGAAATTACTCAAGAAGTGTTTTGGTATTACTGTACTGGTATTACTGTGCTTTATCTCGAGGAAGAACAGTCAGAAATGTAAAGGTAGAAATTAAACCTAAGGGCCGACGCACAGCTAATATTGTGTGGTAGGAAGTACTGTACTGATTTTATGTAATAATTACACCCTCTCATACATAGTCTATCCTAATGCTGCGGAGCAGCACGGGTCCCTGAGGAGTTTTCCATGCTAGAGGACGGACAAAGTGCGGAAGGACAAACAAATAAATTGGAAATTTTAAAAAACCCCGGCTCAAAAAAGGGCAAAAAAGCTTTTCGCAAAAAAACTAAAAGATTTTTTCACAAAAATGCATAAAATAAATTAAGGGCCCCGCAAGTTTTAAAACGCCAGCCAAAAAAAAAAAATATCAAAAATTATTAAAAACTATATACATATATGATATATATATAAAATAAAAAAAAATATATAAAATAAAAAAAAATATATAAAATAAAAAAAATTTATTAAATAAAAAAAAATTTAAAAAATAAAAAAAATTCAAGTTTTGATTAAAAACCCACAAAATAATTATATTAATAGGCTAGGCGATATCTCGTGACCGATGTTTTGTTCTACCGTTTCATCCCGATTTTGACCAAGCGTATATTATTTGAAAGGTATTTCTTTTTAGCTGTTCACCAGATTTACAGATTTTTAAATTTTTTCCTTTTTTTTCCAGTAAATTGCATTTAAAGTTGCCACTAACACATACACAGAATTACACATATGCTTTGTGTGTTTTATTAAATTTGTTTATGAGTTTGTTATCTTCATTCACAATAATAATAAACCATAAAAGTGATGGTTTGTGAAATAAAGCTGCTTGAAAAATAAAGCTGCCTAGAAATTGCACTCGAATTTCGAGCGCTGGAATCTGCTAGTAAAAATTAATATAATATAATACAAGTAAGAAAATTGTAGTCGGTCTAGACCGACTATAGGATACCCTATACCATGCGTGTAGAGACCCTACCCTATAGGCCCAACTAACTGGACATAAAAAATAAGCATAAACCAAATTTGAGTCGGATTTTTATAAATTTTTTTGTCTGCAGATATGAAAAAGTTCATATCGGATGCTATATCTATATGGGGACTAGGCCCAAAAATGGACCGATCCTGACCATGTTTGGTAAGGTCTCTTGTATTTTGCAAAAATATATACAAACAAAATTTGAGAAGAATCAGTGCAATATTTTTGTTTTTTGATAGATTTAAGTGAAGATCGGGAAGCAGCTCTATCTAGGGCCTATGACTAAGAGCTGTCCCATAGGGATCATTTTTGGACTACTCATTAATGGATGCAATAAATGCATACAAACCCATTTTGAGTAAGATCTATATGACAATTTGGATCTTATGGCAATTTATGTCGATTTCATAGGGGTCATTTGTATGGGGGCTAGGTCTGAACATAGATCGATTCTCACCAATTTCAAAAGCGTTCATCCTATGGCCGATAAAAGCTTATATACCAAATTTCGTCAAAATATATTCATATTTGCGACCTGCAGTTTGATTACAAGCTTTACATGGACACACAGACGGACGGACGGACATCGTTAAATCGAATCAGATAGTGATTCTGATTCGATCGGTATAATTAAAGATGGGTCTAGGTCAAATATTTTTGGTAGTTACAAACAGCAGCACAAAGTCATTATACCCAAACCACATAGTGGTATAGGGTATAATAATGCTGCGGAGCAGCACGGTTCCTCTAGTATATATTTATTTTTCTTTTGTTTGAAACCGCTGTGTGATGAAATCACATACGACATAGATGCCTATTTTGAAGGGTTTGAGTGAGCGGATCATTTGGAAGGAATCGAAAATTTTAAATTTTGAAAAAAGGAATTGTATCGAGTTGAAGAATAAATACAAGTTAAAACCAAAAATGTATTTATACCCTATACCACTGCGTGGTTTGGGTATAATGACTTTGTGCTGCTGTTTGTAACTACCAAAAATATTTGACCTAGACCCATCTTTAATTATACCGATCGAATCAGAATCACTTACTGATCAGAATCACTTGCTGATTCGATTTAACGATGTCCGTCCGTCCGTCTGTGTGTCCATGTAAAGCTTGTAATCAAACTGCAGGTCGCAACTATGAACATATTTTGACGAAATTTGTATATATAATTTGGTAACTTGGAACGCTTTTGAAATTGGTGAGAATCGGTCCATGTTCAGACCTAGCCCCCATACAAATGACCCCTATGAAATCGACATAAATTGCCATACGTCCCAAATCATCATATAGATCTCAGTCAAATTGGGTTTGTATGCATTTATTACATCCATTAATGAGTAGTCCAAAAATGATCCCTATGGGACAGCTCTTAGTCATAGGCCCTAGATAGAGCTGCTTCCCGATCTTCACTTAAATCTATCAAAAAACAAAAATATTGCACTGAATCTTCTCAAATTTTATTTGTATATATTTTTGCAAAATACAAGAGACTCTACCAGACATAGTCAGGATCGTTCCATTTTTGGACCTAGTCCCCGTATAGATATAGCATCCGCTATGAACTTTTTCATATCTGCAGCCAAAAAAATTAATAAAAATCCCACTCAAATTTGGTTTATGCTTATTTTCTATGTCCAGTTAGTTGGACCTATGAGATAGGATCTGTAAACGCATGGTATAGGGTATCGTATAGTTGGTCTAGACCGACTATAATTTTCTTATTTGTTTTCAATTGGTTTAAGAGGACTTTTCAGGCTGCCGTTTTTATATCCTATTTATAAGGTTTTACGACAGATGCCCAAATTTTCTTCTTGGATATTTGCTACCAATTACATTTATTTTAAGCCCTGAACTTTTACTTTATTTTTTATTTTAATTTAAAGAGAACCGAAGAGAACGTCCTACAAAAAAAAAATTACTTATAAAAATTAACACTTGAAGACGAAAAAAAAAACATAAAACTAAATTACGATGAATTTTTAAGATACACCCGCCACAAAAAATAACAATTTTGTTTTCAAGAGATAAAACATCTCTATAGAAAATTATATTATAAATATGCAAAAAAAAAAAAACTTTTTTCTTTTTTTCATTTCCCCTCAATTTGCGTTCAACGTACTTATGGTATTTTCCCCGCAATTTATTTTAATACACTAACGACCCTCATCGTTTCTTGTGAAAATTTTCCAAGGATAAAAAAATTACACTGCTCTGTAAATGGTTTTATTTTTATTTGAAAGAGTTTTTCTTTTGTTTGTTTTTTTTTTTTCGTTAACGTCATGACAAATTACATTTAAATATCAGCTGAAATTGTTACAAAATGGAAACATTTAATGTGTTGTATATATATATGTCTCCATATATTAATGTTACAAAGTGAGAATGATCACACATCCGTAACCAAAAAAAAAGCAGGATGTTGTCTTGTTGAAAACGGAAGTTAATGTGTGGTTGCGTTAGGCTGAATACTGAATTTCCATTTCAATTCTTTTAGCTGTCAGATTATTTTTAGAAAAGAACTAGATTTAATTTTTTCAATTTACCAATTTATTTTTGTATCTTGAGCACATTTTCATTGAGGTTTGCTTTGCTGTTTACTCGGGTCGGAAGTGCACATATGTTTGTCTAGTAGTAATAGATTTTTTTAAGGATATTAATAACATCCTCCGAGAGGATGTGTTGTGATTTTGGATAACAAGACCATTTAGTTTTTATAACAATCATAAATGATATGAACAAATTTATTGGACAATTAAGGATTGGTATTCAAATTGTTATATATTTTATTAGTAAAGGAAATAGGCGATAAATTGGGAATATTCTTAATAAATTTAAGGATTTCCTATTAGAAAATATTTAAAAAAATCTGAGGGTTTTCTGTACGAAACATGCCGCGGAATGTGAAAGTGTTTTTACAAAAAAAAATATTTAGTAATTTGAACGTTTTTCCATGTAAAAAAACAGAAATTCAGGGTTTTTCCACAGGGCAAAACACTAGAAGGTTTTTCTATATGAAAAATGCATCAAAATATGATTTTTCCACATGAAAATACCTCAAAATCTGAGGGTTTTTTGATATGAAATATACCTCAAAATATCTCAGAATTTTAGGGATTGCTGTAGGAAAATAAATATAAAAATTTTTTATATGAAATATACCTCAGAATAAGAGCAAAAATTAGTCAGATAGTGAGAGCTTTTCTATAGGAAAACTAGAACAGTAACTGAGTGTTTTTCTATAGAAAAAACCAATAAGAATCTAAAAGAGTTTCTCTGGAAAAAGAAATTCAGATTTTTAAAGAACTACTAAGATTTTTGATTTGCTGGAGAAACACGATTCAGAATCTTGGGGGTTTTATAAAAGGAAAAATGACTTCTAATTAGAAAATTTTAATGTAGAAAAATCCATTCCGAATATGAAAGTTTTAGAAAAAAGAGACTTAAAATCTTAAAATTTTTCTATAGACTTGAAATTTGAAAGTTTTTAATTAGAAAAAATTCCTTAGAATCTGAAATTTTTTACATAGGAAAACGAATCTGAATCTTAAGATTTCTCTATGGAAAAAACGATTTACAATATTAAAATTCTTCTAAGGAAAAACACCCATAATATAAAACTTTTCCTGTAGAAGAGACGACTCAAAATTTGAAGTCAGAATCAAATGCCGTCTTCTTTTCTGACAAAAAATGTCGCACTTTATTTGCACTTTTTTCGAAAAGTGCATTTTTTTTATATATTCTAAAATAGGAGCAACCCTTCCTTATACATCAATCGAAAGGCCTCAAAGTAACGCCCTCGTAAATTGCAAAAAATTTCAGCCTTTGACTTCTTTCAGGTCACAGTATGAGAATCTTTCCCCATTGATCCCCCTTCTTTAATATTTTCACCCTATGACTGGAAATTTTTTTGCATTTTATGAACACAGCTCTTTGAGACCTTTCATTTGGTGTATAAGATAAGGTTGCTCTTAATTAAGAATATATAATAAAATACACTTTTCGAAAAAAGTGCAAAAAAAAGTGCGACATTTTTTGTCAGAAAAGAAAACACGGCATAAATGTTTATATATAGAAAAAGTGACTCAAAATCTAAAAAGTTTAGCTATGGAAAAAACGACTCATAATGTAAAAGTTTTTCTAAGAAAAAATCACTCAAAATCTGAAAATTTTTCTATAGAAAAAAAAATTCCTCGAATATAAACGTTTTGGTATAGAAAAACTACCTCAGAATCAAAAAGTTTCTTATAGAAAATATAACTAATATCTTAAAATAATTTTCCGAATATCAAAATTTTCTATAGAAAAACGATTTAGAATCTGCTTAGAATACGAAAGTTTTCTATAGGAGAAATTGCAGCGTCTCACAGTGGCGCCATTTGAGTTTTTTCGTTGCAAAAATCATATCTTTTGAACTGAATAACATAATTGAACAGTTTAAACAGCATATGATAGATAACTGTTCAGCCTATGAAACGAGTATTTGGAAAGGGTGCTACGCTTTGTAGGGGCCTACTTATGGGTTATCAAAGTTAAAATTTGTAGAAAAATCAATTTTATGGTAACTAAAACAAATTATTTTTACATTTTTAGATTGTTTTTATTTTTTTTCTTTATGGTTTTATGTTTTAAATTATTACCCAACAAATTAAAAAAAAAATACTTCTTTTTTAAATTTATTTTTTCAATTTTCTGTAAAATGTTCATCAGAATTCGTAAGAGAAGGTATATCTAAAAGACTAATCATTTCTAAACTATAATTATTTTCTAACTCTATTCGTGACTTCACATGCCGCAGGGAAGAAATAAGTGGATCGGAAGATGCTGCCAACATGTTGAAGAGGTCCTCATTTTGCCTTACCCTTGATGCTTTGAATGTGTTCTGCAATCTATATTTTTTATAAAATTTGTTAAGAGACTCCTGTGCTTCTTCAGAAAGCTCTCCAATTGGCAAAGACTGTTACTCAATTATATCTCTGCCATGCTCCAATATTTTATGGACGGTCGGGGTCAACTTCTTCTGTGGATACATTTCTGCTAAAAGAGATGCAGTTTTCGATGCATATTCTACATATTTTGTAGAATTGATATTTTCTTTGCAGTTTAAAACATTCAAAATCGTTCCCAATCTTTTCACTATTTGATTGTCAATTCCAGTGATTCTAGTTACTGCCTCATCATTTTCAAAAAATCTCCTAGAAGTGTTTCCATCGTTTGAGTTACCGTATCCGTGCTTGGGACAGTCTACTTTTAGTCCAACTTGTTTAAAAAAAGCATCCTGTATTTGCTTCTTTCTGATCTTTTCCTTATCCTTTATTGATGTATTTTCATCGAAGTTTTCCTCCTCTTGTGGTAGGGTATACGCCAGTTTTAGCAAGAACTCCATACACCTTATCGTTGCGTGCAGTGGTGACATTCCATATTCGTAATTCTCCTTGTTTGTAGAATCGTTTAAATTACCAAAGTTCTTCTGACTCTTTTTGCAAATCGGGCATGACAATGTTGGGGTTGTTCCTGTCAGTTCGTTTACGACTTTTCCGTCAACCATGGTCAGGTGGAACTCGTAATTGCATTCAATATATTTTCCTTCTCCAATTTGTAGCTTTGTAGGCTTAATCTTGCTTATTTGTTCTTCAATGTCCTTCACCGTGGTCCTTATGAGTTCTGCCGATTCCCTTGCAAACTGAAACATTATTGGTCGCCAATAAAGCACTGATGACGGACGTGGATTTTTCCAGTGTAGGGAAATATAAGATTTTAGCCGCAAAGGAACAACAGATGCCATAAACATATTTCCGTCCGATATTGTAGCGTCATCGGAAGATATCCTTTGCTTATAAACGCTTTGTCCGGATGATCCATCGCAGCCCCATTTGCTGATCAATGTCAATTTCTCAGGAAGGCTTTTCACCTCATTTTCAGGAAGACTCTCCAACAACCGTTTTGCTGTATGGCCCATGAGATCCTGCAGATTGGCTTTCACAGAGACTTCCGTAAACTCCGTATGCAGTGGTCGTGAATTTATTTTGGCTTGCGTAATATTCTTGTATCCTGGTAAAACGTCAGCCCCGTGTCGCATCAAGGATGCCTGTAGTATCTCATATTTTTCTTTGGAAAGTTGTAAGTCCATAAACAAGGCCAAGGCTTCTTCGGAACCATACTTTTTTAATGTGTGCGTTTGTGGGCGTGGGAATGCTTTCCTTAATCCTTTTTAGTCGCAGTGGGCTTGCATCAGCAACAGATTTTGTAATCTGCGACCTAACTCTTTCACTATCCTTTGTATATTTAATAGACAGCGCGTCCGATAAATGCTTCGTGGTCAAGTCATTGGTGGCATCGGCAAGTTTCCTCTTTCTTGTGAAAATTTAACACTCCTCAATACTTTTTTTTTTGCCTTCCTTTTGCTCCTCTGGTTGATGTGGTGGGTTTATCTACTGCCAATATATCCAGGATGGTGTCTTCATTAAGCCAGTCCTCGTATTTGGAGTTGAAGTTCTGAATGGTTCGATTAGATTTCACCCATTTTGCCTTAATATTTGCATATATCAGATAAAAATTATTTTTTATAATTTCGCTTCTCTCAATATTTCCGTATAAGCTATCAAGTTCTTCTAAAGCAGCTTCCGTGAAAAACTTTGGTGTGGTTGACCTTCTAAACAGTTCAAATAATTTTAAATTGGTTAACGACATGGTTTCAGTACTTGTTGCGCCGACATTCAGTCGTAGACTAATCCAAACATTATGCTTATTTTGCAATATATAGGCTTATGCTACCATGCCTAAAAATTTACCTCTTCCCTGCATACATATGGATTTAGGCTGAATTATACAATTTTGATATAATGCTCGTGTCTAAATAAGATTTATGCCTGCCTGGAGGGACCATAAGTCAATATTGTTCTTTACCATTTGTACTCCAAAGTAATTTTTAAGTGAGGTGCGTACCTGCGAATTTCAATGAGTAGTTTTTTGTGCATCCTGTGTCTGTAACAGAATATTGGTAGTAGACTTTGGCAGAGGCTCACAGGTAAACAACCGACTTAAAATGCAATTTTAAAACTATTAGATCAAACTACTGTCAGTCAAAACATGTAAGGGATGCACGCCATACAATTTCTGCAAACATGTTTTTTTTAACCTTTTTTACCTCTAGAAGCCAAACGGGCACGTACGAGCATTCATAAACTGAAAGTTTTGCTCTACAAAAAAACGACTCAATATTTGAAAGTTTTTCTTTCGCAAACTTGGAAAAAAAAACTATTCAGAATCTAACAATTTTTCTATAAAAATAAGACTATTAATCTTAAAATTTTTCTATAGAAAAAATTGTGCAGAATTAAGTTTTTCTATAGAAAAAACGACTCAGAATCTTAAAATTTTCAATGGAAAAAAACGAGTCGGAATTAAAAAGTTTTCCGATGGATGAAACGACTACGAATATGAAAGTTTTTCTATGTAAAAAATCTGAATCTGAAAAATTTAAAACAGAAAGAACGACGGAGAATTTAAATGTTTTTCTGTAGAAAAAATTGAACAAAATCCAAAAGTTTTTCATTAGAAAAAACTAAGCAGTATGTGATACTTTTTCTACATACAAAACCAAATAGTAAGTAACTAAACAGACTAGTATATTTTATCATTAAATTTTTGTCTTCCAATGTTTTTTAAATCTATATGTATAAAAAATTTAATCAATTTTAGCAATTCACAATTCAACACAGAGCGTCTGATATATCATTTAAATCATTCGCATTAACAGGGTGTAACGAGCTATTATAAATATTTTATTTTATTTAATTTTATATATTTCTGAGACAGATTAAACATAAATTTTATCATTCTCAGCTTCTCCTCCATATGAACTATAACTAAGCTAATTTTCACATTCCTCCGTGCCCGCATATTGCTGAAAAAGGGAACTAAAAATGTACCTTTACGTATTAATATATAGATAGTTTTTCTATGGATTCTGAAAAAATTCTTCTATCGAAAAAACTTCTATCTGAAAGTTTTTCTATACAAAAACGATTCAGAATCTTAAAATTTTTCGATAGGAAAAAAGTCGAATCTCAAAGATTTTGTATAGAAAAGCGACGCAGAATCTAAAAATTATGCTACAGAAGAGACACCTCAGGTTTTGAAGACTTTTCTATAGGAAACAAACTCAGAATCTGAGGGTTTTTCCACAGGAAAAATACCTCTAAATTTACGGGGTTAGGAAAATTGTTTAAAAAAATATATAATAATAATAATTTTCATCTTCTAGAAGTTGTTTAGTTTCTTCGTCTAATTCAATAG
This sequence comes from Cordilura impudica, assembly GCA_963682025.1. Lineage (NCBI taxonomy): Eukaryota > Metazoa > Arthropoda > Insecta > Diptera > Scathophagidae > Cordilura > Cordilura impudica. Next base: position 53,445,071 of record OY821521.1, read on the forward strand.
AGGTAGTTTTCCATTTTTGTCGAATGTTGGACATATATGGATCTGAAGTGCACAACAAAATAGTGATAAGGTTTTCATTAGTGCAACATCTGGACATTTTTCTTGTGTTGTGCTCGCCTAGGAATCTGTAGTCTGTGTCTCTTTTTTCTTGCGGTTCTTCAGATAGATATCCTGTTGGTAGCATATTGTTTTGAATTATTTTTTCCCCATGGTAAAAAATTTTATGAATTGTGGATGGCATATATCTCCAAGAGTATTTTTCGTTATAAACTATAGCTGTTTTAATTTTTTTTTTTGCATTTATCTTTCTGCTGCATGCTAAAACTTGTAATAATTTAGAATCATCTTATTAATTCATGATCTACACCTGTGATAGATGCAGCTGTTGCTGGATCGGAAAAAAATCTCTTTGCAGTATTTTCATCATTTGAGTTTCCTCTTCCTTGTTTTGTTTGGTCGATTATGAGGCCTAGCTGTATATATTTTTCTTGAATTTTTTTTTTTGCTTTCTTTCTTCTTCATTTTTTTTTGTTTTTCTCACTGTTTCGCCTAACGGGCCAAATTCCAAATATAATCCAATTTAAGAATATGCTCCATAAAACGTATAAGGATTATGATCGACGGCTGGGGTAGAGCAGTCGTCTCCAGAGTCAGCCTAAGGACCCTCAAACCTTATGCAATAAAACACGATAAACCTTTTAATTACAAAGTAGTTTATTTAAGTGCTAATTGTGTATATATGTTTATATGTATCTATATACGTATGAAGACGCGACTGACAACAGTTCTGCTTTGGTATTATCGAGAGGTCGGCTATGCCGGTCGGTGGTGTAACTATCCTAGCCGGTAGTTGGTGACTCGGGTGTACTGGTCGACAGATGGCGGCGCAGTGGTTGACTCGGTCGACAGGTGGCGCGATTACTGGCCGGCAGATGACGGCGTAGCGGTTGACTCGGGTGCGTCGAGCGACAGGCGTTACGACTACTGACTGACGGATGACAGCGTAGTGGTTTGCTGGAATGCGTCGGTCGACGGGAGGTGCGACTACTGGCCAACAGGTGGCGGCGTGATCGGTCGGATGATGGCGGCAGCAAGGCGGGTGGCTCGGCTAGGCAGCATGATTTAGTGGTTCGAGTGCGCCGGTCGGTAAATGCCGATAATATTGGCGGCACGACTATACTGGCAGACAGATGGCGGCACAGTAGATGGATTTGGTGCGCCGGTTGATGGTGATGACACTGGAAGACAGGTGGCGGCACCGTGGGTGGCTTGGATGTGCCGGCTGATGGTATCGGGAGTGCGGTGATACTGGCCGACAGATGGCGGTACAGTAGATGACCTGGCACGACTATGCTAGCAGGCAGATGGCGGCACAGTAGATGGCTTGGATGCGCCGTTTGATGATTTCGGCGTTGCGTTGTTACTGGCAGACAGATGGCGGCACAGTAGATGACGTGGATACGCCGGTTGATGTTATCGGCGGTGAGTTGATACTGGCTGACAGATGGCGGCGCAGTAGATGACTTGGATGCCCCGGTTGGTGGTATCGACAGTGCGGTGATACCGGCCGGCAGATGGCGGCTCAGTAGGTGCCTCGGATGCGCCGGTTGATAGTATCGGCGCTGTGTTGACACTGGCAGAAAGGTGGCGGCACAGTAGACGGCGTAGCTCGGGCGTACAGGTAGTTGGCGGCGCGACCGGTCGGGAGTGCGTCAGCAGCCGGCGGTGGTGCGACTAGAGTTGCTGTCGTGAGCTGTGCTGTATCTTGGTCACCTGTAACGATAAGAGCGGGGTTATCCGGGAGCAGTCAGCCGTGAAGCCGCTGGATTATCGGGAGCAGTCAGCCGTGAAGCCGCTGGATTATCGGGAGCAGTCAGCCGTGAAGCCGCTGTATTATCGGGAGCAGTCAGCCGTGAAGCCGCTGGATTATCGGGAGCAGTCAGCCGCGAAGTCGCTGGATTATCGGGAGCAGTCAGCCCTGAAGCCGTTGGATTATCGGGAGCAGTCAGCCGTGAAGCCGCTGGATTATCGGGAGCAGTCAGCCGTGAAGCCGCTGGATTATCGGGAGCAGTCAGCCGTGAAGCCGCTGGATTATCGGGAGCAGTCAGCCGTTAAGCCGCTGGATTATCGGGAGCAGTCAGCCGTTAAGCCGCTGGATTATCGGGAGCAGTCAGCCGTTAAGCCGCTGGATTATTATGGATGACAACCGGTACCGATCGTCTTTAAAAGATTGGAGATATCTTCAGTAAGATACACCACTCAGCTTTAGCGCCGAAAACTGAATTGCCATACTCAGGCCAACCTCGCCTTCTTATGCAAATGAATTCATAAACTCAGTGAGAATTCGAAATACCCCTTCGCTTTAATCACTTGAAAACTATTTTTAGAAATAGTGTAGCTTGTTTTGTTCGTGTTCGGTTGAATGTACAAGCTTTACTGTTGTGATGTAGATGTAGCGTGACGATGACTTTGTTTCGGTTAAAGGTTGTGCAACTTTTTTTAAAAAAGCCACAAATAAATAAGCATCTGATGAAATTTCGGCATTAAATTGTTCGTATTGTTTCATACCAGAGGATCCATCACTTCCCCATTTAGAAATTATAGTAATGCTGCCATTTCCAATTAAAAATTAATCGCATTATATCTCAACCCTTTTTTTATAAGTATATAACAGCTAGTGTTAACTATACCATTTCCTTTTGCTGTCAGTTTAAAAAACAAAGAAACTCATGCAAAAAAATACACCGGTGCGACCAACTTTTGTACTCACAACATACAGACGGACGGACGGACATCGTTAAATCGACTTAGAAAGTGACGTATAATAAAAGATTTAGGTCCACTATTTTAGGACTCAGGGCAGACTCATTATACCCTAACCACATAGTGGAAAATTTTTTATTCATAAATTTTTTCCACACACGGGCGGAAACTGGCGGGTATAAAATGGGGTATATGAGTATAGGGGAGGGTTCGGACTACAGAAGAGTGCAAGATTTGTTTTGATGGCTTTTATGGGCAGGAGTTATGCTCTATTAAGTAGGAGATTTTCGGGAAATTTCTATCATTAATAGCTTGGAAGTTAGAATTATAAAAAATTTATTTTACTTTAAAATCTTTTAAAACAAAAAAGTTACAGGCATTTAAAAATTAAAATTTACAAAGAAATTTTTAATTTTAGCAAAATACTGAGAAATTCAATTTTCGAAGACCCTGTTGAAATAGAGTCGCAATTTTTTGGCTCCCGAGGTTCACTGATATTTTCTTTCAAATCGGTAACCTTAAAATCGGTAACCATAAAAAAAATTATTTTAGGCCGCCTTCTCAAAATATGGTCCACAGTGCGGAGAATTTACCATAATGTCTATCAATCCATTCTTTGGCTGGGACAGAATTTTTTTCCATCAAAAAACAATGTTTAATCAAAACACGAAACTTTTTACAATCCGGTTTTTTCAAACTTTAAAAGCAGCAACATTTATATAACGTTAACTTCTTTTTCTAATTAATGAAATGTTATGAAATTTCTAACAGTTGGCCCTACTGAATAAAAAGACAAAATTGACACTTATCACGCCATCTCTATATGAGGCCAGGTACTTTTCACTCCATCTAGTATATAAATTTTCGTTCATCAGCATATGTGTGTACTAGGGTGGTCCTTCATTATATGGAGGGGGAAAAATATGCGAATTTAAGGTCTCACGCCCTAGATATATGCGAATAGCAAAAAAACTGAGAATACAAAGATTTTACGAAAATTTCGGTCTACAGTTTAATTTTAATTTTTATTTTTAAGCTGTTATATGAATCAATTTCAGTACTAAAGTAACTCTTTAAAAAGCTCTGAATTTTGGACCATTTTAACCCTAGGAGCACATAAGGGCAAGTTTTCGTAAAATATAGCGCAATTTTATTTCCCAACCCATAGTAAGGGTTTTATTTAGAATAATTAATTTATTTTAATATGCCAAAATTTAAAGCTTAGCGTCGGCAAGGAATGGGTTAACATTGTTCGATTTATTTAAAATTTTTAGCATGGAAGACTTGCACATTTGGTTATTATATTTCAAGCATCGCATCTAAAAATTCAACAGCACTTACAAAATACTCGATTTTTTTGCATAAATTGTCTCTCATTAGCTTGGAGTCATATGCGACCAAAAGTCCAAAAGGGTTAATGTGATAATATTATTTTCAGAAACCCTAGGCTTCTAAGATAAAATATAACATTTAAAAGTTGATAACTTATATTTCGTACAAAGTATTTAGAAAGAGTACATTTAGTGAATGAATATTTCACAAAAAACTCATTTGTTTCGAAATCCGCAAAAAAAAAATTCTTTGTAACAAAAATTCTGGCAGAGGAATTTACTTAAAAAATCACACAGTTAATCTCTGATATATATTCAAGAAAACTTTAAAGTGCCAGGTCCATTTTTTGAAATTTTGTTTAAGAAAATTTTTTAAAACTTAAAAAAGGAGTTTTCAAAATTTTATCAAAAAAATTTTCCATCTTTGGTCTAATTTCGCAATAGGTTAACAACGTGGTAATAAAATAATACTTCACATCTGAGTACATATAGGGATAGATACCAATTAAAAATTATGACTTTAAGCAATTTGTTAAAGTTGAAAAAATGTTCATCACATTTCATGACCAAGAGTTTTTTGGCACAAAAGTGGTCTGGGGCATTTGTTAATTCTAGGCAAATTTTTATTCGATTTTGAAGTTATATAGGTTCTTAAATAGATAATTTAGTACTTAAATCGACTCATGCAACAACTTGTCGAAAAACTTAAACTATAGAACGAAATTTTTGTAAAATCTGAAAAAAAGTCATATTTTCCCCATATAGGTTAGGTTAGGTTAGGTTGATAAGAGGAGCTATGTATACACATAGCTCATATCCGTTATGTCTGGATATACACCTAAGCCAGTAGGTCGGCTTGTTGTGCGCTCTACATCTCTACTTTCCCGTTATCTACCCTTCTTACTAACTTTGAAATTCGGTCTCATCAGCAAATTTCCTGAGTATTTTCCAGCTTATCCCCCTTAGACCCGTCAGGCCTGGTAAGATGTCGCTGGATAGATATCTGACCCTTGTTCTCGCAAATGCAGGACAGTAACAGAGGTAGTGTTCTAGGGTTTCGTCATCCTCTCCGCAAGCTCTACAAACGGCTGATTCCGCCCGTCCTATACGGTATAGGTGAGCCCTCAGCTCAGAGTGTCCAGTGAGGATGCCAATTACCCTACTAAGTTCTACCCTATTCAGATTCAGGATCTCCCTTGTTCTTGTTGCGTTGGGAGAACCCCATAATATTTTTGTAACCTTACCCACGTCATTCTCTTCCCAAATTGAAACATGTGAACTGGTCGCCCAGTCTGCCAGTTCCAATTTGAGAGAATTGAAAGGTATTGGGTTTTCCAAATTTACTCTTTCCAGGAAAGATACCTTCCTGGCCAGTTTGTCAGCAATCTCATTTCCCATTATACCACTGTGTCCTGGGATCCAAACTATTTCAAGTCTGCCTCTTCTGGGGAAGTTTGAAATCTCCTCCTTACACTCGAGGATAGTCCTTGATCTAGTTTTGTCTGCGGATATCGCTCTGATAGCCGCTAGACTGTCGGTAAATATTTTCACGTCTCCGGGAATTGGGGAATCCCGTGCATTAATATACCTAATACATTCCTTTATCGCCACCAATTCAGCCTGAAAGACGGAGTTGTGGTCCGGAACACGGAGGTATACCCCTGTGGAACGGTCCTCATCGTAGAAACCTATCCCAGTCTTACCATGCAGACTAGAAGCGTCCGTATAGTAATGTGACCCTGGAAGGTTCTGTAGAATATTCCCGTTCATCCAACTTTCCCTGTCTGGTATCCGTATACTGCAGGGTATATCTGTTGACACTTCCGCGATTCTATCACAGCTAATGTTCACTGTGTTGAGTCCCGGAATTTGGTCTAAAATAGTCTGGTGTCTGGTCATGTGGTCGGTGATATATTCCCCTGTTACCCTTAGTCGTAACATGGCCAGAGCTGCCTCATATTTAATTCTAATCTCGATTGGGTGTATAGATAGAATATTCTCTAAAGCCCTCGTAGATGTAGTCCTTATTGCACCACTGATTCCTATGCAACAGAGACGCTGTATCTTTTGGAGTGGTTTAATGTAACATTTCCTGTTCATTGATGTCCATATGACTATGGATGCGTAGGTTAGAATAGGTCTAACGACGCTTGTGTACAGCCAATATGTCATCTTCGGGTTTAAACCCCATTTTGAGCTTATAGCCCTTCTGCAGATGGCCCATACACGATGAGCCTTCGCGACCCTGCTCTCGATGTGGTTTTTCCAAGTAAGTTTTTTATCGAGAATCACCCCAAGGTATTTCACCGTCTGTGTGATTCTAATCGTTTTGCCCTGGAAGCGAGGTTCATCAAAGTCGATTATTTTCGTCTTCCTTGTAAAGAGGCATATTTCAGTTTTCTCTGGGTTCACATTCAAGCCCCTCGGTGGTGCCCAGTCATATGCTATTTCGAGTGCATTCGATGCCCTCCTACATAAATCTGTAGGATCTTTCCCCCTTAACAGTATCGCTACGTCGCACAGTGGCTGAAAATCATTTTTCATTGGCCAAAATTCTGTAACTTTTGAACCGATCAAAATATTTTAGTACTGTTTTTTTTAATAGATAGATAGATAGTTGATCTTGACTCAGTGTGAATTTCATTTAAATTGATTGAGTACTTTTTAAGGAATTCTAGGTCAAAGTTTAACTTTTGATTTTTTTTAACTTTTAGCGTGATATATGTTTTTTTTTATTTATTTTTATTTATTAGAAAGTGTCATATTTGGAGTTAAATAATTATTATAAACATTTTTTGTAATAATGAAATTTTTTTAATGCTTACACTCAAAAAAATTTTTACACTCAAAAAAATTTTTACACGCAACAAAATAGTAAAATTCACTAGAAATTTAACTAGTATTACTAAAAAATTAAAAATGTTTGCTATCAAATTTGCAATTTGCTTACACTCAAGGAATATTATTATTACTACAGAAAAATTTATTAGTGTTTGCTGCCTAATTTGTTACACTAGCTAAATAAATCTGCTAAACATTAGCGCAATGATTCTAATTTTTTTTTTAATTTTGATATGAAAATATGGGTTCTTATTTTTTGAATCTTTCTTATCTATTAAAACATTGCATTCATATGTGGGAAACCTTTTAAGAATAAAAACTGCAATAGATTTAAATAGCATTTGTAACAATGGTAGGTTCTGTTTATTATTATTTTTTACTAATACTATGTTTTTCGTACTTAAATAACAATGAAAGGCAATTATAATTATTATTCATTAGACTCAAATATTGATTGCAAATATTCCATATTTTGTTCTGTGCTATTTCTGTTCTTTAGTAGTTTTTTGGCTTCTTCATCTAAATCCCGATGTTCCACTTTCCATTGATTTCGAATACTGGAGATGAACGGATCTGACGTTGCCAATAATATATTAAATAGATCTTCATTTGTGGAATTTCGTGACATTTTTCTAGTATTGTGCTGTCTATAAAATCTGTAATCCTTGTTCCTTTTTTCCTGAGCCTCCTCTGATAGATCTCCAAGTGGCACCAAATGATATTTAATGACATCTTCTCCATGATAAAGGATTTTGTGGACTGTTGCAGACATATTTCTCCATGGGTAGTTGGTTGTATATATTTTTGCAGTTTCCTTAGCATAATCTCCAAATTTTCTAGAGTCAATTTCTTCATTGCACGCAAGTACTTCTAGGATTATTTTAAATCTGAAAATAAGGTTTAAATCCACTCCTGTTATTTCAGATGCTGTTTCTGGATCTGAAAAGAATCTTCTTGCGGTATTGCCATCATTTGTATTGCCTGACCCTTGTTTTGGCTGATCTATAATCAATCCAAATTTGCGATATTCATCTTGAACATGTTTCTTTTTTGAACTTCTTAACTCTTTGTTGGTTTCGTTGTTTCTTATTGATCCTGAAGGCCCGAAATCCAAATCATAACTGATTTTTAGTATGTGTTCCATAAGTCGTATTCTTGCATGTAGTGGTGATAATCCAAATTCGAAGGCATCGGTATTATCGAATGATTTTGTCGGGACTTGGTTTAATTGGCTTGATGTTGCTTGGCATATAATGCAGCTGGATGCAGCCTTCGTGTTAGTCAAAGCCTGACCTACTTTTCCATCTATCATTGTCAGCACTAATTGGTAGCTTACTTCAATTTGCTGCCCATCTAACTGTAATTGTAATGGCTGTAGTGTTGCTATTTGGGCCTTGATATCACTAACTTCTTTGTTAATGGCATCATGACTTTCTTTTTTGAATTCAAATTTGATTGGCCTGCAGTATTTCGTAGAAGATGGTGTCTCATTTTTCCAAATATCCATTGTTTGCGTTGTTCTACTCGAAGGCTCCGAATCTTCCAAAATCTTTTTCAATCGCAATGGTACAAATGATACCATGAACATATCTGAGTCCGAAATATTTTCACATACAACTTGTTTGTATTGTTTTTGTCCCGAAGAACCATCACATCCCCATTTACCAAATAGAATTAACTTTGTGTTTCCATATTTCTTTAACTCAGTTCCTGTTATTGATTGTAGCAAGCGTTTGGCTGTGTGATCAAGTAAAGATTGTAGTTGTACTTCTGCCGAAATTGGTGTGATTGTAATAGTGTCCTTTGATGGCAAACAGTCTATTTTAGCAGCTGTTATGTGATGATATGCTGGATACATATTTGAGCCTTTTTCAATCGCACGCAATCTGAGCTGAATATATTGGTGTTTTGTTAATTTCAAATCCAGAAATAATGCTAATGCCTCCTCATTTGTGAACTGTTTTGCATCGCTCGGAGTTGGTATACTTTTAAGAATTCGCTTTGTTCTCACTGGACTAGCATTACAAGTTTTTTCAATGATATCCACTTTTGTTAATTGGTTTTGTGCTCGTAATTGATGTAGAAAAGATTCTTTTATATTTGTAGAACCAATTTCCTCGTTAAAATTTTTAAGTTTCCGCCTCTTAGATCTATCGCTGCAGTTGTCCAATGATTTGCGTGGTCTTCCAGCCTTATCTAGCTTTGCTGTTTCTCCACCAACATTAAGTTGGCCTTCTAACCAGTTTGCACTTTTATTATAAAACTTTTGTTTACAGTAGTTAACTTCTTTCAATCGTTTTTTTAGTACTTTGACGAAATTAGATAATTGCTCTTGTATTTCGGTACTAGACGAATTTAAGTTTAATTTTATTTTAACGTAACTAAGAACATCTTCCTGGTTTTTGTTTCGAAAATACTCTTCGGCCAGTTCTTTATAACTAAAGTTCTCCATATTTTTCTCAATATTTTTATTTGCGTCTGTTATCACTTTTTTATCACTTTTTATCACTTGCGAATATACGTCCGTACACTTGAAGTATTAACTTATTATTGAGTAATCCCTTATAGAATCCGTCATTTTATACATTTTTAGGTACACGTTATTCACACATTGATCTTTAATTTCATAGCAGGTAGTACTTAAATTGAACAAAACTGCACTTGTTATCCAGACTTCAATATCAGGTAAAACTAATTAGTTTCTCGCCAATATGGGGTGGTTTTTTATCTTTAGTGGTTTAGTGCCGCGATTATTGACAAACTTATAAAATTGTTTATGACTTTGGTTGACCCTTAAATTTGACAACAGGTAAATTAAGAAAGAGATCATTTGTTTACTGTAGAACCTATTGTGATCATTTTATGACTTATTTTTTTGCTGATCAAAACAAAGCCAATAAACCCTTTCGCAGGTATTTTATTTAATTATTTTACTTTTACGTAGTCTAAAGTAAAAAAACAAAATTTTTTTTAGAGTAATTTTTTTAGAGTAATTTCATTAAAATGAAAAAAGTGTTCTACCGGGGGCTCGTGGGGGGTGCAAAAGTATATATAGGGTTAAACAGGATACATTCGCCTTTCTCCGGGTGGTATACGTTTCTTGTTCCCTTACTTCCTTTAGAAGTTCTATTCCACTAAAGTTTAAATTTGAGAAAAATATAGTGGTTCCATAAATATTTCATAACGCCCCTAATATCAAACGTTAGAACTGTGACTACTTACAAAAACTAAAGACTATAATCCTACTAACATTATAAAAAAGACCGCAGGCCAATATCGATGATAGCTTGCGAGTAGTAACCATCTATTTTTGATAAAAAACAAAAAAAAAACACCTTTTGCTGAATTAAAAAAAACAGTTGAGTTTGACAGCATGCCACGCCCACAATTATCAATAGTTTAACCTAATTTTTTGGCTACCTTAATCTGGATATATAAGCTACAAAAAGGAGTAAAAATTTTAAAAATCGATGACAAAAAAAAATTTGACTTTTGGCCAATGAAATCAAAATTTGAGCCACAGTGCGTCGTCTGCGTAGCAGACAGGTTGGAAACCCTTATTTGCTAGAATCCTTAGCAGACTGTTTATAGTGGTCACCCAGAGAAGGGGGGATAAAATCCCCCCTTGAGGTGTCCCACAACAAACCTTGTTTCTTATTTTAATGCCACCAACCTCGCAACTTATCCATCTATTCCCTAGCATGTGACTGATCCAGGCCTTAATATCCCGGTCAATGTCGAATCTTTCTAGGGATTGGAGTAGTGTATTGGTTGATACATTGTTAAAGCCTCCTTCTATATCAATGAATATAGCTAGGGTGAAGATTTTTAGATCAAAAGATCTTTCGACGTGGTGAACTACTTCATGAAGCGCAGTTTCCACTGAGCGTCCCTTTAAATAAGCGTGCTGTTTGAATTTCAACAACTCATTTGGGATTTCACATTTAACCATGTTATCGACTATTCGCTCCAAGGTTTTCAATAAGAAGGATGTAAGATTTATCGGTCGATAGGCCTTTGGGTTCGCGTAGCTTTCCCTTCCCGGTTTTGGTATGAAGACCACTTTGGCCTCCTGCCATGCCCTGGGGGTGTACGCTAATTTTAGGCAAGCAGAGAATATGACAGCCAGACTACTACCAATTAAGTCCCTGCTTTTTTGTAGTAGAGCAGGAAAGACTTCATCTGGGCCTGCTGCCTTAAAATGGGCAAAGCTTTGTATTGCCTTAATTACCATATTTTCGGTTATTTTATCATTTCTTTCCTCTCGATTTTGTTCCTCATTAGGCCCTTCATATTGTTCCCCATCGTGTCCCGTCTGCTGTTCCACGTTGGTTCCAGTTTGTCGGGACACATTGATACCAATTTCTGGGTTCCTATTTGGCCCAAGCTCTTCGGTAAGAAAGTCTGTTTCCATCAATATTCTTAAGGATTGTTCCATTGATTCCGCCCGAATCCCGTCCTTATCGACTAGAGTTTCAGGCTATGAATGGGTTTTCGATAAGAATTTCTTGATTTCCGAGACGCCATTAACGCTATCAACCTGTTCACAGAAAAGTTTCCAGGAGTTGCGTTTGGTTACTCGAATCCTTTTGTTGTATTCCCTGAGTTTGTCATGATAGTCATCCCAGTATACTACATGTTTTTTAGGACGAGCCCTATTAAATAATCTTCGGACGTCCTTCCCAAGATTTATCAACTCCCCTGTCAGCCAGGGTTTCTCTCGGGGAGATCTCCTTTCCCGGAGTGGACAACATTCCTTGAAAGACTCAATTAGGCTCTTCGTTAATCTATCTACTTCCCCGTCAACTTCTTCAACATTCCTTAGGACTGTGGGAGGAGAAGTTAGACGGGCTATTAGATTTCTTCTAAATTTTGGCCAATCCGTTTCAGCCTTATTCCTGAACTTAAGGGGTTCAGGCGGTGGTTGTATCAGATTAAATAAGATGTATCGATGATCCGAGAAGGAATGCTCGCTAGAGACATGCCAATCTTGGATATCGTCCACTAGATTTTTTGAACAAATTGAAATATCTAAAACCTCTTCCCTTAATCTGTTAACAAAGGTTGCCGTGTTCCCAGTATTAAGGGTGAAAAGGTTACTTTCATTAAGGAATTCCCCATATAAACACACTTAAAACTTTTAGTCGCGTTGATTGATTGATCCTTGGTGTACACCCTTCATAACTGGCAACACACGAGAGGTTTCATTATTTGCAAAAACTGAGTGGCTACGGTTCAGCAGATATAAAGACAATAAACGAATAGACCAAGGAGAGAAATTCAACATTTTGTTTAATTTAAAGCAGAGAACGTCATGATCCACCATGTCAAACGCTTTGGAAAGGTCAGGTAAGACAAGAAAAGAAAAAAATGGCTCCAACATCAATATCTTCTCATAGATACTCTGAAACATCTATGAGTTCTTATATATAACTATGCTTGGGCCGGAAACTTGATTGCCTCTTTATCAGTAAATCATTATCATTAATGTGCTTGCTAATTTGTCGTTCAATAACCTTAGATAGATAAGGTGTATGACAAGTGGACGATAATCGTTGTTAGATTTTGGGATGGGGATAATTTTTGAGCTTTTTCAACTTTGTGGGTAATGCTTTTTGTAATTATAGTATTAAATGTATAAATGGCAGAATATTGTTAAAACAATTTATAGAAATTTAAGACGATTATTATCAAGCCCAACAGCATTAGATTAAATTGCTTGACAGCTTCAAAATACAGCTCCTTTGATCATTAAAGTGAAGATTTGCAGAAATATTTGAGATATTTGTTAAAGATTCATTGATTTTATCTACATCAATTTCATTAGACACTAATGGCTATGATTTCCCTGGTACCAAGTTTCTCATATTGTTCTCCAAATTTTCTTAGCACCAGCTGCAGATATTTTCCCTTATTAAAAATACTTCAAAATCTGATGATTCTTGAATAAGAAACAGGCCTCCAAATTCAAATTATAAAAATTCGAAATAAAAATATAACAAAGAAACTCTAATAAAATATTTATGAAAACAAGTCAAATTTGAATTGAGTTTGCAACATGAAAAAGAAGGAATTATAAATGAAATCTAATTTAAAACTTTTCAAACCAAACGGCAACTTAATACTTTTAATGAAAAAGTTTATTCTTCTTTAACATTCATATCTATCTGCATTAAAATATTTATCCTCAGCAAAAAAGGATGCTTTTTTTTATATGATTATTTCTTTCATATCTGGCATAATGTAACCCCCTTTTTATGTGTTGTTATTTATTTATTCATGTTTTCAACAAAAAAAAAAAAAGGATCAACTTTATTAAAGTAGAAAAATCAATATTTTACTTTATTGTTCTTTAATATTGAAATTGTGTTCAAACAAAAGGGGACACAAAATAATATTCAATATTAAAGCTTAAATTAAATTGTGTATAAAGATTTGTTTTGTATTTATGTTATTTAAAAAATAAATTTAAGGTTTAACGTTTATAACCAACTAATTTTGGCAACGTCTTTTAATGTTGAACTCTTAAACTCGTTGTAGCAACAAAAATTTGTTAAATTGCCAACAAATTCAATTGTATATTTTTCCCCACTTATAGAAAATGGTTTTTGTTTGCCAATACCAGCTTTTCATGTAACAATAGGTATGTTCTATGGGATTATTCACAGCTCTTTGTAGATTTTCTGTAATCAATGCACGAGTAAACTTCAGTCAACACAGTAAATATAAATATTTGCAAAATTATTAAGTTAAAATATAAAAAAAAGGTTGCACTGGCATAAAATAAACATATTCTTGGATTAACAGTCATATATTACGAATCAGACTAGAAATTGTGTCTGAAAGACAAATTCAGAAGTGATATCTTAAGTACAAGTCAGCTGGTGATGGCTCTTTATATAATACGTCTATATGACATGTCAGCACTTATAGTTACAGTTACTGACAATAAATATTCGGTACTAGTGTCACAAGTGTCACAAAATTTTTTGTACAGGATCGGTTAGCCAATCATTAGTGACTGTGACATGTGGCTCAGTTATCACCAAAAACATCTATAGGAAATTTACAACCGGTTACTTAAATAAAGTGTGTCCTAAAATTCACGCAAGATTCGAATTAAACAGAAAATGCAGTTTTTCATTGATTTGTTTAATCACAATAGAAATATTTTGTTTAGAGATAAATTAATTCATTAAAATATTTTTACAAACGTAAACTCTCCACAAGTAGAAGCCATAGTCATATTTTTTTTAATTTAAAACTGAACAAAGACCAAACTGTATGTATATCCTCAAAACAGACGACTCACACCGAACTACATCTTTTGGGGAAACTTTGGAGCGTTTACTTATTTACTTATTTATTTACTAGCAGATTCCAGCAGCCGAAATTCGAGTGCAAATTCTGGGAAATTTTATTTTTTCATTTAATAAAGACCCTAAAGGTATGCTTCACAATTCAACTGATTTTAAGTGAAGAAAACAGACTCAACACATTAGCGCAAACACACTAACACAATAAACATACACATAGCATTATATATTTTTATGTATGTGTTAGTAGAGACTTTAAGCGATTATAACTCCAAAAAAATGTTCCAGACAATGAAAATCTGTAAAGCTGGTGAACAGCTAAAAACAAATGCCTTCCAAATGATAACTTTTTTGCCAAAATCGGGGTAAAACTGTGAAACTTAAATCAGTCACAACAGATCGCCTCAACTATTATAGATAATACACTGGGCGATTAGGGCACTACTACAACTGGTATAAAGTTAAACGTCATCCGCGTACATTCTTATATTACAATTTGTTAAAATGCCTGGGTGGTCATTTGAGTACAGTGAGAATAATCGAAGAAAATTTTTAAAAAATTTTAAGTTTGTAACAAAGAATGTTATGATCCACGATATTAAATGCTTCTGAATGATTTACAATTATTAAAAATGTAGTATTGCCATCATCAAGTTTCTCTCTAATCTCCTCTGTAACATCAACTAAGGCTGTTATGAAGCTGTGTTTCCTTCTGAACCCAGTTTGACGATGTGTTAGCAAGTTATTGGAATTCAAGAAATATGTCATTTGGTTATGCATAATACGTTCGAATACTTTAGAGAGAAATGGAAGGATAGCTATTGGTCTATAATCAGAACCAGTTTTGGCTATTGGAATGATTTTAGCTATTTTCCAATTCGATGGGCAGTAGCTTGAAGTTAATATTTTGTTAAACAAAAATGTTATAATTGAAAGTAGGTGAGGTAAAAGAATCTAAAGAAACTTGGGATTAATCCCGTCCACTCCTATCGAGTTCGATTTTATCTATACTAATATTATAAAGAGGTAATGTGTGTTTGTTTGTTTGTTTGTTTGTTTGTTTGTAGGAGGTAATCTTCGTAACTACTCATCTGATCTTCTTGAAATTTTCACAGAGTCTTACTGCGGATATGGGAAGTGCTATAGGCTATAATTTTTTAAATATTTTTGGTGGGCGTGGCACCTCCCACACAAAGTAAATCTTTAATATCATATACATATATTGAATACTATGGTAGGGAGAGCTTTGCAAGTTTGTGGGAGGTCACCTATTGTTAATATTAGTAGCTACGCCGGAAATGGGCGGGATCGGATAAGTGGGCGTGATACCTCCCATACAAGTAATAGTTCAATATTATATATTTCGAGTAATGTGATAGAGAGAGCTTTTAAAAGTTTTCTGATGTCACCTATTATTAATGTGAGTATTCGGATGCAAAATGGGCAGTATCGGACGAATAGGCGTGGCACCTGCCATACAAATCTATACTAATATTATAAAGAGGTAATGTGTGTTTGTTTGTTTGTTTGTTTGTTTGTAGGATGTAATCTCCGTAACTACCCATCTGATATTCGTGAAATTTTCACAGAGTCTTAGAGCGGATATGGGAAGTGCTATAGGCTATAATTTTTTAAATATTTTTAGTGGGCGTGGCACCACCCACACAAAGTAAATTTTTAATATCACATACATATATTGAGTTTTATGACAGGGAAAGCTTTGCAAATTTGTGTGAAGTCACCTATTGTAAATATTAGTGTTTACGCCGGAAATGGGCGGGATCGGACAAGTGGGCGTGGTACCTCCCATACAAGTAATAAATCAATATTATATATCTCGAGTAATGTGATAGAGAGAGCTTTTCAAATTTGTCTGGTGTCACCTATTATTAATGTGAGTAGTCGGACAGAAAATGGGCAGTATCGGTCCAATAGGCATGGCACCTGCCATACAAAGTAAATATAAAATGCCATATATCAGCAGTACTGTAACAGTGAGAGTCTTGGGACTTTGTGTGAGCCCATAAGTTATTCATGTGATTAGTTAGACAAAAAATGGGCGTGATCGGAGCAGTGGGCGTGGCACCGCCCGTACAAAGTATCATATAATTTTGTATCATATAACTGGTGTACTAAAAAAGGGCAGCTTTGACACTTTGCACGACACCATCAGATCTTAGTATGATAGCCGGACAAAAAATTGGCGTGGCACTCCCCATGCAAAGGAACTATTTAATGTCATATATCTGGAGTACTATCAAAGAGAGGGCTTTGTAGCTTTGCATGAGCCCATATGTTCTTTGTATGATCAGTCGAACAGAAAATGGACGTGATCTTAGCAGTGGGCGTAGCACCGTCCATGCAAAGTAAATATCTAATATCATATAACTGGTGTTCTATAAAAGGGAAAGACTCGACATTTTGCACGAGTCCATCAGATATTAATGTGAGTAGTCCAATAAAAATTTGGAGGGATGGTATTAGTGGGCGTGACAACTCCTATATAAATAATATCAAGTACTACGAAAGCAATAAATAGTCTTTTAACAAGTACATTAGTTATCAATGTAATTTGTCGTGGAAAATATATCACCAGAATCAAAAATTCGCCAAAACCGAAAATTGCGAAAAATAAAAATCGCCCAGAAAAATCTTCAAAATCAAAAATGGGCAAAATCAAAAATCGCAAAAAAAAATTCCCAAATGATATTCTACGTTCAAGGCCAATAGTTAAGTGTTGCCAGATCTAATTTTGATAATCCATCTTCTTCTCTTGGGCAGCTACATGTACTTTGCTCCAGGGTAGGAACGCCGAAAAATCTGATAATTTTTGTACCGAATGAAAAACCAAAAAACATTGTATATCAGCAAGTATTCAAATAAAAAAATCTATGCTAATAATCTATACTAACATAATAAAGAGGTAATATGTGTTTGTTTGTTTGTAGGAGGTAATCTCCGTTACGACTCATCTGACCTACCTGAAATTTTCACAAAGTCTTACTGCGGATATGGGAGTGCTACAGGCACTAATTTTTTTATATATTTTTAGCGGGCGTGGCACCTCCCATAGAAAGTAAATTTTATTTATCATATATATTAATATGATAGAGAAAGCTTTGCAAATTTGTCTCAGGTTATCTATTATTAACTTGAGTAGTCAGACAAAAAAATGGGCGGGATTGGACAAATGCGCGTGGCACTCCTACACAAACTTAATATTAAATGTGATATATCTGAATTACTGTATTAGTGAGAGCCTTGGGACTTTGCGTGAGCCCTCCCATAACGATACGTGGGGGGGGCAGGGGGAGGGTGTAGCGAAGCACACCGGGTTACAGCTAGTAGACAATAAACTAGATAAAACGTCACATTGGTCTACTGCAGCAAAAGCAAAAAACGATTCAGAATTGTTATTCGAATTATTATTGATATAATAATCTTTATCGGCTTGACCACAGGAACACTTAAAACCTTTGTATCGACTGTATCGGCATCAATGGAACATGGTTATCGAAGCGTAGATTTACCGATACCAACTTCGTGTATCGTTTGCCATGTTCTTTTGGAGCCAATGGTGGAGGAATACTTTTCAGCATAAATATTGGACTTGGCCTTTTTAGTCATTTTTTTTTTTGTGTTTCTCTTAGCAGTCAGATAATCCTCATGTAATGTTGTCTTTTCCATCGATACACAAAATCTCTTCGGTTGATATAATCTTTTTCAGATGAAAATCAGGTTTTTTTGTTTATTATTAGTAATTTTCGTTTTTATTGGTACAGTTAAATCAAACAGGTAATTTAGGTTTTGCTCCCGAAAAGAGAGTTGGCCGTCTACAG
Source organism: Cordilura impudica (assembly GCA_963682025.1). Classification (NCBI taxonomy): domain Eukaryota; kingdom Metazoa; phylum Arthropoda; class Insecta; order Diptera; family Scathophagidae; genus Cordilura; species Cordilura impudica. The sequence goes on from OY821521.1 coordinate 53,463,161, forward strand.
AATTTCTAGCAATAGAGGAATCCAAAATTAATGTTTTTAAAGTCTCGAAAAGTAATCCACTCAACTGGTATAACAACATTTAATACCTTTCCTCTGATTGGCAAGGACTTTAGCCATATTCGCAACGCTATCTCCGGAATTAATTCTATGAGTATTGTTCATTAATAAATTTTAAAAATAATGAACTAGTAACCCACGAAATAACAATTTTGATAAAAAAGTTATTATCTATAATATAAATTGGCTAGGTGATTTCTTGTGACCGGTGTTTTGTTCTACCGTTTTATCCCGATTTTGGCCAAACGTACATTATTTGAAAGGTATTTCTTTTTATCTGTTTACCAGATTTATTAAAATTGTTAATGTGTCTGTTAATGAGTTTGTTATCTTCATTCACAATAATAATAAACCAAAAAAGTGTTGGGTTGTGAATTGGCTAAGTTGAAAAATAAAGTTGCCTAGAAATTGCACTCGAATTTCGAGTGCTGGAATCTGCTAGGTAACATATAAATTGTTGGTTGAACTATTGATATGAATGTATTTAAAATGGTATAAAGTGCTAAAAATAAAGTAAAATAGTTTGAAAATAAGATTTCAATAAGAAGTTGTATTAAAACTTTGCTTAGCATTAGGTGCGGGTTTCGGTACTCGAAATAAATCATCCAGATATTCTATATCATCAACTCTTATTATGTTGCCTTCCGCAGTCTTTTTAATATATACTAAACTACACATACTAAAGGCACTGTAAAGACGATTTTCCTTTTTTAGTTTTATTGCTGCACGTAGAATGGTAAAATTATACTGCATAAGATTTTCATTGACAAAAAATTTATTATTTGAAGATTCTCCAAGGTGTTTTAAACAAAAGTTAAAGACTTTATTAATTTTACAGTAGTTAGCAAATGATTCTAAAAAGTAGTTTTTGTCATATAGGGACCACATCTGAACAATTACTACCGCATCTTTATAATTGTTTTTATTTTTCTCATTCGCGTTTTGTAATCGTTCGCAGGCAACGTTTTCATTTTCTTGCAGCTTTAATTTTCTTTTTAGGCTGTTTATTTCAGTTTGCATACTTTTTATGTTATCCGCGACTATTTCTAATTGCTGCACTGTTTCGGATACAGTTTTAAAATTAGTTTTTATAATATTAGAACTAAAAACTCTCTTCCCACGATGTAGCTTTGAAATGGAGGAATTAACGGCAGATAAAGAGATTTGAAATGAAACTTATTATCTTACTAAGTATGATTTTATAGAATTGTTGGTCCATATATTCGATAGAAATGAATACAAAATGTTACGTATTTCTTTTTTGATCAAGAGTTTCCATAAAAGTAAAAATTAAAAAAAAATATTTTTATCATTCTGCTAAGACTTGCAAAAGTTCACTAGAACTCAGGTTAAAGGGATTACTCTAGCAGCGAGTTATTGGAAATAAAAACTAAACTTATGGTCTGCTAAATCTCAAGAATTTCTAAGAACAAATTAGAACATAATTAAAAGCTGCTTTGTATTGAACTATAATTCCTAATCTAGCGACATTAAAAAATGAAAAGTTTTAAAAAATAAAAATGTTACCTACTCCACGCTATAAATTGTAGTGGCAACGTGTTAAGTTCCACATTTTATAGCATAACCATTGTTTCTGTTTAATTTATCTTATAACTCATTATTACCTTATTATATATTATAATCAGTTTTTTAATAGCCACACAATAACAATAAATTCACATATTCACTTCCATAAATACAACCATGAATCATCTGAAAATCCCAGCAATACTTAAAAAAAAATAAGCTGAAAAAACAAACCGTCCGCCTATTGACATACATTCTTGTAATTTAATGTTAACATTCGAAAATCCGATTAACGTACATTTTTGTGCACAAACAACCCCAAAAGAAACCTTACACAATTACATATTTATAACGTGTACAGACAAATGACAGTAATGAATCATGACGAGCAACACCACACAACACAGGAACTGTAATAAAAACAATATCAATTCACAAAAGAAACAAAACAGCGATAAGTAATCGAATAAGAGGAAAATAACAAATTTCAGAAAGACATAAAAAAAGAATAAACAAAGGATATTTTAACCCTTAGCCACCTAATGCCGCACTGTGGCTGAAATTTTGATTTCATTGGCAAAAAATTTAACATTTTTTTTGGTAACCGATTTTTAAAATTTTAACGCCATTTTGTAGCTATTATATCCAGCTTAAGGCAGCCAAAAAATTAGGTTAACCCATTGTTGATTGTGCGCGTGGCATGCTGTCAAACTCAACTGTTTTTTTTTTAATCTCAGAGAAAGGTGATTTATTTTGCTTTTATCAAAAATAAATGGTTACAACTCGCAAGTTTTCATCGATACTGACCGGCGGTCCTTTTTACAAGATTGGTAGGATTGTAGTCTTTAGCTGTTGTAAGTGGTCACAGCCCTACCGGTTGATATTAGTCTTTATGGTTACCGATTTTAAAGTTATGTTATTCATTTGAAAGTAAATACCAGTGAACCTCGGAAGCAAAAAAATTGCAACTTCATTTCAACTATATCAACAGGGTCTTCGAAAATGGACTTTCGCAGTATTTTTCTAAAATTAAAAATTTCCTTGCAAATTTTAATATCTAAATGACTGTAACTATTTCGTTTTAAAAGATTTTAAAGTAAAATAAGTTTTGTATAATTTTGTAAGTTCTGTGCTATTAATGCTAGAAATATAAAGGTCTAAACTTCCCGAATATCTCCTACTTAAAAGAGCATAAATCCTGCCCACCAAAAGCCATCAAAAAAAAGTCTTGCACTCTTCTGTAGTCCGAACCGTCCGCTACACTCCTATCTCCCATTATATACTCGCCAGTTTCTGCCCGTGTGCACCAGAACAATTTTTCTGACCCACGGTCAAATATCTTGTGCAAAATTTAGGGTATAATGAGTTTGTCCTGATGTTTGTAACTATAAAAAATATTGGACCTGTAACCACCTTTTGTTATACGGATCGATTCAAAATCACTTTCAGGGTCGAATTAACGATGTCCGTCCGTCCGTTTGTGCGTTATGAATACAAAAGTTGGTCCGTCCGGTGTATTTTTTTTTGCGTGAGTTTATTTGTTTTTTATACTGACAGAAAAAGGAAACGGTATAAACTTATAAAAAAAGGGTTACCACATAATGCGCTTAATTATTAAATTATATTGATGGGTAAAATCTTTTTTATTCAACAATATGCTACCAATAGCCCAACATAAGAAAAATGTCCAGATGTTGCACTAATGAAGAACTTATTACTATTTTGTTGTGGAATTCAGATTCAAATTGAAAACTACCTCTATTGAATTAGACGAAGAAGCTAAACAACTTCTCGAAGATAAAAATCAAGGCTATTTAGAAGAAATATTTACTAAAATTGTTTTATTTAAAGTAGTTTTTCAGTACACTAACAATAAGTTATACTACTTTTTATTTAGTTAATAATTTTTCTTGATTTAAAAATATATGTATATTATAAATTTACAATAAAAATTGATAAAGAAATCTTTAAAAAGACAATAAAAAATTTTTTAACTAAAGTAAACTTCTCTGTCTTGAACCAATATCAGGGTATCTTTTGCGTTTGCTGCTTCACAAATAATATTTTAACTCGGGCTCTTTAAAAAAAAGACAACTTTTGGCTCTTGTGAACAGTAGGACTACAAAATTTACGGGTGCCAAAGTTTAGCATTTTCTGACAAACTTTAAATTACAAAATTTATAAAAAGTTAACTGAAAAACTAAGTCATTGCATAAAAAAAACCATTTTCGACCTTTTAACACTTCACTTTTGTACTAAAATTCAAATAAAAATGAAAATTTATTTTCAACTCTCCATAACTTTTTTATTATCGGTCGATATTTACCTTTTATAGCAAAAATTAAAGGCTAAAGTCCCACCTACCAAACAAAAAAAAAGCGCATATCAAAATTCCAATCCAATCAAAAGTTATGGATTTTTGACCGCCTTCTCGTGGAATGGTACACTGTGTGTCGGTGTAATTATACTTTTTTTCCATCCCATATTTATTTATTTCTAGCAGATTCCAGCCCTCGAAATTCGAGTGCAAATTATAGGAAATTTTATTTTTTCATTAAAAAAAGACCCTAAAGGTATGCTTATCAGTTATATCCAATTCGCAAATCAACACATTGACAAATTTAATAAACACACACATAGCATAGTATAAATTTATGTATGTGTTAATAGCAACTTCAAATGCAATTTATTCAAAATAAAGGAAAAAATTTAAATATCTCTAAATCTGGTGAACAGCTAAAAAAAATACCTTTCAAATAATATACGTTTGGTCGAAATCGGGATAAAATGGTAGACAAAACATCGGTCACAAGAAGTCGCCTAGCCTATTAATATTATAGATTATTTTTTTTATATTACAAAGTTCCATATTTTGGACCTAAAAAGATTTATTAGATAAACCACTTTCATTAAAAAAAAACATAAAATGACCAAAAAGTGCAAGTACGAGTGTATGTGAAGGTTCATGGGTCAAACCCCACGGCCGCCCTAAGTAGAAAAATTTCATATAGAAACAATCTGTTCAATTAAAACATAACAATTATCACACTGTTCAATAAATCGCTGATGAAGGCTGAAATGCCAGAAACCGGTCCGATTAAGAATACAGTACAGTTATGAATTTTTGAAATAACTGGTCCGCCAAATAACTTTCTTTTTGAAAATGCTAAAAAAAAAACTACTGAATATTATCTCAAATTTCTTTTTTTATTTGAAAGTACAATCCTTCCGGTTAATAATGGAAAATAACTTCTTTCAAATGGCTGCCTCGGCTGGCCATGCAGTAGCCTACACGATCGGTCCAATTTTTAAGCACATTATCGATTGTGTGCAGCTGTATTTCACCAATGGCTTCACGAATATTGTCCTTTAAAGCGTCAATTGTCTCTGGCTTGCTGGCGTAACACTTATCTTTGAGGGCACCCCACAAATAATAGTCCAACGGTGTCAAATCGCAGCTCCGAGGTGGCCAAACGGCATCAGCTCTGCGGCTGATAATGCGATCTTCAAAAACAGGGCGCAAAACATCGAGTGTAGCTTCGGCTGTGTGGCACGTAGCGCCGCACAGTGGCGCCCGTAGAGCAAACGAGGTTGCAAAAATCAAAATTTTCATGTGCGCCGACGAAGTTTTGAATACACCCATGTTATAGGAAACTTTTCAACGATTTCAAGTATGCTACTCTTAATAATATCACATTTTTAGTTTAGAAGATATAACCGTTCAAAGTTGACCGACTTTCGGTTTTCAAAAAAACACACAATTTTTAGTTAATTTGTTGCGATTTCAGGTGTAATATCACGAAAAATAGGTAACGAATCGCCTTATTTTTTGTTCGTATTGATTAATGTATTTATTAAATGTATAATGATAAAAAAAATTTAACTGTTTGCTTTGTGTTTCTCCTGGTAAATCACTATTTAAAAACTATCCGTTTTTTCACTATTTTTCAACTTTGACGGAAACTAAAAAAAATCTATATTTTTCTATATTTGCAACATGTTCTTTGATTAATTCTTTACATTATTCAAAAGGTTTTATCTGCCCGTACGTGCCCGTTTGGCTTCTAGAGGTAAAAAAGGGTAAAAAGACATGGTTGCAGAAATTGTATGGCGTGCATCCCTTACATGTTTTGACTGACATTAGTTTGTTATAATAGTTTGAAAATTGCATTTTAAGTCGGTTGTCTACCTGTGAGCCTCTGCCAAAGTCTACTCCCAATATTCTGTTACAGACACAGGATGCACAAAAAACTACTCATTGAAATTCGCAGGTACGCACCTCACTTAAAAATTACTTTGGAGTACAAATGGTCAAGAACAATATTGTCTTATGGTCCCTCCAGTTAGGCACAAATCTTATTTAGACACGAGCATAATATCAAAATTGCATAATTCAGCTTAAATCCATATGTATGCAGGGAACAGGTAAATTTGTAGGCATGGTAGCATAAGCCTATATATTGCAAAATAAGCATAATGCCTGGATTAGTGTACGACTGAAAGTTGGCGCAACAAGTACTGAAACCATGGCGTTAAACAATTTAAAATTATTTGAACTGTTTAGAAGGTCAACCACACCAAAGTTTTTCACGGAAGCTGCTTTAGAAGAACTTGATAGCTTATACGGAAATATTGAGAGAAGCGAAATTATAAAAAATAATTTTTATCTGATATATGCAAATATTAAGGCAAAATGGGTGAAATCTAATCGAACCATTCAGAACTTCAACTACAAATACGAGGACTGGCTTAATGAAGACACCATCCTGGATATATTGGCAGTAGATAAACCCACCACATCGACCAGAGGAGCAAAATGAAGGCCAAAAAAAAGTATTGAGGAGTGTTCAATTTTCAAAAGAAAGAGGAAACTTGCCGATGCCACTAATGACTTGACCACGAAGCATTTATCGGACGCGCTGTCTATTAAATATACAAAGGATAGTGAAAGAGTTAGGTCGCAGATTACAAAATCTGTTGCTGATGCAAGCCCACTGCGACTAAAAAGGATTAAGGAAAGCATTCCCACGCCCACAAACGCACACATTAAAAAGTATGGTTCCGAAGAAGCCTTGGCCTTGTTTATGGACTTACAACTTTCCAAAGAAAAATATGAGATACTACGGGCATCCTTGATGCGACACGGGGCTGACGTTTTACCAGGATACAAGCATATTACGCAAGCCAAAATAAATTCACGACCACTGCATACGGAGTTTACGGAAGTCTCTGTGAAAGCCAATCTGCAGGATCTCATGGGCCATACAGCAAAAGGGTTGTTGGAGAGTCTTCCTGAATATGAGGTGAGAATTCTTCCTGAGAAACTGACATTGATCAGCAAATGGGGCTGCGATGGATCATCTGGGCAAAGCGTTTATAAGCAAAGGATATCTTCCGATGACGCTACAATATCGGACGGAAATATGTTTATGGCATCTGTTGTTCCTTTGCGGCTGAAATCTGATGTTTTCCTACGCTGGAAAAATCCACGTCCATCATCAGTGCATTATTGCCGACCAATAAAATTTCAGTTTGCAAGGGAATCGGCAGAACTCATAACGACCACGGTGAAGGACATTGAAGAACAAATAAGCAAGATTAAGTCTACAAAGCTGAAAATTAGAGAAGGAAAATATATTGAATGCAATTACGAGTTCCACCTGACCATGGTTGACGGAAAAGTCGTAAACGAACTGACAGGAACAACCTCAACTTGTCATGCCCGATTTGCAAAAAGAGTCAGAAGAACTTTGGTAATTTAAACGATTCTACAAACGAGGAGAATTGCGAATATGGAATGTCGCCGTTGCACGCAAGGATAAGGCGTATGGAGTTCTTGCTAAAACTGGCGTATACTCTACCACAAGAGGAGGAAAACTTCGATGAAAATATATCAATAAAGGATAAGGAAAAGATCAGAAAGAAGCAAATACAGGATGCTTTTTTTAAATATGTTGGACTAAAAGTAGACTGACCCAAGCACGGATACGGTACCTCGGTAACTCAAACGATGTAAACAATTCTAGGAGATTTTTTGAAAATGATGAGGCTGTAACTAGAATCACTGGAATTGACAATCAAATCGTGAAAAGATTGGGAACGATCTTGAATGTTTTAAACTGCAAAGAAAATGTCAATTCTACAAAATATGGAGAATATGCATCGAAAACTGCATCTCTTTTGGCAAAAATGTATCGACAGAAGAAGTTGATCCCGACCATCCATAAAATATTGGCGCATGGCAAAGATATAATTGAGTACCAGTCTTTGCCAATTGGAGAACTTTCTGAAGAAGCACAGGAGTCTCTTAACAAATTTTATAAAAAAACACATTCAAAGCATCAAGGGTAAGGCAAAATGAGGACCTCTTCAACATGTTGGCAGCATCTTCCGATCCACTTATTTCTTCCCTGCGGCATGTGAAGTCACGAATAGAGTTAGGAAATAATTATAGTTTAGAAATGATTAGTCTTTTAGATATAACCTCTCTTACGAATTGTGATGAATATTTTACAGAAAATTGAAAAAATAAATTTAAAAGAGAAGTAATTTTTTTTTAATTTGTTGGGTAATAATTTAAAACATAAAACCCTAAAGAAAAAAAAATAAAAACAATCTAAAAATGTAAAAATAATTTTTTTTAGTTACCATAAAATTGATTTTTCTACAAATTTTAATTTTGATGACCCATAAGTAGGCCCCTACAAAGCGTAGCACCCTTTCCAAACGCTTGTTTCATAAGCTGAACGGATATCTATCATATGCTGTTTAAACTGTTCAATTGTGTTATTCGGTTCAAAAGATATGATTGTTGAAACGAAAAAACTCAAATGGCGCCACTGTGCGCCGCGGCGCGCCGTCTTGTTGAAACCAGATGTTTCCAATATCCTCCTCTTCAATTTTTGTGAACAAAAATTCATTCAACATGGCCCGATAACGATCGCCATTGACTATAACGGCCACTCCTTGCTCATTTACGAAGAAAAATGGCCCAATTATGCGTGCGGATTTTCTGTGCCCCAAATGCGACAATTTTGCTTGTTTACATACCTGCCAAGATCAAAATGAGCTTCATCTGAAAAGACGATTTTTTTGGCAAAATCGGCATCTTCTGTACGTCAATCGCAGGCCCACTTAGCGAAGCGAAAACATATTGGATGGTCAGTTGGCTTCAACTCCTGAACCAATTGGTTCAGTGGTTCTCAATGATGCCTCCGAAATGTTCAATTCTTGAGAACGATGGTGAATTGATGTTGATGGCGCTTCATGCACACTTTCTGCCACAACAGCATTATTTTCGGGTGTACGCACTGTTTTTGGCTTTTCCCGCTTTGGTTTATCGATGAGGATGCCAGTTTCCTTCACTTTTTTCACAAGATAACGAACATACGGAGGTGACGGTGCTTCTCTTCTGCCAAAATCCGTACGCAATTTTCGCACACATTCTGCAACAAATTTTCAAAGTAATGCCGCAATATTTCCCAGCGTTGTTCAAGCGAACACACAACCATATTCGTTCAGCGGAAGGATAAAACTAATTATCTGTCAAATCAGACATGAGCTAAGTGTTACCATTCACGAAATAAGCACTAGTTGAAAAAAAACGTTAGATGGCGGACCCTTTATATGCTTTCTTCTTCTTTACCACGCACCATTGAAACAAAATTAAAATTTGTATATTGATTACAGTATTAATTGCAATATGTCTGAAAAATGACTATAAATCTAACAAACATAAAATAATAATTTAAAGTCCATGCTGAGTTGTGTATAAACAGGTACACAGCGTGGTGCAAAAGTGCGGCAATGTTTAGCAAAAAAATAAAACTTAATTTCTTTCTTATCATTCATTAAATTTAATTCAAATAGTTTTAAAATTAAATAAATCTCTGCTCCAAGAATAAATGGCCAAAACAAAAATATATACATTCACAACTTAAGTATCTAAAAAATTAACAGATTCCTCCTAGAATAGACTCAATTTTGCACCAAAACTGCGACAATATTTCACTGATCCGTAATTCAGTATTTGGTCCAGTATCTCTTGGATTTCTTAAATTGTGTCATCCTGTTAGACATGGATCCGGTTTTTTTTATGTAATCCACAGGTATATTCTGCCATTCGACTTGAAGCCTCTCCCACAATTGATATATGCTGCCTCTTCATAATCTGCCAGGCGTGTTTTCAAAACTGCCCACAAATTTTCTATTAGACTCAGATCCGGGCTCTATACTGGACACTCTATGACCCCAAACATTTGTGAATTAAGCCATTCCTTGACAATTTTTACAGAATGTTTTGGGTCACTGTCGTGCTGAAATACCACATCTGCGGATTCATGAAGCATTTCAGTGGGTGCCATCGGCAAAATCTCCTTCAAAATACGAAGATAGTCCTCTTTACGCATTATTCCTTCTATTCTGATAAGAGGTCCTAAACCTTTTGGTGTTATACATCCTCAAACCCTTAGTGAACCACCGCCATGCTTTATGGGGTGATTAACGTGTGACGGATTTTGAGTAGTTGATGGTTCTGCCCAGTACCACACTTTCCCATAAGATTGGCATCGGTTTATTTTTGTTTGATCAGACCAAATAATCTAAAAATAAAAAAATCATTAAAAAAAAATTTAAAAAAAATTGATTACCCTTTCCGAAGCCGATATTGTCCAAGACTGGTATTTTGTGAAAATAATTTGCGTGCTTTCACGTTTTTTTGGCGACAATTTTGGTTTCTTCTTTTTAACGTTTGCTGTAGACTGTCCTTCTACTGACTTTGTTGTGGTTTTAAGCTTGTTGGCAGCAAATTGACGGGCAAGTGATCTGGCCTCCGTTTATGAAATTTTCTTCGGTCGTTCTTTTTTGGCACAAAATATTTCTTCCGGTTATAGTTTTTATATTGTTTTATTATTCTAAGTACTGATCGTTGACTAAAATTTAATAAATCTGCAATTCTACGGCTAGAATTACCAAGTTCAGCCTTTTCAATAACCACATTTTTGATAGACGCAGAAATTGGCCGTATCATAAATTTATATTTATTTTTATCACTTTAAATATCACTAAATTTACAAATATTTTTGACTTTTATTTGGAATGCAAAAAAAGAACAAATTAAATACCGTTTTGTTTAAAACTTTAATGCTGGTGCAAATATCTTGGTTCTGTGAGAGAGATATATTCGGGAGAGCAGAGCAGATTGAACTCTGGTTATTTCATCATTTTAAAGAACACTAATAACAATATCTAAAAGTAACTGTTATTGTTGACCTTTTTCGAAATTGTTATGAACATTGCCGCACTATTTCACCTCACTGTATTTAAGGAAAATATGTAGAACATTAAAAAGAAACTTTAATGTTTAAATTGTGGGAAGAAGTTTATTTTTATAAGAAAAAACACACCTTAATGTAAAAAAGGGAGGTCACAGAACAAGAGTGACCGAATAATTGTACTTAACATGTATAAATGTTTTCGATTTTTTATACTATCAAACTTTTTATATTATGTGCCCATCTCTTGTAAGTAACATAAACAATCAGTATAAAAACCATACAAAAGATAATATATTGGATGGACATGAAAATGAAAATGAATGACAACTACTACATTTTTTGTATTACCATACAAACAAAATATCCTACTTTATCACACACAATTCAGAGCTTCAAACCTATTAATTAATATTCAAAAGAATTTATCAAAAGCAATATTATTTTACCATACTTTAATTAGATGCCTTAAGAAATATAATCCAAAAATCTAATTCTCATAGCTAAAAAATTGATTGCAAATAATGCAGTGGCAAATTTTGGAGGTCACCTTGGGGGTGAAAAATTCCAAGTCGGGATGAAAGTACTAGGGTTTAAAATTCTCAGGCCAAACTTTTCTATAACATTTATATTTTTTCATTATCTTGGTGTTTGCTTGCTTAGTGTTTCAGGAAAAAAAACATTAAATTTAATGGAAAAAGTGGAAGTCTTCACGCCAGACATAAATAACTTAAGCTATTGCTGTGAGGCATATGTACCAAAACATTAGATTTTGTTCAAACATACGAGATTTACTTCAACCAGAATGATATCGTGAACAAACATTGGGTCCCATATATAGTGTAACAGTCGCTACAATCGTATAATGGATTATGACACCAAATTGTAGTCAATCGAGACCTACTATACGATACTTTATATGTTTAGAGACCCTATCTCTTAGGTCCAACTAATTAGATATAGAAAATAAGCATAACCCAAATTTGAGTGGCATCGGATATGAGAAAGTTTATATCGGATATGTATTTGTATGGGGACTAGGTCGAAAAATAGATCGATCCTGACCATATTTGCTAAGGTTAATTAATTTTTTTTTTTTTTTTTTTTGCAAAAATATGCGCAAACCAAATTTGAGTAAAATCTGTGCAATATATTTGTTTTGTCCCACAGCTTTTTTGGACTACTGTTAAATGGATGTAATAAACATATATGATAATTTGGATATTATGGGAATTTAAGTCGATCTCATAGCGGTCATTGGTATGGAGACTAGATCTGAACATGAACAGATTTTCACGAATTTCAACAGCGTTCATCCACAGAATCGGATGCCTATTAATATTAGAGATATTATAAAAAATGTGTGAATATTTAAATGAGCCTAGCGGTAAGTTAATCAATTTTAGCAATTCACAATTCAATACAGAGCGTCTAATATATAATTTAAATCATTCGCATTAACAGGGTGTAACGAATTATTATAAATATTTTATTTAATTTAATTTAATATATTTTTAAGACAGATTAAACATAAATTTTATCATTCTCAGCTTCTCCGCCATAAGAGCTATATCTATGCCAATTTTCACACCCATCCTCGTCCGCATATTGCCTAAAAAGGGAACTAAAAATTTACCTTCACGTATTAATATATAGATTAGATGTAATCCGCTACCCATCCCCCCTCACCGCGTGTAATTAAAAGCTCACGCATCCCAAGACTCTCACTATTACAGTACTCCAGATATATGATATTTAATATTTACTTTGTATGGGGGGGGGGGTGCCATGCCCCTTTGTACCATCCCGTTCATTTTTATCTGACTAATCATGTTAATAATAGATGACCTAAGAAAAAGTAATATCGAGATATATGATATTGAGTACTCACTTTGTATGAAATCCTGCTCGCCCACTTATCCGACCCCGCCCATTTCAGGCATATCTACTAACATTAATAATAGGTGACCTCAAACAAATTGTCAAAGCTCTCCTCATCATATTAGCCAATATATATGATATTATTGTAAATATTTACTTTGCATGGGAATGCCACGCCCACTAAAAATATCTAAAAAAAAAAATGTAGCCTATAGCACTTCTATAGCACTTATGATATTACCATAGATACTTCTAAAAGGCATTTATTGTCCTCGGCTTTATTTTTTATTTAGCTTTGATCATAACAACTTCTTATGTTTCTAATCAACCATTAATAAAAACTAAGAGATTCCAGCACTCGAAATTCGAGTGCAAATTCTAGGAAATTTTATTTTTTCATTTAATAAAGACCCTAAAGGAATGCTTCACAATTCAACTCAAGAAAATAAACTCAACACATTAACACAAACACATTAGTAAATTTAATAAACACACACATAAAATTGTATAATTTTATGTATGTGTTAGTAGCAACTTTAAACGATCATAGCTCCAAAAAAATATTCCAGACGATGTAAATCTGTAAATCTGGGTAACAGCTAAAAAGAAATACCTTTCAAATGATAAATTTTTTGTCAAAATCAGGGTTAAACTATGAAACTTACATCGGTCACAAGAAATAGCCTTGCCTATTAATATTATAGATTATTTGTGCTTTGATCATAAAAGGGTTAAAAGTCAATTGATGTGATTCTGTTGGTTGGACGACGAATTCAGCCTCAGCTACTTCCCTGTATCCTAAGTTTACATATTTCGTCTCTGCTCGTTTCCAAAAATGTTCATTTGTAGAACAAAAAAATTCACCTACTTATAGAAAAATTAATTCATTAAGTCATCAATTTTTCACTTCAAAAAATTCCACAAGCAAATTAAAGATTAAATTCCTTTGCATTTCTGACACGTACACACAAATATCTCGTAAATGTTTTCCTTTTTCTTTTTTTTTAAATATGTTTTTGACAATGTAAATGTTTTTATATTAACGATGGCGGTTATGTTGGTGTTGTTTAAACACACACTCACAGAAGCTCATACACACACGCACAATCATATGTTTTCAGACACGCAAACCACTATAAAGTCAAGGTTTTTTTAAATTATAAATAAACAAATGAGGACACAATTTCGATTTGTGAATATATAAAGCAACGTTTGTTTTTTTTTTGTAACTTGTCACAGAGGAATTATAAATAGGCCCGGTAGGAAACATCAGCCACTAAAATGATGTTGGATCTTAAACAAGAGGTCCAGAGAACTTTAATACAAATTGCTGAATTTCTATTTAGGAAAGAAAAATTTGTTAAATGAAGAAATAAGTTGTAAGTAGAATTTGGGGGAAAAAATATTTTTTGAATTAAAAATTATTTTCACGGCAAACTACGAAAATAGTTTATGTGACAGAATCAAAAATTTATAGGATAAAGTTGTTTATACCCTCCACACCACTTAGCTTATCGTTCCATTTGTAACTAATCGAAAAATTTATAAGCGACCCCATAAATTATATAAGTATATTCGTGATCCATATAACAACTCAAAGCGACATAGCAATGTCCGTCTGTCTGTGTGTCCGTCCGTCTGTATGCTGAAATCGTGCTCATTCACAAAATACACTACCTACTTGGGCAAACTTAGGATAATATTGTTTGCCGTTATTTGGAGCAGGTAGGAGCTTAAAATGGCGTAAATTGGGCATCACTGCGCCAAGATATGGCCCAAAATATGAAAGTAAATATGAAGTTTTTTTTATTTTCCCAAAAAAAGGGTCATAAACAGGGGAACTAGAAAGTTAAGATCTTCCACAAAAATGATGTTCATAAAATTCTGACAACAAGAATTAATTTACAATAGATTTTTTCATTTAGTAAAGGGTCCGCAAACAACTTTTTTTTTTGGAAAATGCTATAAAAAAAAACTACTGAATGCTATCTCAAATTTCTTTTTTTATTTGAAAGTACAATACTTCCGGTTAATAGTGGAAAATAATTTCATTCAAATGGCTGCCTCGGCTGGCCATGCAGTAGCCTACACGATCGGTCTAATTTTTAAGCACATTATCGATTGTGTGCAGCTGTATTTCACCAATGGCTTTACGATTATTGTCCTTTAAAGCGTCAATTGTCTCTGGCTTGTTGGTGTAACACTTATCTTTGAGGCACCCCACAAATAATAGTCCAACGGTGTCAAATCGCAGCTCCGAGGTGGCCAAACGACATCAGCTCTGCGGCTGATAATGCGATCTTCAAAAACAGGGTGCAAAACATCGAGTGTAGCTTCGGCTGTGTGGCACGTAGCGCCATCCTGTTGAAACCAAATATTGCCAATATCCTCTTCTTCAATTTTTGTGAACAAAAATTCGTTCACCATGGCCCGATAACGATCGCCATTGACTGTAACGGCCACTCCTTGCTCATGTTCGAAGAAACATGGCCAATTATGCTTCTGGACCAAAATCCGCACCAAACAATGACTGGTTTTAGATGTATCGGCTTTTCAATGTATGCGTGCGGGTTTTCTGTGCCCCAAATGCGACAATTTTGCTTGTTTACATACCCGCCAAGATCAAAATGAGCTTCATCTGAAAAGATGATTTTTTTGGCAAAATCGGCATCTTCTGTAAGTTGATCGCAGGCCCACTTAGCGAAGCGAAAACGCATTGGATGGTCAGTTGGCTTCAGCTCCTGAACCAATTGGACTTTGTATGGCGTCATACCAAGGTCTTTATGCAAAATTCGTCTCAATGATGCCTCCGAAATGTTCAATTCTTGAGAACGACGGTGCATTGATGTTGATGGCGCTTCACGCACACTTTCTGCCGTAGCAGCAATATTCTCGGGTGTACGCACTTTTTTTGGCTTTTCACGCTTTGGTTTATCGATGAAGATGCCAGTTTCTATCACTTTTTTCACAAGATAAAGAACATACGGAGCTGACGGTGCTTCTCTTCTTCCAAAATCCGTACGCAATTTTCGCACACATTCTGCAACATTACCATGATTTTCAAAGTAATGTCGCAATATTTCCCAGCGTTGTTCAAGCCTACACACAACCATATTCGTTCAGCGGAAGGATAAAACTAATTATCTGTCAAATCAGACATGAGCTAAGTATTACCATTCACGAAATAAGCACTAGTTGAAAAAAAAACGTTAGATGGCGGACCCTTTATTATAAAATTCTGCAATGCATCTATTATTGTCTTATAGTCTCTATACCAGTATTCATTCGTTTGTCGTTCAACTTTGACGCAATACGACAGTGACACAAGTGTATGTCCAGAATTTAATGCAGGGAATTTGTGTTGACACTTTTGTAAAACACATGTAATATCTGATACAAAGAAATAATCAAGTATGGATGACCTATGGTAAACTTGGTCAAAGTGAGTTGGTATGCTATTGTGTACAATAGATAAACTTGAGCGGGAGCAAAAATCTGGAACTAACGAGGAGTCTGTAAATAAATCAGTATTAAAATCACCCATTAAAATTGAGTTTGCAGTCTTTAAAGTGCCCATTTGGTAAATATATTATTAACATTTTATCAATATTATTCAAACAGATTTCAACAAATAGCGTTTCAATTTTGCCTTCCTTAAAAAAACTCACATACAACACGAGCCTTAAATTTTGTGGACACATAAAGACAAACCCCACCGCATCTCGACCTACATTTATCATTTCTAAAGACTTGAAAACCTTTTAATTGAATGACACTACTAACGACATAATTAGTCAACCAGTTTCAGAAACGCCTATTGCATCATAAAGACTGTCATCAAAAAGGTTTTTTACTTCATGAAATTTAGTTGATCTATCTCCACTTGTAACTAATCGAAAAATTTATAAGCGAGCACATAAATTATATATGTACATTCCTGATCCTTATAACAACTCGAGACAACATAGCAATGTCCGTCTGTCCGTCCGTCTGTCTGCTAAAATCATGCTCATTCACAAAATACACTATTTACCTTGTCAAACTTGGGATAATATTGTTTAACATTATTTCGAGCAGGTAGAACCTTAAAATAGCGTGAATTAGGCATCACTTTAGCAATATATGGCCTAAAATATGAAGACACCTATAAAAATACTAAAAATTCATTGTGTTGTTTGCAGAGTTCAGAAAAAAACACACACTGAATAAAAAACTCGTACATATATGTAAACAAACATAGCTTAGACCAACACACACATATTTTTATTTTCATATCAATTATGTTTGTTTTTAAATTTTCTTCGGTGCCCAACACAACCATGACTGTGTTCGTTTTAATATTTCGTTATTTACACGAACATTTTTGTATCACGTACTGTTTGTTTCAATCACACATAAAGCACACATTTTTGAGTGTTGCTTTATTTGAAGTTCATGTTCTGGTACGTGTACTGAAAAAAAAAACAGAACATGTACAATAAACAGGTTCGAGTTCAGTTATATTTTAAGTCGTGTTGTGGCTCGTGTAGTAAGAAAAAACAGAACATGTACAATAAACAGGTTCGAGTTCAGTTATATTTTAAGTCGTGTTTTTTTTTTTTTTTAAATAAGTGACCTTACCAAATGTGGTCGGGATTGGTCCATTTTTCAACCCAGGCCCCATATAGATATAGTATTCCGGTATTTTTGGAAACTCTTTCCATTTTTCAATTTACAACAAGGATTTTGATCGACGGCTGAGGTAGTTCAGTCGTCTCCAGGGTCAGCCTAAGGACCCTCAAACCTTATGCAATAAAACACTATAAACCTTTTAGTTACAAAGTAGTTTATTTAAGTGCTAATTGTGTATATATGATTATATGTATCTATATACGTATGAAGATGCGACTGACAACAGTTCTGCTTTCGTATTATCGGGAGGTCGGCTACGCTAGCCGGTAGCTCGAGTATACTGGTCGACAGATGGCGGCGCAGTGGTTGACTCGGTTGACAGGTGGCGCGATTACTGGCCGGCAGGTGATGGCGTAGTGGTTGACTCGGGTTCGTCGAGCGACAGGCGTTACGACTACTGGCTGACGGATGGCAGCGTAGTGGTATGCTGGAGTGCGTCGGTAGACGGGCGGTGCGACTACTGGCCAACAAGTGGCGGCGTGATCGGTCGTATGATGGCTTGGATGCGCCGATTGCTGATTTCGGCGCTGCGTTACTACTGGCAGACAGATGGCGGCACCGTGGGTGGCGTGGATATGCCGGCTGATGGTAGCAGGAGTGCGGTGATACTGGTCGACAGATGGCGGCACAGTAGGTGGCCTTGCCCGACTATGCTAGCAGGCAGATGGCGGCACAGCGGATGGCTTAGATGCGCCGATTGATGATTTCGGCGTTGCGTTGCTACTGGCAGACAGATGGCGGCACAGTAGGTGGCTTTGGTGCGCCGGCTGATGGTGTTGGTAGTGCGACGACACTGGCAGGCAGATGGCGGCACCGTGGGTGGCGTGGATGTACCGGCTGATGATATCAGGAGTGCGGTGATACTGGTCGACAGATGGCGGCACAGTAGGTGGCCTGGCACGACTGTGCTAGCAGGCAGATAGCGGCACAGTAGATGGCCTGTCACGACTATAATAGCAGGCAGATGGCGGCACAGTAGATGGCTTAGATGCGCCGCTTGATGATTTCGGTGTTGTGTTGACACTGGCAGACAGGTGGCGGCACAGTAGGTGGCGTGGCTCGGGCATACAGGTAGTCGATGGAGCGACCGGTCGGGAGAGCGTCTGCAGCCGGCAGAAGGCGGTGGTGCGACTAGAGTTGCTGTCGTGAGCTGTGCTGTGTCTTGGCCACCTGTAATCATAAGAGTGGGTTTAGTCGGGAGCAGTCAGCACAGGCCGCTGGATTTGAGAGCAGTCAGCCGCTAAGCCGCTGGATTATCGGGAGCAGTCAGCCGTTAAGCCGCTGGATTATCGGGAGCAGTCAGCCGTGAAGCCGCTGGATTATCGGGAGCAGTCAGCCGTGAAGCCGCTGGATTATCGGGAGCAGTCAGCCGTTAAGCCGCTGGATTATCGGGAGCAGTCAGCCGTTAAGCCGCTGGATTATCGGGAGCAGTCAGCCGTGAAGCCGCTGGCTTATCGGGAGCAGTCAGCCGTTAAGCCGCTGGATTAATATGGATGAGAACCGGTACCGATCGTCTTTAAAATATTGGAAATATCTTTAGTAAGATACACCGCTCAGCTTTAGCGCCGAAAACTCAATTGCCATTCTCAGACCAACTTCGCCTTCTTATGTAAATAAGTTTATAAACTGAGTGAGAATTAAAAATACCATTTGCTTTAGCTACTTTGAAAGCTATTTTTAGCAGGCTTATTTTGTTCATGTTTAGTTGAATGTGTATTTATTAGTGCTGTGACGTAGGTATTGAGAAATGATGTGTGGTTGTGCGTATATGGTGATCTGTAGTTATTTTTATATGAGAGCTTGGTTTGGTTGATGTTTAGTTGAAGGTATATTTGTTATGACGGAGATGTTGTTGATGTTATTAGTGTTGCGCTACGGTGTGTATTTATGGCTGTTGGTTGGTTCTGTTGGTGGCTATTATGTATAACGCGATTTGCGTTGTTACAAATTAGCAAAATAGAGAACTTGTCTACTTGCTCTGAGGAAATGTACATTACATTAATTCCAACGATGTTCTTTCGAGCAAATTGATAAAATTATATTTCTGTTTTTGTCATCTGCCAAACTTTTCGTTTTATGAATGCTCTTACCCCATCGATGACAACTTTGTCGTGAGAAGTTATAAAATAATTCCAATCAAAAACATTGCAACCAAATTCAAAACCAAATGCGGGTAAAATATAAAGATTTTTAAATTGACCATCGAACTTATTGTGGCTGAGTTTGTCACTGATTATATTTTAGGATTTTACTCCGCTACTCAGCAACGCAAGTAAAAATGGTAACTTGACGGTAGCTGAAGTGTGGGCTATGTACCTTATTTTGATAGATTAGCCTGTAATTCTCTGCGAACTCAATTTGCAGACTAGATATTCAGCCGTAATGTTTTTTTTTTTCAAAATAATTTTGCTTGGAACGTTTAAGAAAAAAGTGGCGTTTAAAAATGGTCAACTGTGCATCTAATTCGCACAAGAGTTCAGATGGAGAAATATTGGTGTGTGTCAATGCAATCCGGTTTTTCACTTTCAGGCAATTTTTCCATTTAATGGTTTTGTTCATTAGTGTGAAATATTTAAGGGACACAAAAAATAATTGAATGACAATTTTAAATACACAAAAATTTTTTAGTTACAATGTGGCGTGACGTTACACACATTTGAAATTTAATATAAAATTAACTTTTGTTTAACAACTGGTGTTTTTTATTATAATTAGTTTACTTTACCAACCTTCATTAAAAGGCAAAATTGCACGCACTTACGATCATCAGCGTTCAGATAATTAAAATAAATGATTTTTTTTTTTTTTCTGACGTGACGTTATCTCAGAATAGCATTAAGAGCATATCAATATTTTACCGTTATTTGATATTGGGTTGCTTTTTTGCATTCATTGTATGATTAATTGTTGTTGCAGCTAAGGATTTGCGATAACGGCGCAATTGCACAATTACTTTTAGAAATGTAAACTATAAAAAGAAGATAGCCTTACAAATAAACAAAACTGGCCCAAACGTGAACTTGAATTTTGTAGCCCGATATCTCGCAATTGCAACTAAGAAAAGCTTTCAGCTTTTTAGTTTCATTAATTTTGAATATTTGTTTTTAATAATGCAAGTCAGAAAAAACTGTTGAGGAATTTTAAAATTTTCCGTCATGGTGGACCTTTCTGTGTAAATGCCCACATTCATAAAATTTATGGTTATTTCAATGAGTCTAAAGGTATGCTTATCAATTTAAGCAATTCACAATTCAACAATTAATCTGAAATTTGGTCCACAGACTTTTTGCCACCAAATATTAACTAAAAGATAGTCACGCATAGTCATGTCCAGGCACGGAGTGATTTAAAGAAAGAGCTTTAATAAAAACTTTGTTTTTATGGGTTAGATGTTATATCTTTGTTTTTTTATTCTATGAAAATTGCACATAAATAACTTAAAAATTTACTTTTGTTCTCACATTTGAAGCACTCATGACAAGCAACATTAGCCACACACTTTAAAAATATTTAGCTTTTATATTGCAGTAGAAAACAATGCAAAGAAAATTACCGTTATTATTCTCTTATGATTAAGTTCCGTTTTTTATAAAAATACAATGCAATAAAAGTTAAGAACCATAATTATACCCTATACCACTATGTGGTTTGGGTATAATGACTTTGTGCTGCTGTTTGTAACAACCAAAAATATTTGCCCTAGACCCATCTTTAATTATACCGATCGAATCAGAATCACTTTCTGAGTTGATTTAACAATGTCCGTCCGTCCGTCCGTCCGTCTGTGTGTCCATGTAAAGCTTGTAATCAAACTGCAGGTCGCAAATATGAATATATTTTGATGAAATTTGGTATATAAGCTTTTATCGGCCATGGGATGAACGCTGTTGAAATTGGTGAGAATCGGTCCATGTTCAGACCTAGCCCCCATACAAATTACCCATATGAAATCGACATAAATTGCCATAAGATCCAAATTGTCATATATGTGTTACTCAATTTATTACATCCACTAATGAGTAGTCCAAAAATTATCCCTTTGACCCCATATAGAGCTGCTTCTCGATCTTCACTTAAATCTATTAAAAAACAAAAATATTGCACTGATTCTTCTCAAATTCTGTTTGTATATATTTTTGCAAAATACAAGAGACTTTACCAAACATGATCAGGATCGGTCCATTTTTGCACCTAGTCCCTTTATAGATATAGCAAAAAAATTAATAAAAATCACACTCAAATTTGGTTTTTTGCTTATTTTCAATGTCCAGTTAGTTGGGCCTAAGAGATAGGGTTTCTAAACGCATGGTATAGGGTATCGTATAGTCGGTCTAGACCGACTATAATTTTCTTACTTGTTTATTTTGAATTTTGAATTTTTTATTTTTTATTTTTCACTTTTATTTTTAATTCTTTGTTTTTCATTTTTAATTTTTATTTTTAATTTTTCACTTTTATTTTTAATACTTTGTTTTTCATTTTTCAATTTTAATTTTTCTTGTTTTATTTTTCATTTTTCGTTTTTTTAATTTTCAAACAGGTTTTACATATCATAATTTTTTCACCAATACAATCATAAGTCACACGATTTTGTCTTACGTCTGATATGTTAAGCTGTTTTTGTGATTGTATTGTGAAGTAGAAATTTACCCCCCTTAAAAAAAGATATACAATTTTTTTATGAAATGTTACTTTAAAAAAATATTCTTTTTAAAAAATTAACCATTTTTCGGAAATATTCTTTTGAAGAATGGTGCTTGTCAAGTAAAAAATAGTTATTTCAAAAACTCTATCAACTTTTTAGTAAATGGTACCTTAAAAAAAATATTTTTTTTTAAATAAACCATTTTTATGAAATTGTACTTTTTACGAAAGGTACTTATTAAATAAGTTACTTATTAAGAAAAGTTTTTTTCTTTGCAAATGTATCACTTTTGGGAAAAGATAATTTTTAAACGAAAAGTTTTTTTTTAATTTTTTAAGAAAAGGTAATATATTAAGAAGAGGCACTTTTAAAACAAGCTAACTTTATAGAAAAAGTTTTTTCTAAGAAAGATTTTTTTTATTTAAGAGAATGTTCTTTTTTTTGTGAAATAGTAGTTTTTTAAGAAAATTTACTTTTTCAGAAAAGTTACTTTATGAAGAAAATTCAATAATAACAATTCTTTTAATACAACCTTTTTCGGTAGCATGTTGCATTATTTTAATACACCTGCTTGCAAAGCAATTAGCTATATAAAGGGACTAGGTCCAAAAATGGACCGATCCTGATCATGTTTGGTAAAGTCTCTTGTATTTTGCAAAAATATGTACAAACAAAATTTGAGAAGAATCAGTGTAATATTTTTGTTTTTTAACAGATTTAAGTGAAGATCGGGAAGCAGCTCTATATGGGGTCAAAGGGATCATTTTTGGACTACTTATTAGTGGATGTAATGAACGCATACAAACCCAATTTGAGTAAGATCTATATGACAATTTGGATCTTATGGCAATTTATGTCGATTTCATATGGGTAATTTGTATGGGGGCTAGGTCTGAACATGGACCGATTATCACCAATTTCAATAGCGTTCATCCCGTGGCCGATAAAAGCTTATATACCAAATTTCATCAAAATATATTCATATTTGCGACCTGCAGTTTAATTACAAGCTTTACATGGACACACAGACGGACGGACGGACGGTGGACGGACATTGTTAAATCAACTCAGAAAGTGATTCTGATTCGATCGGTATAATTAAAGATGGGTCTAGGTCAAATATTTTTGGTTGTTACAAACAGCAGCACAAAGTCATTATAACCAAACCACATAGTGGTATAGGGTATAAAAATGAAAAATAGAAAATGAAAAATAAAAAATTAAAAATAAAAAATGAAAAATAGAAAATGAGAAATAAAAAATGAAAAATAAAAAATAAAAAATTAAAAAAAAAAATAAAAATGAAAAATAAAAAAAGAATAATAAAATAAGAAAGATTAAATATTAAAAATATAATATGAAAAATAAAAAATGAAAAACAAAATATGAAATATATAAAATGAAAAAAAAATGAAAAATAAAAAATGAAAATTAAAAAATAAAAAATAAAAAATTAAAAAGAAAAAATTAAAAATACAAAATGAAAAATGAAAAATAAAAATTAAAAATTAAAAAAAAAATTAAAAATTAAAAAAAAAAAAAAATTAAAAATTAAAAATAAAAATGGAAAGCGAAAAACAAAAATGGAAAATAAAAATAGAAAATGGAAAAAACTAAAATTAAAAAATTAAAAATAAAAAATGAAAAACGAATAATGAAAAATAAAAAATTAGAAATGAAAAAGAAAAAAGGAAAAATAAAAAACGAAAAATGAGAAATGAAAAATTAAAAATGAAAAATAAAAAATGAAAAACGAACCATACAAAAAAAAAACTAAAAATAAAAAATGAAAAATAAAAAAACAAAAATGAAAAATTAAAAATAAAAAAGGAAAAATAAAAAATGAAAAATAAAAAATGAAAAATAAAAAATGAAAAATAAAAAACGAAATATGAAATATGAAAAACCAAAAATTAAAAACAAAAAATTAAAAATTAACCGATTGAAATAATAAATAATAATAAAAAATTTTATATTAGCAGAGCCCCTGCAGTTGATTGCTATAAGTGATACATAAATGACGCTTTCTGTTTGATTTTAAAAAATCTTCAATTACTAGATGTTTACATACATCGCCTGTGATCGGACTCACATGATTTTTTAAATAAAACTTTTTTTAAAAAAAGTACATTTTGCTAAAGAAAGGGAGCAGATATTATTTTCTTTAAAAGTGCATTTTCTTATAAAAACTTTTTGTTTAGAAAAAGTATAATTTTGAAAAACCTACATTTTCTTCTAAAATATACTTTTCCTTAAATAGTTTATTTTGAGTCAAAATAGTTTTTTTTTAACTACATTTTTTGCTTTTTCTTAAACCAATTTTTTGTTTTTCATAAAAAGTGCTTTTTCTGGAAAATCACATTTTAGTTAAAAAATTACCTTTCCTTACAAAAGTACATTTCCTTTAAAAGGTGTCTGTTACCGCCACCGTATTTATCTGCATAAAAATGCAGCTTTGTATCTGTAAAATACAACTCTACTTAGTTATCGACGTTATAGATACTACACTATTGTAGATAATATATTCCGCCATTTTATGTATTCAAAAGTTTAAAGTTAATTACAGCTAACCTCAATAGCTAAGTTGGTGGTTTTAAACCAAAAAATATGTATATGCTTTATAATATATAATATATTTAATTTCATTGTATATGTAATATTTAATTTGAGGAATTAAAACATATGGTTATAATAAATAATTTATTTAATTCAACCAAATTTAACCTACATATGTTAATAATCTCGTCAGACCATCGCAAACTCTACAGTCAACGGTGTCTTTTTTACAAAAGGAACATTTTCATTAAAAGATACCTTTTTACAACATGAACATTTTCGTTATCTTAAAAAATGCATTTTCTTTAAAAAGTACATTTTCTTAAAAAGATCCTTTGCTTATAAAGTATCTCTCTTTTCAAAAACTATCTTTTGTTCCAAAAGTATTTTATTTTAAAAAAGTAAAATTTCTTTAAAAAAAAGCTCCTTTCTTCAAAAATATTCATATTTTTTTTTTTTTTTTTTTTTTTGAAACACCTTTTCATATAAAGGTAGCATTTCTTTAAATGAAAACTTTCCGTAAAAAATACATTTTCTTTAAAAAGTACCTTATCTTCAAAAATTACCTTCTTTGAAAAAGTTTCCTTTAAAATGTACCTCTTCAAAAAAGTAATTTTTCTTCAAAAAGACCATTTTCTTTAAAAATTTTCATTTCGTTATAAAGCAAATTTTTTTAAAAAGTTCCTTTTCTTAAAAAGTGCATTTCCTTGATTTTTCTTAAAGTTACCTTTTTGAAAAAAGTACCGATTCTTCAAAAAGTAGCTCTTAAGAAAGTAACTTTTCTGATAAAAGTATTTATGCCTAAAAGAATACTTTATCCTAAAAAAAAATAATTTTGTCTAACAAAAGTACCAGTTCTAGAAAAGTATCTTTTCTTTAAAAATTGGCTTTTTATTAAAAACTACCTTTTCTTCAAAAAGTACCTTTGGCATAAACATAATCTTCTCTTTAACGCTGCCATCTCCTTAAATGTACATTCCTCAAAAAAGTACATATTCTTAAAATGTAGCTTTTCTTAAAAAGTAGAATTTCTTGAAGGTACTTTTTTAAAAGCTACTTCTTTAAAAAGGATATTTTTTTAAAAAACTATAACGATAACATTTTTTTAAAAAGGACCTTCCTTAAACAAATACTTTTACCATTAAAAAAAAGTACTTTTTTTTATAAAACTTTGTCTTCTAAAACTAAATTTTCTTTTAAAATTACCTTTTCTAAAAAATTTAGCTTATGTCAAAAAAGAAAAAAGCAGTTTCAAGGGCTCGTTTTCCTTATAAAGCACCCTTTCTTTAACAAGTTAATATTTTATAACGCAACTGTTCTCATAGATGTACCAAAAGTACCATTTTTAAAGAGAGTATATTTTCCTTAAAAGTACGTTTTCTTTTAAAGTATATTTTTTTAAAGCACGCATTGTAAAATACTAATTATTATTTAAAAAAATTACCTTTTCTTTTCCTACGAAAGTAATTTGCCTTCAAATAATACTTTATCTTGAAAATAACCTTTTCTTAAAAAGTACTTTTCTTTCAAAAGTAACTTTACTAAAAGCACAGCCTTTTATCGAAAAGTACTTACCTTTTATTAAAATGTTGCATTTAATAAAATTGTAACTTTTATTAAAAAGTAACCTGTATTAAAAAAGTATTTTCATATTTCTTCAACGAGCGACCAGGCGCCTTTCAACAACTAGTTTGCATGTACATTATACAATGAAACTGCCATTCTGGAGGATGAGAAGTTCCAAGTATAGTAAAGCCCCCAGACCAAAGGTTTTTGTGACCTTTTATATTTCTTTCCTGATCTTAATTTTTGCTTGCATGGTTTTTCTGTTACGAGTATAACTCAAGAACCATTGATGATTTCTCATTTTATTCTTCAGCAAATGGCTTCAGCAAATCAAGTTGGACTATTTTTTTCGAATGAGATCTTGAAAAAATTTTAATTTTTCCCCTTTTTTTAAATTAATTTTTTGAATAACATAATATATTCAGGACATATGATTATTTTTTATTAGTAGAGTAGAAGAATTGTAGTCGTATGAATATTTTTAATATTAAATCAAACGTACACCAATATCTTTTATATAAGTACATATATTAATAAAAACTATTTATTTAAGCTTTTATAGGTTTTGCAATACCCGCTTAGTGCTTTCACCAGGACCTGGAATTTCTTGCCACCCAGACAATAACCCCGAAAATGTTTCACTGTGATATATAAATATTTATTAAGCAGATTTCCACATCTTCAAAAAGATTTAAAAGTCTCTGTTAATAAAGTTTGTTTGTTATTTTTTTGGCCAAGTTATTTAAATTATATATGATTTTTATTAAGCTAATTGGGCCTATTATATTAATGTAACTAAAAAACTTTTTATTACATATTTCTCCCAACGTTTCGTCAATTTCTTGTTGACATCTTCAGGGGTTTGTAATTTTCAATTAATTTTTCACATTAAATTATACATATGTTGACAGCAGCTGACATAAAACAAAAAACATAAAACATTTAACATACACTAAAATTAAATTAAACACACAACTTAAAATAATATCACAGTTTTTCCTTCTATTTTATTGCAACTCTGTAACTAATATTCTGCTATTTTCCCCTCAGATATTTTAAGAACCCCTGCAATATAAAAAACGTTTTAAAAACCAATAGTACTTAACTTCGCAATAGAGCTCTGTCGATTTGTTTAAAAAATAGCAAGCTATTAATGTCAAGTTAATGGTGCATGCACTATTAAAGGGGAAAAAAATATATATATATTATAAACAACATTGTGTCTAAAATAGTGGCTATTCGTGTGTAGGGGTTATTTTTCAACTAAGTGCTTGACAAAATGGCAGCAAATAAAAATTAAATTTTACAACTGTTGTAATTAAATATTAAAAGGAAAATACTATTATATTTATTATAGCTAATAATTGTAAGTTAGAAGTTTGGATTATCTACAAAAGTAATGCAACAGACAGCTTGACTTTGGTTTAATAAATAACAGTGAAATTAAAAATTTAATTGAAAATTAAATACTCTCGTGGGACAACAAAAATGGTGGCGGTGTTCTTATTGCGTTCCCTAGTGATTTATCCTCTGAGGTTTTATTAATTTTTTCCTCGTTCGACATGGCATTTATCACAGTATTAATTAAACTTATTGGAACTTAAGCTCATATATTCCTCCATTTTCCCCATAGTCTTTATAACAAACATGGCGAAGCTATTAAATATGTTTTTATGCCTGGTTTTCACTATATCAAATAAACTGACAACAAACAATTGCCTCAACTGACATCTCATAATTTTCTATTCATTGCACTACACCTTATAAACTAACAAAAAATCCGGCTGTCAAACAAAAACAAATGTTAATTTTCAAACTCCTGCGTGCCCGAATATTGCTTAAAAAGGAACTAAATATATAGAAAAAAACTAAAATATCTCAATTGGAGCAAAACTTACAGTTTTGGCCGAACAAAAACTATTCTGAACCACTTTGCTGCTCTACTCAATTTGGTAGTATTCGCATACCAATTTTCGTATCAATGAAGTATTTTAAATCATTAAATGACAAAAACTTGCTGGGAGTTGAATAAATAAATTCTTTAAACTTATTCAATATAGTTTTTAACATTTTTATAATTTATATGTGAATATAATATGAAACATCTCTACTCTTTATGTTGTACAACTTAAAGTATGTCACAGATGGTATCACAGTTATTTTCATAGTATTTAAGCAATCATGAAGTCTGTCCTCGAAGTGCATTATCATCAAACTGCCACAATTGCTACAGTTAATGTATTCTTCAAAAAAATGCTTTACAGTAATAAAACTTTATAGTTAAAGCAGATGTTGTCATTGAGGATAAAAAATAATATTTAATAGTTTGAAATTTGCATTTACAAGGAAAATCTTGTGGGTTTTGCGATGAAGCAAGTTTTATTGTCAGAGCAATATTCCATAAGTTTATAGAGTTAAATCGACTTTTCACCCTTTTCGCCCTTTCAAAATCTTTTCTCCTTTCGTAAACTTTACCGCTTAATTACATGTTATTTGAAACAGCGATGCCCACTTTTCCCAAGTAAAAAACTTAAATCACTAACCCAAAATTCGCTAAAAGGCACTAAGTTAGAGTGAAACTGAAAGCGCTAAAAAGCGTTTATAAAAGTATTTTTATCTTTATTAATTTTCAAAAACCTAATATTTGTATATTTGAGATAATTTAGTATTTTGTGAAACGCTTTGAAGTGTATATCGATAATAAAGGACTCTGTAATTTTCTTCTTCATCTTCAGGCCGCATTGTGGTTGAAATTTTGATTTCATTGGCCGAAAGTCCAATTTATTTGTCACTGATTTTTAAAATTTTAACGCCATTTTGTAGCTAATATATCCAAATTAAGGAAGCCAAAAAATTAGGTTACACTTTTGCTAATTGTGGGCATGGTATGCTGTGAAACTCAACTGTTTTTCTAATCTCAGAAAAAGGTGATTATATTTTTGTTTTTTTATCAAAAATAAATGGTTACTACTGGCAAGTTATCATCGATAATGACCTGCGGTCCTTTTTATAAGATTGGTAGAATTATAAGGGCGTATGCAAAAAATTTGAAGTGTACTTCAAGTAGACTTTATCAACAAATTTTGTATGAAAAACATACAATAAGGTCTACTTGAAGTACACTTTAATTTTTTTGCATACGGCCCATACTCTTTAGCTGTAGTAAGTGGTCACAATCCTACCGTTTAGTATTAGGGGCGTTATGAAATCTATATATTAAAACGTGAAGGTAAATTTTAGTTCCCTTTTTAAGCAAGATGGAGGCACGGAGGAGTGTGAAAATTGCCACAGTTATAGCTCATATGGAGGAGAAGCTGAGAATGATAAAATTTGTGTTTAATCTGACTTAAAAATAAATTAAATTAAATAAAATAAAATATTTATAATAGTTCGTTGCACGCTGTTAATGCGAATGATTTAAATTATATATCAGACATTCTGTATTGAGTTGCGAATTGTTGAAATTGATTAACATACCTTTGGGCTCATTTATATATTCATAAATTGTTTATACAAATAGAATAAGAAACATTGGAAGACAAAAATTTTATGAAAAAATAATATTTCCTAGAACTTGCACTCGAATTTCGAGTGTTAGACTATACTAGTATTTATTAAACTAATTTATTTTTGTCAAATTTCAACATTAGTGGAATAGAACTTCTAGGTAACAAGAGAAAACAAGAAACGTATACCACCCGGAGAAAGGGTCAGCTTTGTGTCATTTGTAGGTCTTCTTTTTACACATAAAATAATTTTATAACAAAATTGGTTAAAAGTTGTTCGAATATATATTCGCGAGCAATAAGCAGATATTTGCACCAAAGATATATTACAATGGATTATTTTGATCCCAGGAGCACTAAAGGCTTAAATAAATAAAAAATAGCCGAATTATTTTTCTTAAATTCGAAATAGTGGTTTCATCGAGCTTAATAGAAAAAATCGTTTTCTGTAATTTTTATTTAAAAATATCTTAAGATCCAAAGCTGACCTTCGCAAATAATGGGTTAAGGTTTTCGGATTTATCTCAAATTTTAGGACCGGAAGTTCTACAAATTTAGTTATTATATTTTAAGCATCGCATCTAAAAATTCAACAGCACTTACAAAATATTTGAATTTTTTGAAAAATTTGTTTTTTATTAGCTTGGGGTCATCTGTGACCCCAATTCCAAAAGGGTTAATGGGGTCATAATATCCTAAGCTATTAGGACAAAACATAACATTTAAAAGTAGAAAAATGATGAATTTTTGATACAAAGTATTTAGAAAGAGCCCATTCCCATTTTTCGCGAAATACGCAAAAATAAAATCCTTGTCAAAAAACTTGTGGCACAGGAATTTACCTAAAAATTCACACAGTTAATCTCTAACACGCATTTAACAAGACCTTAAAGAGCTAGATCAATTTATTTAAATTTTGTTTAAGAAAATTTTTCATAACTTGAAAAAGGAGTTTTCAAAATTTTATAAAAAAAATTTTCCATTTTCGGTCTCAATGCATAATAGGTTAACAAGGTGCTAATAAAAAAATATTCCTTTGTGAGTATTTACAGGTGTAGAGACTAAAACAAAATGTTGGCTTTAATTAATTTCTTAAAGTTGAAGAGAATGCCATCAAATTTCATGATCTAGTTTTTTTTTTTTTTTGCAAAAAAGTGGTCTGACAAGACAAGACAATTTATTACTGATCCCGAATTATATACAAATTTGTAGGAAAAATTAAACTATAGAACGAAATTTTCGTAAAATCTGAAAGAAAGTCATATTTTCCCGTATAAACACACTTGAAATTTTCAATCGCTTTGAGCCACCTCTAAATGTTTTTTGATTGGCCCAAAACTTTGTATTTCTCACTTTTTTGCTATTCGCATATTTCTAGGGGGTGCGACCGAGAGTTTGAATACTCTATTTATTAAGGGCCACCCTAATGTCCAATGCTGCCAGGTATTTTAAATCGGATTATGTGTAGTTACACAAAAAAGTATCAATATAATGAGAATGGGCAACATTGAAATATATAGAGGAAATTTATTTTGTGACAACTATAGTTGTCGTTTGTTATTTCTAAACTTTTTTTTTTTTGACAACTATGGTTGTCATAAACATTAACGTATTAAATTAATTAAAGATTGTCAATAAGTATACACCCCATCAGTACACACAATCAGCTAATTACATATGTTACGTATGATTAATATTTGTTAACTATTGCTAACCAGTATACGCAATTAGCACATCATCATTAAATAAACCTGCTAACTAGCATACGTCGCGTATGATAATTATTTATTATAGATTGCTAATAAGTATACGCCACACACTGATTCGTTTAGTGTTTATAAGTCGATGTGTAAATGTGTTAATAGAGTGGGTGACAATACATCGCAGACTTACAAAATTCTAGATTTGGCAATTTTGTTTCTTAATCACCCCTATAGTGAATATTTTTTTCTCGAAATGTTTTCCCTTTCCCTGGTATTTCAATCGTAAATAATTTCCCTGAACAAATTTGATGTGGAAAATATTCCCATTATCGTGAATGATTTTTTTCGCGCCATTTTTTTACATTTTCCCTTGTTTTGTTCACTTAATTTTTGCGGGCGAACTGGATAAATACATCATGTAAGTACTTATTTTTTTATCAATAAAATATTAAAGTTAATAAATAAGTTAATAATAATTAGGCTAGATCAGTAAATAAAGCTCAAAGTGACATAATTCTTAATAGAATTGGAAGCAAAAAATCCATTGCCTGTGGATCTGTAAAGCTGTCTAAAGAGGTGGTGGTAGAATTTTGGAAAACTCTGACAGAAGAATTTAATAATGCCGGTCCACCCATAAAAAATGTTACAGAGTGGAAAAAGGTGATATTTTTGTTCAAACGGGTAATTTTTGTTCTATTTTTTTTTTTGTGTCACGTCTTCATCAATCATTCTGAGACATATTTAAAAATTTACTTCAATGTCTTGGTCATCAAATTTAAATATTACTGGTTGAAGCTCTTTAATTTGATCTTTTATTTTTTGAACTTCTTCATTTATGACATCTTTTGTTTCGTTTTTGAATGCAAATTTTATAGGTCTGCAATAATTTGTTGAAAAAGGAATTTCATTTGTCACTTTTCATCAATTACTGTTGCTCTACTAGTTGACGGCTCTAAGCCGCTATAAGTTTTTGTCAAGCGCAATGGAACTAAAGATACCATAAATAAATTATCATCAGATGAATTTTCGGCATTAAATTGCTTGTATTGTTTCCAACCAAAGAATCCATAACATCCCCATTTAGAAATTAAAGTAATGCTGCCATTTCCATTTTTTTTAATGATCAGTATCAAGAGTATTTAGCAATCGTTCTGCAGTATAAAAAACCTAGACCCTAACCCTTTTAAAGAGGTGAAGCATACCTGCTTATATCATGAAAGGGTGTGTCACAATAGTATTTTACCAGTAACCAGTTATTTAAATTTTTTTCCCATTTTGACCGGTATTTAAACTATATAACTCAAGTTCCGACTAGTCATGTTTTTGAACAATACCTACATAAATGTACCTGTAAAAATAAAAATGATTTTATCCATTATTATAATTTAACAATTAAGCGCATTACGTCTCAACCCTTTTTTATAAGTACATAACAACTCGTGTCAACCAACCCGTTTCCTTGTCCTATCAGAAAAATCACGCAAAACACACAGACGGACCGACGGACATCGTTAAATCGACTCAGAAAGTGATTTTGAGTCGATCCGTATAATGAAAGATGGGTATAAGTCCAGTATTTTTGGTAGTTACAAACATCAGGGCAAACTCATTATATCCCAACCACATAATGGAAAACTTTTGTATTCATAAATTTTGCACAAAATATCTGATCTTTGGTCAGAAAAATTGTTCTTGGGCGGTAACTGGTGGGTATATAATGGGGTATATATAGGGGAGAGTTCGGACTACAGAAGAGTGTAAGAGTTTTTTGATGGCTTTTGACATGAGGAGTTATGCTCTATTAAGTAGGAGATTTTCGGGAAATTTGGACTTCTTTAATTTTTTTTTTTAATTTCTAAACGACTTAGTGACTTTATGTTTTTAACATTGATAGCTTAGAAGTTACAAAATTATACAAAATTTATTTTGCTTTAAAATCTTTTAAAACAAAAAAGTTAGAGTCATTTAAAAACTAAAATTTACAAAGAAATTTTTAATTGTAGCAAAATTCTGAGAAATTCCATTTTCGAAGACCCTGTTCGCTATGATATAGTTGAAACAGGTTGGAAATTTCTTGGCTCTCGAGGGTTCACTGGTATTTACTTTCAAATGAATGACATAACATTAAAATCGGTGACTATAAAAAAATGATTTTAGGCCGCCTTCTCAAAATATGGTCACAGTGCGAGGATAATAAGCAAAGTGATTCCGAGTAGTAACAAACATCAGCACAAAGTCATTATACCACATAGTGGTATAGGGTATAAAAATAAATAAAAAAAAATGATTATCTATAATATTAATAGGCTAGGCGATTTCTTGTGATCGATGTTTTGTTCTACTGTTTTATCCCGATTTTGACCAAACGTATATTATTTGAAAGGTATTTCTTTTTAGCCGTTTTGCAGATTTACAGATTTTTAATTTTTTTCCTTTATTTTGAGTAAATTGTGTTTAAAATTGCTTCTAACACATATATAAAATTCAATGCTATGTGTGTATTTATTATATTTGTTAATGTGTTTGTAATAAAAATGAGTTTGTTTTTTTTTTTTTTTTGATTTGTGAATTGGCTGTAATTGATTAGCATACCTTCAGGGTCTTTATTAAATGCAAAAATAAAATTTCCTAGAATTTGCACTCAAATTCGAGGGCTGGAGTCTGCTAGTTATTTATTAATAGAGTAGAAGAGATTTATACGTATGAGTGGTATCAATATCTTTTATATTACTTGGATGTATTAATAAAAATTATTTATCTAAGCTTTAGCTGTAATTTTACTGCAGAATGAAATGTAGCTGAAAAACCAAGCAAATAAACATCAAGATGAGGAAAAAATTTTAAAAGTCATATAAAGTTTGGCTGGAGGACGCCAAACCCTTTGGGGGTTTCACTATACTGGATTACTAATTTTACCGTGGCCTGAACTTTCTCAAAAATAATAAATTCAAAACGTTTACAAGAACGATAATAATAACACTTCTGCTAAATTTTTTATACACATATACATTACATTACATTCTGTATTGCATTATTCATTATATGTACATTTAGAGTTCCCAAAATTAAATGTGTAACAATAAATTTGTCAACATATCTCAATATGATATAAAATTTATGCAAATTGTACACTTTATAAACATAATTTTCTACCAAATACATATGATCGAGACAATATGCATATGAAAATAATATGAGGTCCATGTGTTTTAAAATAAGAAATCTAGAATAACAATATACATGTGTATGTTAATTTAATACAGAAAACATTTGTGTATACAAAGTAAAAAAAAGTAAAACCAGAAGAAAAACAACTTTGCTCTCTACAAAACATCTCGATTTAATTTGTAAATAAATATTTCTAGGGCAAAAGGAAAATTTAGAAATAAACACAAAAAACAAAACACAAAACAGAAAATGACACCAGGTAATTTTAGTATAAATAAGATTATGGCTAGGAAAACACAATGACACCATCATAAGCATTTAAAAGGCATTTCATTTTCTTCATTTTTTTTTTCTGTCAACTAACAACAAATTGAGTTTAACAAAAATGACAAAGAAAATATAATGAAAAACTGACTCCCGAATAGAATAGTGCGAGTATTTAATACAATATGAGAGACACTAAAGAAATGTTAGTCAAAGAACACCATTTCAATGGTAGTTTTTGGATAATTGGAAATATAATTATAAATTTACGTAATTTCAAAATCAAAAATAGCAGAAATTTAGAAATATTGAATTCTATGTTTTTGAATAATAGAATTATAAACCCATATGATTATAAAACTAGAAATATCAGAACATAGAATCAGGCGAAAGGTCTACATCGTGCCACATATTTTTAACTAGCAAAAAAGGAGTACATAAAAACGTTTGTACTTTTGTATAAAGCCCCCAATTTAATTTTTATTTTAATATATAAAACTGGTGTATTCAGGCTGGGGCTCCTTTTGGTTGTTCCCCCCACCCCAAATAAGGATATGTTTCGTGATCAAACAATCCAAACACTTGGGCTTAAATTATAAGCGAATAAATTTTGGCAAAGTGTTAAAAGTCATGTAACTGCCACCGCCCCAAACCTGAAATACGCAGTAATACGTGTCAAATTCCTTGATCAGAAAAGTCATATTATATTCATAGATACAAATATATCCTTTTTTAACAACCGAATTTCAACCACTTTAATTTATACTAGCAGATTCCAGCGCTCGAAATTCGAGTGCAACTTTTAGGCAACTTTATTTTTCAACTTATCCAATTCACAAACCAACACTTTTTGGTTTATTATTATTGTGAATGAAGATAACAAACTCATAAAAACACATTAACAAATTTAATAAACACATACATAGCATACATATAACTTTAAGTATGTGTTGATAGCAACTTTAAATGCAATTTACTCAAAATAAGGGAAAAAATTTAAGAATCTGTAAATCTGAAAAAAGCTAAAAAGAAACACCTTTCAAATAACATACGTTTGGTCAAAATCGAGATAAAACGGCAGAACAAAACATCGGTCACAAGAAATCGCCTAGCCTATTAATATTATAGATGTATAAAATTTCTTATACCAAAATAAGGTATAGGGAAATTAAATAAGTATGATTTATTTATTTTTTTATATATGACGCCCCAATCTGCCAGTCGCCCCAGTCTGCCGAGGGCCGGCGCTGCATAAAATTACCAATTCACAGAACTAAAAAGCTATAGAACTATAAAATCATAAATACATAAAACCATAGAATTTTAGAATTATAAAATTATAAAATTATAAAATTGTAAAATTATAAAATTATAAAATTGTAAAATTATAAAATTATAAAATTATAAAATTATAAAATTTTAAAATTATAAAATTACAAAATTATAAAATTATAAAATTTTAAAATTATAAAATTATAAAATTATAAAATTATAAAATTATAAAATTATAAAATTATAAAATTATAAAATTATAAAATTATAAAATTATAAAATTATAAAATTATAAAATTATAAAATTATAAAATTATAAAATTATAAAATTATAAAATTATAAAATTATAAAATTATAAAATTATAAAATTATAAAATTATAAAATTATTAAATTATTAAATTATAAAATTATAAAATTATATTTTATATAATTATAAAATTATAAAATTATAAAATTATAAAATTATAAAATTATAAAATTATAAAATTATAAAATTATAAAATTATAAAATTATAAAATTATAAAATTATAAAATTATAAAATTATAAAATTATAAAATTATAAAATTATAAAATTATAAAATTATAAAATTATAAAATTATAAAATTATAAAATTATAAAATTATATTTTATAAAATTATAAAATTATAAAATTATAAAATTATAAAATTATAAAATTATAAAATTATAAAATTATAAAATTATAAAATTATAAAATTATAAAATTGTAAAATTATAAAATTATAAAATTATAAAATTATAAAATTATAAAATTATAAAATTATAAAATTATAAAATTCAAAATTATAAAATTATAAAATTTTAAAATTATAAAATTATAAAATTATAAAATTATAAAATTATAAAATTATAAAATTATAAAATTATAAAATTATAAAATTATAAAATTATAAAACTATGAAATTGGAAAATTATAAAATTATAAAATTATAAAATTATAAAATTATAAAATTATAAAATTATAAAATTATAAAATTATAAAATTATAAAATTATAAAATTATAAAATTATAAAATTATAAAATTATAAAATTATAAAGTTATAAAATTATAAAATTATAAAACTATGAAATTATAAAATTTTAAAATTATAAAATTATAAAATTATAAAATTATAAAATTATAAAATTATAAAATTATAAAATTATAAAATTATAAAATTATAAAATTATAAAATTATAAAAATATAAAATTATAAAATTATAAAATTATAAAATTATAAAATTATAAAATTATAAAATTATAAAATTGTAAAATTATAAAATTATAAAATTATAAAATTATAAAATTATAAAATTATAAAATTATAAAATTATAAAATTATAAAATTATAAAATTATAAAATTATAAAATTATAAAATTATAAAATTATAAAATTATAAAATTATAAAATTATAAAATTATAAAATTATAAAATTATAAAATTATAAAATTATAAAATTATAAAATTATAATATTATAAAATTATAAAATTATAAAACTATGAAATTAGAAAATTATAAAATTATAAAATTATAAAACTATGAAATTAGAAAATTATAAAATTATAAAATTATAAAATTATAAAATTATAAAATTATAAAATTATAAAATTATAAAATTATAAAATTATAAAATTATAAAATTATAAAATTATAAAATTATAAAATTATACAATTATAAAATTATAAAATTATAAAATTATAAAATTATAAAATTATAAAATTATAAAATTATAAAATTATAAAATCATAAAATTATAAAATTATAAAATTATAAAATTATAAAATTATAAAATTATAAAACTATGAAATTAGAAAATTATAAAATTATAAAATTATAAAATTATAAAATTATAAAATTATAAAATTATAAAATTATAAAATTATAAAATTATAAAATTATAAAATTATAAAATTATAAAATTATAAAATTATAAAATTATAAATCTATGAAATTAGAAAATTATAAAATTATAAAATTATAAAATTATAAAATTATAAAATTATAAAATTATAAAATTATAAAATTATAAAATTATAAAATTATAAAATTATAAAATTATAAAATTATAAAATTGTAAAATTATAAAATTATAAAATTATAAAATTATAAAATTATAAAATTATAAAATTATAAAATTATAAAATTATAAAATTATAAAATTATAAAATTATAAAATTATAAAATTATAAAATTATAAAATTATAAAATTATAAAATTATAAAATTATAAAATTATAAAATTATAAAATTATAAAATTATAAAATTATAAAATTATAAAATTATAAAGTATAAAATTATAAAATTATAAAATTATAAAATTATAAAATTATAAAATTATAAAATTATAAAATTATAAAATTATAAAATTATAAAATTATAAAATTATAAAATTATAAAATTATAAAATTATAAAATTATAAAATTACAAAATTATAAAATTATAAAATTATAAAATTATAAAATTATAAAATTATAAAATTATAAAATTATAAAATTATAAAATTATAAAATTATAAAATTATAAAATTATAAAATTATAAAATTATAAAATTATAAAATTATAAAATTATAAAATTATAAAATTATAAAATTATAAAATTATAAAATTATAAAACTATGAAATTAGAAAATTATAAAATTAGAAAATTATAAAATTATAAAATTATAAAATTATAAAATTATAAAATTATAAAATTATTAAATTATAAAATTATAAAATTATAAAATTATAAAATTATAAAATTATAAAATTATAAAATTATAAAATTATAAAATTATAAAATTATAAAATTATAAAATTATAAAATTATAAAATTATAAAATTATAAAATTATAAAATTATAAAATTATAAAATTATAAAATTATAAAATTATAAAATTATAAAATTATAAAATTATAAAATTATAAAATTATAAAATTATAAACTTATAAAGTTATAAAATTATAAAATTATAAAATTATAGAATTATAAAATTATAAAATTATAAAATTATAAAATTATAAAATTATAAAATTATAAAATTATA
The DNA here is from genome assembly GCA_963682025.1 of Cordilura impudica. NCBI lineage: Eukaryota > Metazoa > Arthropoda > Insecta > Diptera > Scathophagidae > Cordilura > Cordilura impudica. Next base: position 53,502,283 of record OY821521.1, read on the forward strand.
AAATTATAAAATTATAAAATTATAAAATTATAAAATTATAAAATTATAAAATTATAAAATTATAAAATTATAAAATTATAAAATTATAAAATTATAAAATTATAAAATTATAAAATTATAAAATTGTAAAATAATAAAATTATAAAATTATAAAATTATAAAATTATAAAATTATAAAATTATAAAATTATAAAATTATAAAATTATAAAATTATAAAATTATAAAATTATAAAATTATAAAATTATAAAATTATAAAATTATAAAATTATAAAATTATAAAATTATAAAATTATAAAATTATAAAATTATAAAATTATAAAATTATAAAATTATAAAATTATAAAATTATAAAATTATAAAATTATAAAATTATAAAATTATAAAATTATAAAATTATAAAAATATAAAATTATAAAATTATAAAATTATAAAATTATAAAATTATAAAATTATAAAATTATAAAATTATAAAATTATAAAATTATAAAATTATAAAATTATAAAATTTATAAAATTATAAAATTATAAAATTATAAAAATATAAAATTATAAAATTATAAAATTATAAAATTATAAAATTATAAAATTATAAAATTATAAAATTATAAAATTATAAAATTATAAAATTATAAAATTATAAAATTATAAAATTATAAAATTTTAAAATTATAAAATTATAAAATTATAAAATTATAAAATTATAAAATTATAAAGTTATAAAATTATAAAATTATAAAATTATAAAATTATAAAATTATAAAATTATATAATTATAAAATTATAAAATTATAAAATTATAAAATTATAAAATTATAAAATTATAAAATTATAAAATTTTAAAATTATAAAGTATAAAATTATAAAATTATAAAATTATAAATTTCTAAAATTATAAAATCATCAAATGTCATGTCAGCTGTAAATTCATTAAATACAAAAATATAATATATATCAACTTTTTAAGCCAAGCTGATAAAAGGGATAACATATATAAAGAAAGCAATATGAGAAGCTGATATCGTAGATTCTTTATCAAAAATATTTGAATAGTTTTTTTTTATTTAAAAAAGTATATAAACAACTGAAATTAAATATTTTCATATAATATTTTACCAAAAACAAAAAACACCAACATATTTTTAATATTCTTTTTCCATTTTTCATAACATATAATCAAATTTCTAATGAAACCACAATCTATACATAGTGCATGTGTGTCACTACATTGTAGTATGTAACACCAAAGTATAAGTACTATAGTTTCTATAACACAGGGGAATTAGCCTAAAAAATGTTTTCGCCTCATACGAATGTAATAAAATTTTTTCATTTAAAAAAATTTGTCTCAAAAAAAATTTCACTTTAACAATTTTTTCACATAAAATAAGTATTTCACATAAAAAAAATTTTTCACCTGAAAATTAGAAGCAAAAAAAAATCTCACCAAAAATTATTTTTATCTCAAAAATCTTTTTTATTTGAAATTCTTTTCGATTCAAATAGAATTGTTTCATATTAAAAACTTTGTCACATACAAATTTTTCACCTGAAAATTAAAATTGAAAAAAAAATTCCCATCAAAAATAATTTTTATCTCAAAAATCTTTTTTTTTCAAATTTGTTTCGATTCAAATAGAATTGTTCCACATTAAAAATTTTTTCACATAAAAAAAATTTTTCATATAACAAAAATTTTTCACCGAAAATTAAAATTAAAAAAAATGATTACCATCAAAAATTATTTTTATCTCAAAAATATTTTTTGTTTCAAATTTGTTTCCATCCAAAAAATTTTTCACCTGAAAATTAAAATTTATGGAAAAAGATTCCCATCAAAAATAATTTTTATCTCATAAGTATTTTTTGTTTTCAAATTTGTTTCACATTAAAAAATTTTTCACATAAAAAAATTTAAAAAAAAAAATTTTTTCACATAAAAAAATTTTTCACAAAAAAATTTTTCATTGAAAATTAATATTAAAAAAAAAGATTCCCATCGAAAATTAATTTTATCTCAACAGCCTTTTTTATTTCAAATTTGTTTCGATTCAACTAGAATTGTTTTTTTTTTTTGCTTAGATAGAACTTACTGTCAAACAAAATGACATAGTGTGCTCACTTTTTGACACTTATGATCAATATACTCTGGCCAAAATATCCAAATTTTTTTTGGAAATCAGTTATCCATTCGCGCAACTTGTTGACGACTTCGTGATGTTTATAGCGTACATAATCGTCCATTTGAGTAAGCCATCCGTCGAACTGTGGATATATTTCATATCACGTACTCTCTAAATGATGCAACACCAATAACACCAATACGTCGAAGGAATATGCGTAATGAAAAGAATATTGCCGCTGTAAACGATAATGTGAAGAAAAATCCAAATTTATCGAGTCGTCGCCGGTCCACTACGTGCAAAATTTTGCGTAGAGAAGTTGGCCTACACTGGAATTATATGTGAAAACTAAAGCCACGACACCATTATATTCGTCGTTCTTTCATCGATTGGGCTCTAGAGCAGTTGAAAATAGATCCGTTATAATATAGCAGAATTATGTTCAGCGATGAGGCTCATTTTTGGATTAACGGGTTTGTTAATTAACAAAATCGCACAGTCACGGAGTGATTTAAAACCCCATTTCCCCTTATCCGATCGATCTGAAACTTGGTCGATAGACTTGCCGTGAAAAAAGATTTACTTCGGCATAGTCACGCACAGTCACGCATGGTCACGCACAGTCACGCACAGTAAAATAGTGATTTAAAACCCCATTTCCCCTTATCCGATCGATCTGAAACTTGGTCGATTTACTTGCCGTGAAAAAAGATTTACTTCGACATAGTCACGCACAGTCACGCATGGTCACGCAAAGTCACGGAGTGATTTAAACCCCATTTCCCCTCATCCAATCAATGTGAAACTTGGTCCATAGACTTGTTGTGACCAAAGATTAATTTTAAAATAGTCACGCAAAGTCACGCACTGTCACGGAGACATTCAAAACTCATATGCATAAGGAAAGAAAGAGTTGAATAAAAACTTTGTTTATATGCGCTAGATTGTTTTTGATTAAAATTAAATCTTTTGTATTGTTTTTAATTTAAATTTGCAGCAATTTTTTTTTATAATCTTTTCTAGGATTTTAAATTTGTTGTCCCATTTTAGATTTACTGTCCGTTTTCTTTATTTGATGTATAGGTTAAGGACACAAAAGATTCAACAATGAGAGAAATTGAAGAATTGAAAGAAAGAAATTTTTTGTTGGTTTTTTCTGTTTTTTAATTTTACCCCACACTCAGTTAATTATTTTTATTATGTATATAAAGTATTTTATAATTTAAGAAATTTGTATTTTATAATAATTTACCTTTCATCTAATTTCATACTACTGCGACTGATATCACTCCAGGCTGACATCGAGCGTGGTCGCTGGAAGAACAACTTCGAACTGCGTCTCGGCTGAGGGGGTTGTTGCTGTGGCGGATAACCAGCCGGCCCATGACGATCTTCATTGAAATTAACAATGCGAGCTGCACGACTAGACGAAGCCACCGAGGGCATCGAATAGCTGGTTTGATTATCATCAGACATTCCAAGGGCTGTGTAGCTGACTTGAAAGTTATGGCTCATGACTAGTTGAATATATATGTATATATAAGCTTTTTTCTAAAATCACCAATATGATTTTATAAAATTAAATGCAGGATTTATGTTTTACAACCCGAGCCAAGTTGGCTGGTGTAAGAAATACTGTAAGTCCAAATACCCATTTTTGTATATTTTTGTTTTTATTCTTATGCTGGTGACTTTTTAGGTTAAGTTAAAATTGACATTGTTTCTTTATTTTTTAATTAAAAAATTTCGATCAGTTTTTTGAAACTGTTCGATCAAATTTTTTTTTATAAATTTTTTTCCTGAAATTTATTTAAAATTTCACTTCTGCTGCCTTGAGAACATTCAACAAAAATTAATCACATAAATTTTTGTAGAAGTTAAATTACAAATAAAAAATAAACACAATAAACTTCAGCCTGTAATAGCACAAAGTATCAAAAATTACCCAGCAAAATTTTATATTACAAAGTGTTGGTATATGAAAAGACAACACAGTTGGTTGAGTGAATACGCAATACTGATTGCTCTATTGAAACTAAATACAATAATCTTGGAACTAAGTAAGAACTAATCTTGTGCGACAAATAGGTAGAATTTATGATGGCAAATAAGTAGTAATAAAAATTGTTTGTGTTATCTATGTATATTATTACACGTCCTAAACTGTGATAAACATACAACATATATCTATAGATAATGAAGTAATTGATTCTATATAAATATTACATACTTAAGATATTTGGACAATACATATTGATTTCTAAATTATTATGTTCGTATTTAAACACAAGGTGTGGTGGTTGTATAATTAGCAATTACAACCTCAACTGGTGGGTTGTTACAACAAAATGTTTGTTTAAAAAATCACCAGTACTTTTGACAGCAACTCGCCGTAGTTGAACTACTAGTTCTTTATCTAGTGATAAGTTAGGTCGATTTAATTCCCAAAGGAGGTTCTAGCTGCTAATCTGCGTTACTGGCGTTGAAAGAACTGCTTCCTGAAGAATTTTTAAATTTTCTGAACAGTAGAGGACTTAGAACAAATTTTTTTATTTCTAAATCTTTTCCTAAAATATATTGAGGGACGTAAATAATAAATGACCAGCCATACAAATGAAGATGACCAACATTTTAATAGCAAAGAATTAACTTTTAAACTGATCCCATTTTCTTAAAATAAAAAAACACTTTAAAACCACATAATTCTTTTGAATTTTTAAATCTCACATTAAAAAAAAACTACTGAAAAACTCTGTCGTTTTCCTTTATATCCTTCAGCTAACACCAACAATGATAATGAGGTGGTCAGAACAACACAGAAAAAAAAAACAAAGGATATCCATAGAAAGTTAATGTCAAACAACAGGCAACAACAATACCGTAGTCTGACATTTAATATATAAAGAACAAGATATAAGTATAATGAAATGTTTTTAAATCTAAAAAAGAACAAAACTGTATCCCCAAAGAACAATAAACAAAACCATATCAAACAAAAAAAAAGAAAGAAAAGAAAAAACAACGACTAAAATTACCTTGGGGGATTATAATATCAGAAGCCGCAAAATAAACAATATCAACATTATAAAATATTTACATGGTCATAAAGAAGTTTAATATTATTTTTTTACATTAAAAAACATAAAAGTAAATTAAAATTTTACAATTATCGACAAGAACGTAAAGAGTATTACGACTTTCGTTGTCCACACTTGCAGCTCCCTGGAAATATAAAACATTTTTTGTGTTTTTTCTTTCTCAAATAATCGATTTTAACAGCGGCATTTCAGCAAAGTAACAATATAAAGTAAATCCTTAAGATTATAGAGGCCACTGTTTTCACTTAACAGGAGTTTGACACACAAAAAAAAACACTGGCAGTTTCTTAAATAAGGTACTTTTTCAAGAAAAGATACTTCTGTAAGAAAAGGTAGTGTTTTAGGATGAATTTTTTAAGAAAAGCCACTTTTTAAGAAAATATACTTTTTTAGAAAGGGTGCTTCTTAAAAGAAGTAACATTTTAGAGAAAATGTACTTTTTTAGGAAAGGACATTTTTTAGTAAAGTGCATATATATGAAAAGGTACTTTTTGAGATATGGCACTTTTATAAGAAAACGTAAAATTTTAAGAACTTTATTATTTTAAGAAAAGGCACTTTTTTAAGAAAATTTACTTTTTTAAGAACAGGTATTTTTAAAAAAAGTTAACTTTTTTATGAAATTGTACTTTTTTTAAAAATTTTTTGAATTTTTTAAGAAAAGATACTTTTTAAGAAAATTTACATTTTGTGATATGGAACTTTTTTAAGAAAAAGTTAGATTTTAAGAATTTTATTTTATTTTTAAGAAAATATACTTTTTTAAGAAAAGGTACTTTTTTAAAAAAAGGAAATTAAGAAAATTTACTTTTTTAAGAACAGGTATTTTTAAAAAAGGTTTACTTTTTATGAAAAGGTACCTTTTTTAAAAGAAAAAGTACTTTTTGTTAAGAAAATGTACTTTTTGTTAAGAAAATGTACTTTTTACGAAAATTTACTTTTTTACGAAAATGTATGTTTTAAAGAAAATTTACTTTTTAAGAATAAATAATTTCTTAGAATAGCACATATTTTAAGAAAATGTACTTCTTATAGGAAAGGTATTTTTTTAAAGGTACTTTTTGAGATATGGTACTCTTTTAAGAAGAAGTACAATTTTAACAAATTTAAGAAAATTTACTTTTTTGAGAAAAAGTATTTTTTAAGAAAATTTACTTTTTAGAGAAGAAGTACATTTTTAAGAAAATACACTTTTTAAGAAGAGGTACTCTTTAAAAAAAATCGACTTTTTTTAAGAAAATTAACTTTTTAAGAAATTTCACTTTTTTAAGAAAAGTTATTTTACAGAAAATTGCCTTTTTTGAGATGAGGTACTTTTTTAAGAAAATTTACTTTTTTAAGAAAATTTACATTTTTAGAAAAATGTATATAAGAATATATACTTTTTGTGATATGGTACTTTTTAAGAAAAGGTAAAATTTTAAGAATTTAAAATTTTTTTAAGTACATATTGTACTTTTTTAAGAAAAGGTACTTTTTTAAATAAAAGCGACTTGAGAAAATTTACTTTTTAAGAAAATTTACTTTCTTAGAACAAGGTATTTTTAAAGAAAGTTTACTTTTTATGAAATTGTGCTTTTTTAAGTAGGGATTCTTTTTACGAAAAGTAACTTTTTTTAAGAAAAGGTACATTTTGTTAAGAAAATGTACTTTTTAAGAAAATTTACTTTTTTAAGAACAGGTATATTAAAAGAAAGTTTACTTTTTATGAAATTCTACTGTTTTGAGAAGGGATACTTTTTATGAAAAGGTACTTTTTTAAGAAAAGGTACTTTTTGTGAAGACACTCTTCTTTCATGAAGAAAGTATACTTTTTAAGAAAATTTAATTTTTAAGAAAAAGTATGTTTTAAGGAAAATTAACTTTTTAATAATAAGAATTTTAAGAATTTTAAATTTTTTTAAGAAAATGTACTTTTTTAAAAAAAGGGGAATTAAGAAAATTTACTTTTATAAGAACAGGTATTTTTAAAGAAAGTTTACTTTTTACGAAAAGGTACTTTTTTTTAAGAAAAGCTACTTTTTTGTTAAGAAAATGTACTTTTTAAGAAAATTTACTTTTTTAAGAAAACTAATGTTTTAAGCAAAATTTACTTTTTAAGAATAAATAATTTCTTAAAATAGTACATATTTTAAGAAAATGTACTTTTTTAAGGTACATCTTATAGGAAAAGGTATTTTTTTAAAGGTACTTTTTGAGATATGGTTCTTTTTTAAGAAGTATAATTTTAACAATTTCAAGAAAATTTACTTTTTTAAGAAAATGCACTTTTAAAAAAAAATTACCTTTTTGAGATGAGGTACTTTTTTTTAGAAAAATTTACTTTTTTAAGAAAATGTACTTTTTTAGAAAAATGTATATTTAAGAAAAGGTACTTTTTAGATATAGTACTTTTTTTAAGAAAAACAAAAAAATGAAAATAAAAAAATCGGTTTCGAGCAAAAGTAAATGCATTTTACGGGGAAGGTTTTTTCACCATTTCCAAAAACTAAAGATGCAGTTCTTCATAGTTTTCCATGCCCTACCTCATACTGCGAGAGCATTCTTTGCAAAAAAAAAGTGACTACCCTACTGCACACACATGGAGGATTCAAATTCATATAGAAACTGCAGCCTTTATTTATTTATTTATTTATTTATTGGAACTGCTCCATACACAAGACTAAAAGTCTTATTTTGCAGTATGGAACTGATTGTATTTAAAATTATAAAATCGTTAATAAATTAATAACTAATTACAAATTTTCTTTATATAAAATGCAAAGAACAATAAGATTAAAATTAAAGAATAAAGTTGAAATATTTGAAATTTAATTTAATCAAATGTATTATAATATCAAATAATATTTAATGTTTTAAATTGTTATGCTGAAAACAGTTTAAAAATATTTTCTTTAAATTTTCGTGCGTTACTTAAAAGTTGAGAGCTATGGGGTATAGAATTCCAGAGAGATACTGCGAATATGTAGAAATGCCACTCCGATATTAAACTTTTATATCTAATTGATCTAATTCTTTTTCCCCTGCTTATATCTGAAATATAAAGTTTGTCGTACAGATGTTCCGGTTTGTGGGTATACACTATTTTATGTAAAAAAACTAAAACTCTTATATTTAAAAGATTATCTAAAGAAACGCCATATAGTTGCGATGAAAACAAAGATACACTAGAACGTCTATTAAGTCCATACACATATCTGATTATGTTGTTAAATGCAACGTTCAATTTCCTTTTACTAATTGTATCACATTTCGCAAATAGCTCACAACCATACAGTAAAACAGGCATCAGATAAGTTTTGGCAAGTAGGATTCTTATTTTCATAGGTGTACAATGCTGGGTTTGCCACAGAGTTCTAGTCATAGAGAAAGTACGACCACAGGCATAGTTAATATGGTTCGACCACGTAAGAGTGTCATTAAAAAAAATACCTAGATTCTTAGCAGATTTAACGATTTCAATTTTCTGATTATTTATAATTATATTAGGTGTAATATTTAGTTTGGAAAGTCGCTTTTGAATTACAATGCATTTTGATTTTTTCGGATTTATCTCTAATCCATTCGCCGTTGCCCATGTATAAATACGATGGAGTTGCTGATTAATAGAGATAATACACTGGTCGATTAGGGCATTACTACAGCTGGTATAAAGCTGAACGTCATCCGCATACATTCTTACATTACAATTTGTTAAAATGCCTGGGAGGTCATTTGAGTACAATGAGAATAATAGTGGCCCAACAATGGACCCCTGAGGTACGCCCCTTGCTACAGGCAGTGTCATTGAATTTTGGATTCTAGTTTCAACATACTGATACCTGCCACGTAAGTATGTTGACAATAACTGAGTAGCGGTCGAAGAAAAATTAAAAAAGTTTTTAAGTTTGTAACAAAGAATGTTATGATCCACGGTATCAAACGCTTTTGAATGATCTAAAAGTATTAAAAATGTAGTCTTGCCATCATCAAGTTTCTCCCTAATCTCCTCTGTAACATCAACTAAGGCTGTTAGGCAGCTGTGTTTCCTCCGGAACCCAGATTGACGATCTGTTAGCAAGTTATTGTCATCCAAGAAACTAGTCATTTGTTTGTGCATAATACGCTCGAATACTTTAGAGAGAAATGGAAGAATAGCTATTGGTCTATAATCGGAACCAGCTTTGGGTATAGGAATGATTTTAGCTATTTTCCAATTCGATGGGAAGTGGCTTGTAGTTAATATTTTGTTAAAGAAAAAAGTTATAATTGGAAGTAGCTGAGGTAAAAGAATCTTGAGAAACTTAGGATTAATCCCGTCCACTCCTATAGAGTTCGATTTTATAGACAATAAACTAGATAAAACGTCGCATTGGTCTACTGCAGCAAAAGAAAAAAAAGATTCAGCATCGTTATTCGAGTGACTATTGATATAGTAATCTTTATCTGCTTGAACCATAGGAACACTTAAAAACTTTGTATTAATTGTATCTGCATCAACCGAACATGGTTCTCGATGCGTAGATTTACCGATACCAACTTCGCGTATCGTTTGCCATGTTCTTTTGGAGCCAATGGCAGAAGAAAATTTTTCAGCATAAAAATTGGATTTGGCCTTTTTAATCATTTTATTTGTGTTTCTCTTAGCAGTCAGATAATCATCATGCCTTGAGCAGAAGTTGTATTGTATTGTATAAAGAGGTGTTTGAAGCACTGCGACCAGTGATCTATTGTACTGCCCTCTGCTAAGAGGTTGTGCCTATAAGATCTCATCCAACCCTGAAGCCCTCAGGAATTCGAGGATGTTTTTTTTTTTTAATTTAATCAGGGGATGCCCCCTACAGATGCAGTGCATTGTGTTGATCTCAGGAAAATAGGTTAAGAAGGCAGCGACAGACCAAAGCCTCTGGTGGGAATCGAACCCACGACCCCCGCATGATAGGCGAGCACGCTACCTACTCACCTACCGGGGCGCTTATGTTGGTTGGTTCTAGTAGTTTTATGTCGCTACTAGTATTTGGAAAGAGCCCAGGTGCTTTTTCTGTTATGCATTAACGCTCCACAATCCCCAAGTATGTGCTCTGGTGATTCGACTTCCTCATCACAGAATCTGCACGTGGGGTTTGCTACAATTCCTAACCTGCTCAGATGTTCCCTGAGCCTACAGTGACCAGTTAAAATCCCGGTTAGTATTCTAATTCCTTCTTCGACATCCCAATGCACCACCCAAATCTCTTATTGTTGTAGCCACACAAAAAGAGATTTGATTGCCTTAAGCCCAAGTGGCTCGAGAAAAGTTCCCGTCTAACATAATTCTCATGTTCCCTGAGTACGCCTTCCCACACTCCTTTTCCTATTCCACAAAACGGTTCCTGCCCTATTAATTTTGTGGAGCTCCCCTTCTGGCATTACCTTGAATCCCAATATGTCCCGGGACCCAACAAAAGCTAACCTTGTTGTGTTTATCTAGCTCGTTAAGTTTCTGTAGACAATCCCATACTAACTTGGAATCTACTTCATAGGAGCATAGTGCTCGAATAGCAGCTTGACTATCTGATAGTATGGTTATGTCCCGTCTTTTGTACTTCCTATTCAAGTTGATTTGTGCACATCTATCGATGGCATAAATTTCTGCTTGGAAAATATTTTTGTGTATTCCCATTGATTCAAAGTATTTAATTCTAGGCCCGAAGACACCCGCTCCTGGACAGAAGTTGAGAAGAAATAAAACTACTGGGCCAAGATAAATAGCATTGGAACGTGTTTGTTGAGGCCATGTGCGCCTTATAGGAATAACGGTTGGTAAGCTCCAGAGTTGTTCAGCCACACGATCTGTTTGTATAAGCCGAAAAAGGAGAAACAAAAACATTCCTACCGTAATTGAAATACATGTCAAAGCAAACCCCGGTACAAAATAATTATTTTAGACAGAAAAATATTTGCCGGGTCAGCTAGTAAATGATAAATGATATTAAAGAAAAATTTTCGTTCATTTAATTTGCTGTAAGTAAGAATTAAAATGGTTTATACCGATAAGGGGTTGTTAAATCAATAAATTACTTCGAACCGCCATTTGGAAAATATTATTCAGTAACCACATAAGATAAATGTGGTAGTTTATTGGGCTATCAAAATTCGGTTGGCAATAAATTCGATTGCCACAACGAATACATTTTCTCTGTGTATAAACCAGAGATATGCAGTGGATGGCTAAATAATTAAATAAATTTTTTAATTACTTTCTGTTTTGATTATGCCACAGAATTGTCTTTTAATGGTTTCAATGGTGTTAAAGAACACTCTAAATATACTGGTACAGTACATAAAGTTATTGTTGTCATGTCTAAATGGGCTGATGTAGAAAACGCATAAAAATTGAAAAGAAACATAATGCAAATTTAAGTGCAACTGCTAACAAGACAAGAAAAGTTGACAAAGTTTTTTGCAAATAAAAAAAAAACCAACTAGAAAAACAGCAGAATTATTTTAATATTCTTTAAATAAAAAAAAATATCCATTGCAAATGAAGGCAGCAGAAGGTCATGTTTTTTTTTTTAATTTCATATTTTTTTATATTTTTTTTTATATATATTTAAGTAAGCAGAATATTTTTATAAAATTTTTATAAATTTAATTTTACTAAATCCATTTAATTTTTTTTAATTAATTCTTTTAAGAACCTATTAATCCTTACACTCACTTCTCATTAATTAATTAAAATAATTCTAGCATTTTTTTATCTTATATTTTTGTTATTTCTTTTTGTTTAAAATTATATTTAAACAACTTTCAAAATCCTTCAAGGACATAAAACCATGACATTTTGTTAAGCACGCACATAAAACACAATACAATTTCTTATTTAACTACAGCACGAAAAAATTTTTTTTTATATTTTTGCAACCAACTTTTACATTTTTAATAAATTACTTTCAAAATTTTCTTAACTTATAATTTTCTTATTTAGTATTTTTTTTTTTTTCTAAAAAATTTTGTTTAATAACTTCTTATTTCATTGCACATTTTGCACCAATTTTTTATTTAAATAAAAATTAACTTTCCATAAATTGAAAATTAATCTTCTTTGAATTTCAAACTACCTCGCATGTTTGCCATTCACCACTAAACTGAATTGAAAATTGTGTGTGTTGTTTTTTTCAATTTTTTTTCAGATTCATTTGGCTTGACATTGATAGTAGAATCATTAGATTTTTTTTTTTTTGTTTGTTTTTTTTTATTCATTTTAACTTTCAGTTATCCTCTTACAAGAGTGTCAAGTCTCCTGTTTTGAGTTTAAAATAAAATGAATGTTGTGCAAAAAAAAAAAAATCATGAAACGCAAACATGCTCAAGCACGTCCATCAGGCATTACATTAGCCAACTCTCTTTTATTTACTCTCAGTGAAATGTTGGAATTTTACGCTCCCTATAAGATTTTGTTGTTTTGTTTTTAATCAATGGAGTGCGTCTGATTTCACAGAAAGGAGATGCAAAAATTGTTAATAAACAACAGGAAATGGTGCTGCCAGATGTAGGAAAAATTGTTAAGAATTTGAAGCGTTTTATTTGCAATTGAGATAGCGAGCTTTTATTTTAAATTAATTTTAATTTATTTAAATTATTGTTTTTTACGATTTTCTGTTAAATAAATATTAGGAAAAAATTTCTAATAAATATGTTTAATAAATATTTATTAAATTTTATTTTAAAATTTAAATTAAAAAAAAAACTCTAGTAAGTAAATTTTCTTGTTAAATAAATATTAGGAAAAAATATTTTAGTAAATAGTTATTAAATTTTATTATAAATTTAAATTAAAAAAATTCTTTTAGTTCAAAATTTTAATAAAAATTTACAACTCCGATAGGACAACAACTCCGATAAGTCTTCTCTATATAATATTTAGGCAGAAATTCTAATTAGATTTTCATGATTATTTTTCTTTGAATGAAAATCGATAAAATTCTCTACAATCTGAATAAAAGCGATTTTTTTTTAAATATATGAAATATTTTATCAGTGACATTGAAAAAATATCATACTTAAACTACAAAAATTGGTTTTGGGCAAATCAAATGGAAAAAAATATAAACTCCCAGAATTTTTCAATTCATCATAAAGAGAATTTTTACAGATTTATCATTAAAAACAAGTTTGATAAAAATACACAAACAAATTATAGTCTGTCAAGACTGATGCCCCATACTGTACCTTTCGAAAGATTTTAGTGTCCTTATTATACCGATATGAAATAATATTTCTCTGATGCTATTTTTATATGAGAAGTTGGACAAAAAATGGACCGATCAGGACCATATATAGTAATGTGTCTTAATTTTCAAAGAAAAAAAAAAAACAAACCCTATATAAATTAAATTCGAGAAAAATTTATGCAATATTTTTGATTTTTTTATAGATTTAAATCAAGATCGGTGGAGTCAGTTTTATAGAGCGACTCTGACCAAAAATTGTCGCGTGGGATTAATTTTTGGACCTCTGTAAAGTGGGTTTAATAAACACAAACATACCAAATTTTATCGATTTACAGTTGCTGTCAAAACTGAGTGCTCACCATCAACTTTAATGTTCAAATGAATATTTTTATTAAACATATGAGGGATTTATGTCAAGTGCACCAACTTTTGAAACCGATGTCTTCCGATCGGAAATTTGCACCAAGATTAGTCCTATTGGATAGTTGTTTAGACACAATTTTTCAACAAGATCGGTTCAGATCTCTCTGAGTTAGAGGGGATCAAAATTTGCCATTTTGGCCAAACAGGTGTTTTTTCTCATCCATGTAACTTATTACCTATTGTTCTTAGAAAATTTTCTTCCAAATAGTTTAGATAGCTATTTCTTCAATATTTCGGAAAAAAATACTTTAAAAAAAAAATTTTTTTTGACTTTTTTTTGCTAAATTAAAGCATTTTTTGCCTTTATTTTCAAAAAGGGCATTTTTTTTTTCATAAGAAAGCTTAGGATTTTTCCTTTAAGAGCTTTTTGGTCGCTTAGTGGGACGGGAGTGGGATATCTATCAAAATAAATGTTTTGTAACTCAAGACAACGGTTTTAAAATTTTTCACAAATGCACTATTTTGAATTTTTTCCTATTTATGTGTAAAACCTTACAAATAAAACATATACTGAGAAACTAGACAAAATAACCTTTCCGAAGGTATGTAACATACCTCACTAAAATTTCATACCCTCGATACTGTAATACCCAGAATATGATAACCTCAAGAAAAAAATCACTTTTTTTCTATAGAAATGCTGAAAAATTATTATTTTTTATTTATTTGTAATAATAATTAAATTAATATATAATAATAATAATATTAAAAATAAAAAGATAAATAATTTAATAAAATTTAATCTTAATTACATTAGATCCATTGATATCATAACTATTTTTATACTTAATTTATTGCAGCTGATGAAGTATTTAAGTCTTGTAAATTTTTAAATACCCAGTCTTTCATCCAGCTTTTTTGTCGCCTTTATTTACTGCGTTTTTTTGTCAATCCTTTCTTGGCGTTACTAGGTTCAGCTGTTGATTTCGCTGCTGGTTTATTTGTTGTCTTTGGAAAGAAATCGCATTGAATAGAGGCAGAAAACTTTTTCAACTTGAGTCTTCCATCGACAAGCGGTATAAAAGCATGGTATTGAGCGGTGCCATCGATTGTTACCGCAGCATCGAATCTGCTCTTCTGTGTTTTCAATGTTTCCTGATGATCCTCTTTGCTACTAAAAACTATTTTAGTTTCTTTACAATAACTCTTTGCCCAAAGGAATAAAGCAGTCGCATCTAAGATGCGATCTTGATGAGAGCACTGGAGGCTATACTTCGCTGCATTTCTTTTAAGGTTTGCTCCAATTCCATCACATGCTCCTTTACCATGAGCAGTAGGATGAAAATGCCACTCAGCTGGCATTCCCAAATCTTTTTCATGAGCCATAAGATTTGCGAAGCTACTTTTGTTTTTAAAATGTTGACGAGCTCCGTCCGAAACGTAGTATACCTTCTTTACTGTAAATTTAGATTTTAGAAATTTTAGTATTCTCTTCTGGTACTCATAAACTGCAACGGTATCATGTTTTAAATCGTCGGATATGATTGTGTTCCAGTTTTTCATCTTTCATGTAGTAAATAACTACTGTGAATATAGTTGCTTGGTCGTTATTGAAGTGGAATGCTTGTATGGCATCCTGAAGAACATATTTATAGTTTTCTGCGAAATCATATGAAATAACGAATTCACCAGACTTCAAATGTATCTCCAAATCCTTAAAGACTTGACTAAAAAGTCATGGTTTCTCGAGTTTAGCAATCCTGTACACATTTCTTCCACAAAATCATCCACATTTAAACTGATTGTTTTCAATGTGCATCTGTCAGTCTGAATCCAAGAATCAAATTTGATCTCCTCTACATATTCCCGATATAAAGAGTTGATTAAATTTTCTTTGATGAATGTGGTTTTCGGGCAATTGGTACATTCACCTAAGTGGCAAGAAGTTGTTGCATTAGGACACATAGTCAATTTAAGGCAATCGCGGTAATCGTGTAAATCTTCTGCCGAATCATCTGTTAAATACTTTAAGTTGACTTCCTCCAACATCATTTTAACATTTTCATGGTAAATGCAAACGCATACTGTGTGAGGTCCGCTGCTTTCTGCCAAAACGCAATGTTTTGGCCTCATTTGGGTAAATTTTGTAAAGATTGAAATGTTGCAAATAACTCTTTCAGGTTACAGATAACCATTCTCTTCTGTTATGTTATGAAGGTATGTTACATACCTTCGGAAAGTTTAGTTTGTCTAGTTTCTCAGTATAAGTTTTATTTGTAAGGTTTTAGACACAAATAGGAAAAAATTCAAAATAGTGCATTTGTGACAAATTGAAAAACCGTTGTCTTGCGTTACAAAACATTTTTTTTTGATAGATATCCCACTCCCATCCCACTAAGCGACCAAAAAGTTGTTAAAGGAAAAATCCTAAGCTTTCTTATGAAAAAAAAAAAAAAAAAAATGCCCTTTTTGAAAAAAAAGGCAAAAATGCTTTAATTTAGCAAAAAAAAAGTCTAAAATTTTTTTTTTTTTTTTGAGTATTTTTTTTCCGAAATATTGAAGAAATAGTTATCTAAACTATTTGTCAAATTTTGATCCCCTCTAACTCGGAGAGATCTGGACCGATCTTGTTGAAAAATTGTATCTAAACTACTATCCAATAGGACTAACCTTGGTGCAAATTTCATCCCGATCGGAAGACATCGGTTTCACTTGACATGAAACCCCCCATATATATTTTGTCGAAACTTTTTTTATATTTTTTTATGTACTATATTATAATGTATATTATTATGTACTTTAATATTAAAAAAAAGAAGTCATGTGAGTCCGATCACAGGAGAGATGTGTAAACATCTAGTAATTAAAGATTTTTTTATGGCACTTCTTTAAAATCAAATAGAAAGCGTCATCTGTGAATCACTTATGGCAAAAAACAGTAGGGGCTCTGCTAATATAAAACTATTTAATATTATTTATTGTTTCAACTAGTTAATTTTTAATTTTCAATTTTTCGTTTTTCATTTTTAATTTTTCGTTTTTCATTTTTCATTTTTTATTTTTAATTTTTTATTTTTCAGTTTTTATTTTTCATGTTTTATGTTTCCATTTCTTTTTTTTTTTTTTGTTGTTTTAAATTTTTATTTTTCATTTTTTATTATTTTTTTTCGTTATTCATTTTCCAATTTTTATTTTTCATTTTTTATTTTTCGTAATTCATTTTTCGTTTCTAACTTTTAATTTTTTTTTTCATTTTTTATTTTCCACTTTTCATTTTTAATTTTTTATTTTTATCGTTTTTTTTTTATTTTTGATTTTTGATTTTTAATTTTTTTTTTTTTTTATTTTTCATTTCTCATTTTTTATTCTTATTTTTCATTTCTCATTTCTTATTTTTTATTTTTTAATTTTCATTTTTAATTTTTCATTTTTTATTTTTAATTTTTTATTTTTCATTTTTAATTTTTTTTTTTTATTTTCCATTATTTTTCCCCAATCATCGTTTATAATTTTTAATTTTTTATTTTTCAGTTTTTGTTTTTAATTTTTTATCTTTCTATTTTCTTTTTCTTTTTCATTTTTGATTTTTGATTCTTCATTTTTTATTTTTCATTTTTTGTTTTTAATTATTCATTTTTTATTTTTCATGTTTTATTTATAATTTTTCATGTTTTATTTTTCATTTTTAATTTTTTATATTTTCTTTTTAACTTATTGTTTTATTAATTTTTTTATTCTTAACATTTAATTTTTTATATTTCATTTTTAAGTTTTCATTTTTTATTTTTAATTTTTTTGTTTTTCATATTTCATTTTTTAATTTTCGTTTTTCATTTTTCTTTTTAATTTTTTAGTTTTCATTTTTCATTTTTCATGTTTCATTTTTAATTTTTTATTTTTAATTTTTAATTTTTTAGTTTTTATTTTTTATTATTAATTTTTTTATTTTTCATTTTTCCTGTTTATTATTTTTTTTTTTATTTTTAATTTTTTATTTTTAATTTTTCATTTTTTATTTTTTATTTTTTATTTTTTATTTTTATTTTTATTCTTAATTTCTTATTCTACATTTTTAATTTTTATTTTTTTTCTTTTTTCATTTTTTATTATTCATTTGTCGTTTTTCATTTTTCGTTTTTCATTTTTTATTTTTCATTTTTCATTTTTCATTTTTCATTTTTCATTTTTAATTTATTTTTCATTTTTCATTTTTAATTTTTCATTTGTCATTTTTAATTTTTCATATTTTATTTTTAATTTTTAATTTTTAATTTTTAATTTTTAATTTTTAATTTTTAATTTTTAATTTTTAATTTTTAATTTTTAATTTTTAATTTTTAATTTTTAATTTTTAATTTTTAATTTTTAATTTTTAATTTTTAATTTTTAATTTTTAATTTTTAATTTTTAATTTTTAATTTTTAATTTTTAATTTTTAATTTTTAATTTTTAATTTTTAATTTTTCATTTTTAATTTTTAATTTTTAATTTTTAATTTTTAATTTTTAATTTTTAATTTTTAATTTTTAATTTTTAATTTTTAATTTTTAATTTTTAATTTTTAATTTTTAATTTTTAATTTTTAATTTTTAATTTTTAATTTTTCATTTTTAATTTTTAATTTTTAATTTTTAATTTTTAATTTTTAATTTTTAATTTTTAATTTTTAATTTTTAATTTTTAATTTTTAATTTTTAATTTTTAATTTTTAATTTTTAATTTTTAATTTTAATTTTTAATTTTTAATTTTAATTTTTAATTTTTAATTTTAATTTTTAATTTTTAATTTTTAATTTTTAATTTTTAATTTTTAATTTTTAATTTTTAATTTTTAATTTTTAATTTTTAAT